>VZSF01010915.1:0-15325 GCA_013398295.1 Chionis minor
ATACCCGGATCTTTATACGAAACATCTTTAGAATCCTTTATAAACATTTTAGTTGACTAATGATCAGTCACAGTGCTTACCTGAAGATGGAACCGGTCCTTGTCCCTCTCTGAAACCATACTCTGCAGGATGGCAATTTCTTTCCTCAGAGTGCCATTGGCCATTTCACTCTTGGTAAGGGCAAGAGTCAGTGCTTGTGCCTTCTCTTTCCATTCAATTTCTCCGCTTTCAGTCTGCTTCAATATAGTAATCACACGCTCCACTTCTTCCCCCTTCATTTTCCGCTCATCTTCCAGTTGTTGGGTTAGCTCTTTCTGCTTTTGCAAGAGATGGTCTCTCTCCTGAAGAACTTTCCTCTTCTCTGCTTCCTCTTCCTCCCATTTTTGGAGTTTCTGGATTTGTTTCTTTAGGGTCTCCCCATCATCTTTCCATCGTAAAGCTGATGTTAATTGTTTCAGGAGTTCACTCTGCCTCCTAAGCTCTTGTTCTCTCCCCGTCAGAGACTTCTCTAAAGACCTGACTCTGTCTCTCTGGGACCTGATCTCTTCATCCTTCTTCATCAGAGTCTGACGAACATGCTGGAGATCTTCCCAAAGACCTCTTATTTCCTCTACTAACTTTTTTTGCTCACCTTGAGCCTTGGTCTCTTGTTCCCTTGTTTCTCTTGTTTCAGGTAAGGCTTCTTCCAGGAGCTTCTCTTGCTCTCTGTGGTGTCTGACCTCTGCATTCTTCTCAGTTAATCTAAGCTGGAGGTTCTGCAAGGTCTTCAGTTCTTCTTCTTGGTGCTGGAGTTTTTGCATAAGAGTTTCATTGTCTTCATCTCTCTTCCTCAGCTCTTCCTCAAGCAGATTCACTTGCTTCTGGCATGATGTTAGTTCTACTTCCATGCTTTCGCCATGAAGCCGGAACATGTTGATTTGCTCTGTTTGCCTGAGGAACTCTAAATGGTTCTCCTTCAGTATTTGGCTCATTTTGTCTAGATCCTGCTGTAGACTCTTGGCCTGCTTGCCTTCTAACTCCTTCTGCTCTCGAAGGTCCTGGACATGCTCTTGCAAAGACACTATCTCTTGATCTCTAGCTTCTAGAGAAGACTCAGCATATTCTAGTTTTTGCAGTATGTCTTTAGTCTGCATGTCTGCCGCCTCCTTTTGCTGTTGAAGCTTAGAGATGGCCTCCTCCAGAACACCTATCTTTTCTTCTCTTTCTTTCAGAGTCAGTTTTGTTGCTTGAAGATTTGTTTGCTCAGCTTCATGCTTTTCCTTGCATGCCTCACATTGCTTTCTAAGGGATAAAATTTCTTGCTCTTGTTCCGTTAGTGCCACTTGAAGATGTTGCAGAATTTCCTTCTGCTGTTCAGAGTCTTGTTCTTGTTTTTGCAAGGCCTCAATCACTTCCTTCTGGGATTCAATCATTAATTCCTTTTCCTTCAGTATTGCCTTAGTGTAGTCTAAATCTCTGTGTAAGACACTCATCCGTTCTTCTGTTTTTTCCTTATAGTTCTGTGTTTGTTGCTTTTGGATGTCTATGAGTCTGTCCTTTTCTTTTAAAGTTTCTAAGGTCTGCTCCAGTTGGTCACGGGCAGTCCTTAACTGCACTTCCATGACTACTTCAGCTTCCTGGATTTGCTTCTGTTGTGACTCAAACTCTTGATCTTTTTTAGACAAAGAAAGTGTCATCTTTTCTACTTTAGCATGAAGCTCTTGCAGGTGTCCTTCTTGCTGTTCCTTGTACTGCTGCAAGTCTCTTAACTGATTCCTTTGAGAATCATAGTCACTCTCTCTGTCCTTAAGAACTGTCCTCAGGTGTTCAAGGCTTGCGTGCAGAGATTTCACCTCTTCTCTCTCCTTTTCCAGTTCTTGGATCTGCTGAGTCAGAGACATAAGCTCTAAGTTTTTCTCGTTCAGGTTTCCTTTCATATGATCAAGATCCACGAGCAGATTTCTGACTTGTGATGTACCGTGTTGTTCTAGAATCATTATTTTCCCCTCCTGGAATTTGATCTCCTGGTCTCTCTCTTCCAGCTCTTTGCCCATCTGGCTCACCACAGTCTTCTGCAATTCTTGCTGCTTCTCCAGTTCCCGTATCTCTTCTTGCTGGCATCTGATCTCCTGGTCTCTGTCTTGCAGTTCTTTGCTCATCTTGCGCACCTCAGTCATCTGCAGTTCTCGCTGCTTCTCCAGCTCCACTGTCAGTTCTTGCAGGGATCTGATCTCCTTCTCTCTCTCATCCAGCTCTTTGCTCATCTCGCTCAGCTCAGTCCTCTGCATTTCTCGCTGCTTCTCCAGCTCCACTGTCAGTTCTTGCAGGGATCTGATCTCCTTCTCTCTCTCATCCAGCTCTTTGCTCATCTCGCTCAGCTCAGTCCTCTGCATTTCTCGCTGCTTCTCCAGCTCCACTGTCAGTTCTTGCAGGGATCTGATCTCCTTCTCTCTCTCATCCAGCTCTTTGCTCATCTCGCTCAGCTCAGTCCTCTGCATTTCTCGCTGCTTCTCCAGCTCCCGTATCTCTTCTTGCTGGAATCTGATCTCCTGGTCTCTCTCTTCCAGTTCTTTGCTCATCTTGCTCACCTCAGTCATCTGCAATTCTCGCTGCTTCTCCAGCTCCTCTAGCAGTTCTTGCAGGGATCTGATCTCCTGGTCTCTCTCTTCCAGGTCTTTGCTCATTTTGCTTACAGCAATCCCTTGCTTTTCTTGTTGCTTCTGCAGCTCCTCTATCTGTTCTTGCTGGGATTCCATCTTGTGTTTTTTCTCTGTTATATCCTTAATAACCTGATCAAAAGTAGTTTTATGCATTTCTTTCTGCCTTTCCAGAGTTCTCATCTTTTCCTGGTATAGCTTCATTTCTCCCTCCCTCTCTGACAGGACTGCAGTCATATGAGTGAGATCCTCCTGCAAAGCTTTTACCTCTGCTGCCTCTTTCTGGAGCATCTGGATTTTCTCCCACTGCGTTTCCACTTCCTCCTTTTTAGCTTTTAAGACAGCCAGTGTAGTTTGGAGTTCCTGGGCGAGAGAGTGATTCATATCTGTTGCTGTATTTGCTCGGGTTTCAGAGGCTGTGACTGATTCCTGAAGAAGCTTTATCTCGCATACCAGTTTTTCTTTAACTGCTTGCAGTCTGTCCTGTTCACGCTGCAAAACAGGGAGGAAAAGATTCAACAATTCCATCTATATATGTTTGGTTTTCATACTAAGTTTGAACTCCTGCTGCAGTGGCAGGCAAGGGCTCATGTTTGAGCTTTTAGAGAAAATTTGAGCTATTCAGTTGGTTTCCCTGTTCAGTGGTGTTGTGGTTTGGGCCAGACTGGCCACTGAAACAAATGACAGATGGTTCATCTCTTGGAAGAGTGAGTGAACGACCATGGCCCCCTCTCCCTGCCTCCCGAGAGGCTGTAGACCTTTCCTGTGCCACCCTTTAGGTTGTCTTTCCCAGCTTACTCAGCCAGTCCTATCTTCCTTTTTGCCCTTCTCTGAACCTCTTCTAGCTTGTGTGTTCTTCTGGGGAGGAGCTGCCAGAAATGCAGCCAGGAATTAAAGTCCAGACTAAGCATGATTTAGGCTGTGGCATAATGATGCTCTCTCTATTAGGAATGGAAGAGACTAAACTTCATTTACTTTTGTGGGGTTTTTTTGGACCTCTACTGTGCAGAGTTTTCATGGTACCATCCTCTAGAACCCACTGCTGTCTTGAAGAAGCAAAGGTGAGATCACAGTCTGGTGTGCTGTGTTTGAAATTAGAACTAGTCTTCCCATTGCAGACATGCATGTTTACCTGAATCAGCACTTTTGTTTCAAATTTCTCTATTTTCTCCCCACTGTCTGCGCTCAGCAGGCAATGCTGATCAGCTTTCTATTATTAGCTGACTTTGACTTCTCACTGCTTGTTCCAGACCCAGATATTTAGAAATCTAAATATGGATTTGGATACAAATAATTACCCAAACCATGCAATGTAAATACAGACAAGTTTGACAATTACTTTGACTAAAGCTTCAAAGGCAGAAAGCTTCAGAGGCAAGGAAAATAAACACACTGAATCATGGAATGGTTTAGGTTGGAAGGGACCTTAGAGATCACCTAGTTCCAGCCCTCTGTCCTGGGCAGGAACACCTCCCACTAGACCAGGTTGCTCCAAGACCCCATCCGACTTGGCCTTGAACACCTCCAGGGATGGGGCAGCCACAGCTTCTCTGGGCAACCCCGCCCAGGGGCTCCCCACCCTCAGAGTGAAAAATTTCTTCCTAATATCTAATCTAAATCTCCCCTCCTCCAGTCTGAAGCCATCACCCCTCAATCCTATCACTACATGCCCTTGTAAAAAGTCCCTCTACAGATTTCTTGTAGGTGCCTTCAAATACTGGAAGGGGCTCTAAGGTCTCCCCGGAGCCTTCTCTTCTCCAGGCTGAACAGCCCCAACTCTCTCAGCCTGTCCTCCCAGCAGAGCTGCTCTGACCCTCAGATCATCTTTGTGACCTCCTCTGGCCCCGCTCCAACAGGCCTGTGTCCTTATGTTGGGGCTCCAGTGCTGGACACAGTATTCAAGGTGGGGCCTCATGAAAGTGGAGCAGAGGGGCAGAAACCACTCCCTCGCCCTGCTGGCCATGCTGTGGGGATGCAGCCCAGGATGCCAGTGGCTTTCTGGGCTGCCAGCACACGGTGCCATTTCTGTTGAACTTCTCACCCACCAACACCCCAAGCCCCTCTCCTCAGGGCTGCTCTCCATCCATTCTCCGCCCAACCTGGATTTGTGCTTGGGATTGCCCCAACCCACGTGCAGGACCTTGCACTTGGCCTTATAACTTCGTGAGGCTGACACAGACCCACCTCTCAAGCCTGCCCAGGTCCCTCTGGATGGCATCCCTTCCCTCCAGCATGTCAACTGCTCGACACAGCCTGGTGTGTTTGGCCAACTTGCTGAGGGTGCACTCAGTCCCAACATCCATATCACCCTAACCCTAACCCTAAGCTAACAAAGATGTTAAATAGTAGCAGTCCCAGTACCGACCCCTGAGGAACACCACTTGTCACTGCTCGCCACTTGGACATTGACCCGTTGACCATAACTGGTTATGTGGGGGTTACGTTTCCCCTTTTCCAGTCAGTGGGAACTTCACCAGACCACCACAACTTCTCAGTTATGATGGATGGTGGTTTGGCAACTTCATCCACTAGTTCTCTCAGGACCTGTGGATGAATCTCATCAGGTCCCGTGGACTTGTGCACATTCAGGTTCCTCAGCTGGTCTCAGACCTGGTCTTCTCCTACAGTGGTGGTACCTCAGTCTCCCAGTCCCTGCCTTTACCTTCTGCAATATTGAATATATTAACCAGCTTTCTTGGCCCCCTCTTCCTTCCAGGGCTCTATCCCCCTGTATTCCATCAAGCAGATCCCTGAAGAGGCCAAAGTCTGCTCTCCTGAAGTCCAGGGTGGCAAGCTTACTGTGTGCCCTCCTCACCACCCTAAGGATCTCAGACTCCATTATCTCATGATCACTGCAGCCAAGGCTGCTGAGTTTTATATGACTACAGCATCTTTTCCTACTTATTCAGAAGAACGTGATAAGAAAAGTTAAACCAAAAAACAACCACTGGTATAAACACAATATTCTTCTGCTCTTGTAGCAGCATGTCATCTCTCCACATAGTCTGTGCTATTGGTCATTTTCTCAATCTCTCCTTTCTGGACTGTTGTCTCTTACCTGAGGTGGGGACCCTGCTCATTGGGCTACATTGCCTGGCAGGAAAGCAAAAGTCTGGGGAACATGGAATGATGAGTAGAAGGCAGGGGGAAATGAGAGAAACTGGCTCAGAATTTGTGTATGCTGTATCTTCTCAGGTTTGGGCTGAACCTCTACAAGACTACCCAAAAATCAGCTCTCCACTGGAAAAAGTTGCTCCTTAGAATTATTAACAGAAGGCCAGAAACTAGGTAAGAAATGGCCCTTCACAGCATCTGCCAGCCTCACCAGGACATCCTTCCTTTGCTTCTCAGAGCTCTCGAGTTTCCTTTCCAAAGATACCACCTCTTGACGTAGAGCCATAACCTCCTCCTTTAGAGCAGCAGCCTCTTCCTGCAAGGCAGCTTGCAGAGACCTCCTCTTGTCTTCTGCCATTTGTGTCTCTGCAGCAGAGAAGGTGAAGGAGAAGGTGAGAAGTAAAGCAAAACCAAAGTGATTTGCATCCTACACAGAAAACATCATTTTCTTATCTGCCTGTCTGTGTTTTCCAGGCCTTAAGCACACAAGGACTTTGAAAGTAGACATAAATAAAGGAAACTTCCAGGCAGAGAAACAAAGAAGAATGAAAAGTGGCAAGGTTCAGAAGAATATGAAAATACGCTTGCTGTTCTGCTTGTTGAAAGGCCAGGGCTAAGGGCATGGCAGCACATCACCCACAGTGCTAGAAGCAGGTAGAACATCGGCATCGATGAAACAAGGACAGCAACAGTAGGTGAGAGTCAGATCTAGTGTCCTGAAGGAAAAGGAATAAACAGCAAAAGTGAAGACGGACTATGACACAGTTCATCGACCAGGAAGACTTAAGAGACATTAGAGAGAAGGACAGATGCCAATGTTGTGCTTGAAGATGCACTTTGGTGCTTGTCCAACAGAACGCTAGGGGAATATGTTGTGCACCAGCAGAAAAAAAAGAAAGGAAATAGTGATGCTAGGACAACAGCAAGGCACAAACAATTGAGCACCACACACCAGTACCGAGACCTAAGGCAAGAAGGACTAGGGATAGACAGGAACTAAAACTAAACTAATAGACTAAACCAGTAGACATGAACTAAAGAGGGAAAGAAACGAACAGTGGGACATGCAGGATCCATCCAGTGTCAGACTGTAAAGTATATAAGCTGTTATCATTTGTAACATACTATGTAGTAAAAACTACGGACATTCCAGAAAAAGTGATGATCTAAAGTCTGGAAAACTCTCCTGTAAAAAGTCTGAAAAATGATCATAATTTCCATCTTAGAGAGGGAATATGAAGAAATAGTGAACAGGTAAAGGCACTGCATGAGCAGGCGACAGCCTGCGAGGGAGGCAATGAGCAATGCCCAAACTTCTTTGTTCCTGTAGTCTGGACAAGGAAAAAAGACAATGAGATGAAAAAGCAATTCTGGTCCAGAGTGGGAAAACAACAACAGAGAAAGAAGTACAGATGCCTGTCCAGCTATGATAGAGAGGCCAATAGCCCTGGAGACTCTGGGAAGATTTGAGGAAGAGGTGGACAAGTTACATGTGAAAAACAGTTCATAGATAAACCCAACATGAACATGTTACCAACGGCCTAAGGAAGAAGTGGCTAGGGAAGTTAGAAATTGTGTTTGCTATGGCTGTGAGCTCTGACACCAAATCATTACCAGCAGGAAAGCAGGTAAGAAGGATGCAGAAGCACTAGGGACCACAGAACTAAGAAAAGCAGCAGAAGAAACGCAGTAACAGAGGAGCTTAACACTGGGAATGCTCTAGGAATCTGCCATGTAAGAGGAAAAGGAAGTCAATAAAGGCGAGGCTTTTTGCAGGCTGGTTCTTTTAAAGAACACATGGAGAAGGATGCTGTGAGGCATCAAGCTACACCTTCTTAGCAGTGACATGTGACCTGAAAGGCACCACCTCTGCCCATGCTTCACCAGTAGTGCAGCTAAAGAAAGATCCAGTGACTGGCAGTGCATCTACCAAATGCTTTCCCTGGTAGTTCTATAGCTAAACCTCATGCCTGTTGGTTTTTATCTCTCCCCACCTCCGGGCACTACACTTTTGCTTGGCATGGTATCAGAGGTCCCTGCTGGTAAGACAGGATGGGGTCAGCAGTTGGAAAGGAGAAGCTGTACCTTCCCGGCTTTGAGCCAACTGTTTCTGCAGCTCCTGATTGTGGACACTGAAACGGTCCCTCTCAGCTTGCCTCTTGCTCAGCTCCAGCTCCAAGTCCTGTATCTTCTTCCTCGCATCATTCTGGAAGAGGTAAGAAGAGAAGTAGGCACCTCACAGAGCCACTGCTGGCAGGAGACAAAGACACTCAGGCCGAAATAGCCAAGGCGGGAAGGAGCAGTTGGACAGTAATGGTAGATGTGATCCTGATTCCCTTGCTCCCCACAGCGAGCCCACCTGGCCTACAAGAATGTACACCCATCCTGGCTTTGGCACTCTGCCCATCAGTTCCATCTGGCAGAGGGACAGGACTTCTGGGTGCACTGGGCGCACGTTACCTGATCTCCATGAGTCTGCTTGAGGTGCTGATGCAGGTCTTGTAGGGCTGCTGTCACTCTGTCCACTGTGAGCTCTGCAGGGAGGTCCATGGCCTGAGAAACAGTCAGGCCCCACAGGTGACCCTGTTCTGAAGAGAGAAGCCATTCTGTTCTAGGCTTTAACTGACGGGTCTCCAACAAACAAGGCCTCTTTGTAGGCAGGAGAAGGTGGCAGTGCCTTTGACGTTGAGCTAGAGCTCAGGGTACAGCAAGATGTGTGTCACAGGCTAACGTCATTTTGATGACCACTCATGTCAGCGCTGCCCCGAGGAAGAATGCACATGTCCTATGACTACACATGACTTGAGCCCTATTTCGTTTTGATGCTGGCCATTTCTCCACATACAGACGTGGACTCGTCTCTCTGCAGGGATGTCAGGCTCTCAAGACTTCCCAAGGCTTGAGTCAGCCTAAACTGAAAGGATGAGTCTATCATATGAGGATTACAAAGAACCACTCCTCCCTCCATCTGCTCTCCTATACATGCTTTAAAGACTTGTTATCCCAGCCTGCCACACTTGCCTGAATTCCAAGTGACCAGGTCCCTGCTGTCACACATCAGGCAGTGGAGAGCCAAGCGCAGTTTGTCCAGCTGGGATTGGGCTTCACAGTGGGCACTGTTGGCCTCCTGGCACTCTGTGGCTAATGCCTTTGCCCTGCTCTCTGTGCTACAAAGCCTGAAACGCAGTTCAGACATCTCAGCCTCCAGCACATGCAAAGAGTCCCTCAAGCAGCGTTCGCCTGCTCGGGACTCCTCCAGATCCCGTAGCAGCTGCTTCTCTCGAGTTGCCAGGCCAGCCTCCTTCTCCAGCACGACTTCCTGCAGGGACTGTACCTAGAACACAGATGCACAGAGCCTCAGGGACCGTGCTGCTTCTGAGGCAGCAGAGTGGGAAGTAGAGGAAGGAATGAAGGCGAAGTTACTTCAAGCAGAAAACACATTGGAAACAAAAGGCACAAAGCTAAGGATTCAAACTGAGCAAAATAAACTAGAAACAAGTATCTGGAGGCTGAGGGGCCAAAAGGAAGTTTCCCCACCCCGAAAGGAATGGTTGAACTGTCAGGCTTTTATGCTTTCCAACCTGAGAAGTGAAGCTGGGGGTGTGTGTGTGTGAGAGGTCTTTCTCTTCTGTGGACTGAATGGAGCTGCTGGGCCTGGGGAATAGCAGAAGAAAGCTGACACACCTGGTTATGCTGGGCAAGGTTGTCTTCTTCCAGGGTTCTGAGGCTCAGTTCCTTCTCTTCCAGAGACAGAGTCAGCCTGAAAGAGAGAGCATGCAACTGAGTTCTATGAGGTATAACATTTGATAAACTCTTAGGACTAGGACTTCCACCACCAAGGGGAAAACGGCTTTGTCTGCTGAGGTTTGTCCAGACAACTAGGCTGCTTGTTCAGCCCTAAGCCAGGCTGGCAGTCACACCCAAGCATGTGCCCACTGGGCTTGTTTCCACAGAAAAAAGGTAAATAACTGGCTAAACACTCTCCCTTTCTTGAGGTGTGAATGTGAGCATAATGTCCTCATGTCAAGACTTTAAGTAAGAGGAAAATATTTGAGTAATGAGACTCCAAGGGAGAAGTTTTGTCAATAACAAAGAGACATTGTCTTCACCTAGTTTGTAGGTGCTGGTAGGAACAGCAGGAACTGACAGCAAGGTGAACTTTGGGGAGTTTCCTAAGACTTGCCAGCACCCCTATTACATTCTGCAATAAGAAACAGTCTTGTTTCTTGAGTGCCTCTGAGGGGAATCTGTCTCAGTTCAAAATCATGGTTTTAAGATGGCTTCTGTCAACCAAAGGTGGAAGACTGACATGGATCCCAAATGTTTAAAATTTACTGGACCCAAGGCGGAGCTGATCGATCTTTCTAGCTCATTCTACAGCAGCTCCTTTAGTGTGTTTCAAGTTTGAAACTCATGGAAGTTTCATTGAACAGTGTTAACATGCTGACCTAACAAAAGAACGTCGCCTTGTGAGGAAATAACTACTCCAAAAGCCCTTATCTTCAGAAAAACTGTAATTGAAGGACTAAGAGAAAATAAAATGAAATACAGTATCAAGAGAATGTAATGTATCTGCACAGATAGTTCAGAACTCTGCTCTTTAGGAAATGCTGCCAGTCACTTGTATATGCAAAGATCTCAAAAGGAGAACCCATTAAACAGGACAGAGAGTCTCACAGGCTTTCATTTACCTGGCTTTTTCGCCCTCTAGGACCTTCAACAAAGCCTGAAATTCTGTGTTGTGGTGCTCCACTTCTTCCCATCGACTCCTTTCCTCCTCCAAGGACTGTAGACGCACTTGCAGGTCCTTGTTCTGATGTTCTACCTCCTCCCATTGACTCCTCTTCTCCTCCAGGATCTTCTGGAGATGCACAACCTCCAGCGCCTTCTGCCGTGACAGCTCCTGAGCCTCACTCAGATCTTGCTGAGCTTTCCAGCCAGTCTCTTGCTGGGACTCTTTGGAGGCTGCTAGCTGAGATGTCAACTCTTCCACCTCAAGTAAAACATAAAAAAGCAATCAAAGACTGCAGCTGGTCACTCTCAGCCATGTCATATCCTATGAGAAAAGGGAAAGAACAACTTTAAATTTCACCCTGTCACGAGAGTAACAGATTCACAATGGCTACAACTGACTTAGATTTTTAAACAAGTGAGTCCCCATGTTCATCTGCAAAACCACCTGAACAAACAAGGCTAGCAGTAACAGGCTGGCAGAAATCCACTCCGATGACTGCTGGCAAAGAAGCCAAAGGACTAGTGCATCTGTCCAGGGCAGCAGCTGTGCCTCAGCTGAGCAGTAAGTCTCCTTCAGAGCAGCTGCGGTGGAGACCACAGCAGGATGGTAGTCAGAGGGATTACCCCACCAGCCTGCTCTGCACTGGGAAGGCAAGACAGGGAGAGACCACCTGTTTGATGACTGGAGGACCTCTTGCTCTTTCAGTCACCTGTTTTTGCAGAGCATCCCTCTGCTGAAGACTGCTATTCCTTTCCTCTTCCATGGTTTGGATTTCTTCCTTGTGCCTTTTCTCCACTGCCTTGATCTTACTCTGAGCTTCCTGCAGCTCTGTCTGCAGCTTTTCTGTGATGTTCTGTAAAGACAAATGGAGAGCAAGTTACTGGGACCTGCCATCAGGTGAAGCTTTTTCCTCTCTCTGTCTCAAAATCACATTCCTTCAGCCACTTCTCTCTGGTTTTCTACCCAGCTCCACTTCCACTGAAAGCTTTCCTTCCCATTGCTGATCTCTGAAGCTTACCAGGCTCTGTGCTTTCAGTGCCTGCAGTAGTCCTCACCCCCTCAGTCCTAGGACTTCTGTTTTATTTCCTTGTTACTGCCCTTCACACTGTTACCTGGCTCTCCCAGCCTCTCGCGGCTGACGTCCAGTTGCCCACGGCCTGTTCTTTCGACTCACCCTACGAGTCAGACTTACCTGCCCATTCTCTTGCTGCTCCTTCACCTCCTGCCTGAGCTGCTCTAGCTGCTGGCAGGCTTCTCTTAGCTCTCCCTGAGTTTGGAGTAGCGTCTCTAACAAAGCATTCTTCTCACACTCCTTCTCTAGCAGGACCTGCACAAAACACAAAGAAGACGGGTTTAAACTTCCCATACAAAATTTGTTTGGCAAAGCTCAGACTGTTGGGCTCACACATTCCCAAAGCACTGTGCTGCTGGTTTCCTCCAGTCGTCATCTGCCCGCGCGGAGACACGGCTTCCTAAATGAGACTGGCAGTATAAACATGGTCCATCCACCCACCACCCATCTGTGATTGAATCTCCAACAAACTCTTAGTCATGTAACAGGAAAACGCGTGGCACTTCTCAAGGGTCTAGCCTTGCTGGTGAGGGCATCTTTTGTCTTCTGCTGTGTCCTGCTTGTCTTTCAATAGCAACTCTTGCACCTAGTTAGCAGTGGAGAAAATGCAAGGGCTGCATTTTCTGAAGGGCTGAAGCTAGCAGCTCCTTCAGAAAACTCATGTATTCTAAGTGGGGTTTGGTGAGAATTACTTCAGCAGACTTGGGTAAAGTACTGACGTTACCGGGACACACTGTTATCTCTGAGTGCTACCCTGTCATTTCAATACCTGTAGACACGGTTGGGGGTACTGCTGTCCCTAGGCAGTCTGCATAAAGAGGACTTTGGGTAGGACACAAGGAGGACTCTGTGTATCACAGCATTCCTTCCTGGGTACAAAACAGCTTGCCAGCAAGCGACTAAAAACGCAGCCCAGAAGACACCTCTGGTTTACTGTTCAGAAATATTTCCGAGGAGTCTTTAAAAAAATCCTCTGTTTTGTAAGCAATCCTGCCACGCCCCTCCCGTGCCCCCCAAACAAAAAGCCCATCCTCATGGGGATTCAGTCCTGCCAACTCAGTTTCATCTTTAATGTAGTTAAGGCTATAAGCATGTATCAGTAAACATCAAAAGAGGACCACTGAGGGAACTGTAAAGATACTCTGAGGTAAGTCTTAAAAAAACCAGAACGCAATAGCAGCACAAATATCGCAACTGAAAGGTGATGTTTCAGTCTGGCTTCGTGTGAGGTCTCCTTCCTAGTCTCAGAGATAGCCCTGCTCCCCTTTCACCTCAGCAAATTCCATGCAGAAAACATGGAGGGCATGCTCCATGCAGCCCGATATCCAGCCATCTCCCACAGCTCCAGCCTTGCAAAAAACCACACAAGTTCTCCTTTTACAGTCTTTACCTCTTGCTTTGCATTTTCAACTCTGGTTCGTTCCTGTTCTTCCATGGTAGCAACTTTCTGCTTCAGATCAAACAGCTGCTTCTCATGCTGTCCTTCCATCTCTACCTTCTCTTCTTCCCATTGCTCCAGCATCTCCTGCAGTTCTGAATGGTGCCCTTCCCGCTCGCTCACCTGGTGAGTGGAGGAAAAGACTTCAAGATGAAGGCCCAGCTAAGATCCTCACAATGTGAAGCTTCACCTCTCCTGCAACCCCCCACCTGAACTGTGCACAGCAGTGGCTTTGTGCTCTCCATAAATCATGTCCTATCAAAGAACTTAAATGCAGGTCAGCAGGTGGAAGACAAGGAGACGCTCCCTTCCCCTCTCTGATGGCTGCCTGTTTCCTAGCACCTCTCTCCTCAGGATTCCTCTCTATTCTCAGAGTCTCTATTTTTGAAGTTCACCTCTCTTTTCATTAATGAAAAAGTGCAGACAGACTGCAAGGTCAGAAAGAGATCAGTACCTTCATGCCCTCGTCACAAGGCACAAGGTCAAGTACCAGGAACAAGGGGCCTGTTGCATACGCTTCCATACCTCCGCCAGCCGTGAAACAGCAGAAAGAAAGGAACAGAGTGTCCCTGGCTGCACTTGGCAGCAGTGTGAGGAGTCTACTTCATGGCAGGCCTTTCGCTGCCAGGCTTTGGGTGGGGACCACCCAACCTGATGTTCAACTCATCTCACGCCCCCACCAAATCTGTGGCTGCATTTGCTGTCTCAGCAGAGTCCTGTGGGTCTGGCACGGGCACAGGCTGCCCAGAGGGGTGGTGGAGTCTCCAACTCTGGAGACATTCCCAACCCGCCTGGACGCCATCCTGTGCAACCTGCTCTGGGTGACCCTGCTCTGGCAGGGGGTTGGACTAGATGAGCTCCAGAGGGCCCTTCCAGCCCCTGCCAGTCTGGGATTCACGTGCCTTCAAGCACGAGCCACTGGCTCTGCCGCCTGGCCTAGCCCCGTGTCGCCTGCAACAGACGACCGCTGCCATTTCTAACACTCCGGCTCCTGGTCTCCTACAACCAGCCCGCAAAGCTTGCCTGAACCATTCAGAAGCACATGGTCTCCTACCAGGTCTTGCCGGAGCTTGCTCATCTCCACTTCGTGATCCGTTTCCTGAAGTCTGAGGGTATCATTATGCTGCTGTTCTGCCCACGAGAGCTGTTGTGCCATGTTTTCCCGTTCCTGCTTCAGGAGAGCTCTCTGTGCTTCCAGCTCCCACTGAAGGCACTTCACTTCCCCTGCAAACGGGACAAATGGCAAGATCCAGTGCCTGCACAAACACTGCTTCTCACTTTACACCATTTGAATTGCACTGTAGGAGGGACCTGTCTCCAGCTCCTTCACTTCTCAACAGCACTGCGGACAAAGAGCTGTTTTTATACCATCCTCCCTAGGCAGGGGGATCCCCAGAAACACGGGGCTCTCACCTTGGATCACCTCCTTGGCCTGCGTGACTGTGTCGAGCTGGATTTCAAGATGACTCTTGGCGATCTCCAGCTGAGATAAGTGCTGCTGAGCCTCAAACAGGCTGGATTCCAGGGTCTCCTTCGCTGACCTGCAAATCGTGAATACAGGGAGAAAGGAGTTTCTTGCTCCTGACACCCACAGGGAATTATTCTGGTAAGAAGTGATTCAAGATCCCTACCCCTGTGTATGGAAAATGGGTTGCAGGGGAAATTGTACACAGAAAGCCTGCATTCCCTGCAGGCCCCTCAGGAATGGCCAGGCTTTCCTTACCACCTAGCATAACACAGAAAGCCCAGCCGAATTTGATCGCAACAGCCAAGCCTTAAATTGCTGTTGCCTGATCTATGACACGCAGGTAGCTGTGCCCACAAAGTCTGTGCTGGGAAGCAAAAGTCCATCCTCTGCTTACAGCCCTTATCAACATTTCCAAGGTGCTCTGCACAGAGACAGAATAAGAGTATTTCCCTGTCTGACTGTCTGTCTGTTCCACTTTTTAACGCTGTTCATAGTGTAGGTACAGGAAGGTAATTTTCCAGATTCTCTCTGTTTAAAAGGGACTAAAGAAATAACATTATGCAATAGCCGTGAATTCTGAAGATCCCAGGTCAAACTCCTTGGTAAGGGAAGATCTACGTTCAAACACACAGAACAACAAACCAAAACCAGACCTTCAACTTTAACTAGGACTCAATTCAGAGCCAAGTTGGCTTGTTGCGGGCTTCACACCTGAACCTGCAACGGGGCATGAACGTGAGCCCAAGGCTCGGGAGAGCTTTGCTAGCTTTAGCTGTCAGAAAAAGAACCTTCAAATCAGGGCATGCTTTTTTTTTTTGGCTTAAGATTCTTCCGTTTTATCTCCATGCAAGTGAAAACAGCC
>VZSF01010917.1:0-166430 GCA_013398295.1 Chionis minor
CGCCCCTGCCGTGTCCCTGCACCACACCGCACAGCACCGCACCATCCCTGCCGTGTCCCTGCCCCGCACCGCACGGCCCCTGCCGTGTCCCTGCCTTGTCCTTGCCGTGTCCCTGCCGTGTCCCTGCACCGCACCGCTCCTGCGTTCAGCGAGGAGAGCACAGCATAGAGCCCCGGGGAAGAGCCTTCCCCTCCTCTGTGTTCCCCGGTCTGTGTTCCCTCGGGGGTCCGAGGCTTGCGGGGGCCGGGGCCAGCTGGCCACGTCGTGGGGCGAGTGCGAGCTGCGCTGGGGGGCCACGGCTTCCGGCGTCGCTCGGGAATCGGGGGGGCTGCAGGCTTGTTAGCCGGCCCCGTGTGGTCACCTGGTGGCGGGCCTGGGGGTGTCCTGGGAATGGGCGTGTGAGAAAAATCACAAGAGCTTCCAGTACTGGAAGTAAAAGCAAATAAAACCAAAAGGGGGGGGGGGGGGGGACACACAGGGGGACAAGCGACAGTTGCACAGAGCGTCTGTCTCCTCACCGCTGCTGGAACCAGAGCATCCCTCCCCGGAGCGGTGCCGTGCTAGGCACCGACCACCTACTGCCCTGCTGCTGCTCTAGGTTTTCTCACCACGAGAGCAGTGCAATTAATGCAGAAATTGTTTCCACCCACCTTCACTCACCTGTCTGAGGGGTTTTCCCAGGCTTTCTCCTGCACTGGGCCTGCTTGCTCACGGGCACGTGGCCGCAGCTTGCAGGCATCGGCCTCCCCTGTGTCTCCACCAGCCCCTGGGGGCCACACGCTCGGCCACAGCCCCGCACCGACGTTTGGACTTCGAGCATCGCCAGCTGCGCAAGGAGCAGTCGGTCCTGGGGGATGCTGGCTGCGGGCAGGCGGGATGCACCCCAGGCAGTCTCCTGTGACCGCCCCGGCACAAAGCCGAGGCTCCTCGTCGCTCACCATCGCGCTGCAGAGAGCCCCGGTGTCGGCAGCGCGAATGCTGGAGTGTGTGCGGTGGGGTGTCCCCAGGGAAAGCGCTGAGCTCCAGGAGGTGCCGTGGGCAGGCTGGGGAGGACGTGGGCTGCCGTGGAGGGGCTCTGAGGCCTCTGGGTGGCCAAGCAAGTGGCATCTGTGGGTGCCGATGAAGTTAAGTCGTGCTTAAACATGCTGCCAGCCCCAACACAGTTATTGTGGGGGCTCGGGACTGGCTCCAGCTGGCTGAGCAAGGCACGGGTTGGCTGCACCCTCTTGCTCCATCCCAGTGGTGACAGTGGGACAGGGATGCTCAGCCCCTGCTGCTCGCCAGGCACTGGAGGATGGAAAGCGCTCACTGGGCAGGAATTGTTTCCAACAGGCTGAACCTGTTCCCATTGCTGCCCTTTTCCCCACCCCACTGCACAGCTCAGCGGGGTCGCCTGGGGAATGTCACTAGGATGGTGACACCAGGACCTAGGGATGACAGTCTCTGCTTAGCTGTGACTTACTGCAGCAAAACCTCCCTCCCCACATTTGTGGAGTTTTGTGCTTCCAGTAGGCTGGATCTCACCGTGCGGACGGGCTGGGGCTCGCCGGGAGAAGTGAGTGCTGCCAGCCCCGCGTGCTGCAGCCGCTGTGCAAGCGGGGGTGCCTGCGCAGAGGGAGAGCGGCACATGGCATCCTCCCGCCACGTGCCAGCAGCCCCTGGAACTAGCTGGCTTTTAACTGGTGGATTTTGGATGGGAGCTGAATCATCTGCTTAGAATGCATCCCTTTTGAGAGGAAAATGGCTTCGTCATCCGTGTCCAGCCTCTGATCTCCTGGCTTTGCCACCATTTATAGAATCATAGAATCATAGAATCACTTGGGTTGGAAGAGACCTTCAAGATCATCGAGTCGAACCATCAACCTATGCCAAAACCACCCCTAAACCATGTCCCTCAGCACCACGTCTACCTGTCTTTTAAATACCTCTGGGGACGGCGATTCCACCACCTCCCAGGGCAGCCTGTTCCAATGCTTGATAACCCTTTCGGTAAAGAAGTTTTTGCTAATATCCAACCTAAACCTCCCCTGGCACAACTTGAGGCCATTTCCTCTTGTCCTCCATTTCTCCAGGAGGGGTTATAGGCTGCGCACACACACACACACACACACAAACCAGAAGACAAGGCGCCCGGCGCAGGACACGCAGCCCGGGGTGAGCCAGGGTGCTGCTCCCTGGCGTGTTGCAGCTTGCAGTGCCGTGGTCTGTTGTTTGTGCGGCTCTGTGCAGAGGTAAAAGCATCGATAATCGCTTTTCAGCAGAGATCTGGAATGTGCTGCGAAAGGTTGTCTTCCCCCTGCAGCCCAAGCCATCAGTGCTGAGAGTTGTCCCTGTGAATCAGCATCTCTGCTGTGTTCCGAGCGCTCATCCCTCCCCGCGGGGCTGGTTCCAGAGCCCCGGGAGGTGACAGCCCTTCCATGCTCCCTGGGGGGGCTGCAGGCCTGTTGTTTGGAGAAGATGAGTCTTTCTGTAGCCAGAAAACTACAGAAACTTCACCCTTAAACAGCAGCATGTGGGACAGCTCACTTCAAGGAGAGCTCCCCCATCAGCTCCGCTCTTAGCCCCAGCTGGAAGCTGGTCCTGGGCACTGCAGGAGCAGCTCCCTGCTGTGGCACCGGGCTGGGGCTGTGCCAGCAGATACGCTGCCTCTGGGGCTGGCACAGCTCTGCAGGATGCTGCTGTCATGGGAGGGATGCTCTGCACCAGGGCATGGCACTGCCAGCTGGGTGCAGCACCCAAGGGAGTCCTGGACCCCTTGATGTCTTGACTTGGTTTTCCCAAATAACTCCCCTTGCTGCCCACAGGATCCATCGCTTATGTAAAATTGCTCATCTTTATCTTTGCAGGCTGCAAACGCAGGTTAAGGAGCCAAAGGAGGAGCAGCACCAGTTTACCGTGCACTGCACCGATCCATCAATCCCAGAAGAAAAGTTGAAATGCAGGCGGGGATGTCCTCGTCATGGCCATTGAACCTTCTGGGACATGAACTACGAGCTCTAACGCTAACAGTGAGTGGCAGTCACTTCCCAATGAACACGTCTCTCGTCTGCGGATTGAAAACACACGCCCGAGCGTCCCCTGGTCTCGAGTTCTTGTTTAAGTGCTCCTGGCATCTCTTTCCTTTCAGCACTCGCTTCAGTTGGCAATGTGATGTTTTTCTTTCTTTTTTTAGCATATTCCTCTCGGGAGGCTCCAAGCTCTGGGCTGGGACCAGAGAACGCCCCGTTTGGAGAGCCTGATTATGCACTGGGGAGATGAAGGATAAAGTGGATTGGGAAGGGTCTGGCCAAAAGCTCATGGATAGGGTCCAAACCCCTTTGCGGTTCTCAGCTCTGTGCAGTAAGCGTGTATTCTTGGAGGTGGGTGTCAGAGACGCTGTTTGGCCTTACAGAAGGAGGGGGATGAAGTGGGAAGTGTGGTGGGTAGAGCTAGAGGGCTTCACCGCGCTCCCAGCGATACACAAGTGGAAGGGGAAGAAACCGCTGATCCGCAGTATCAGTCCCTCGCGTCGACTCTCCAAACGTGGGCAGGAAAGCTCGGCAGGGGTTGAGAAGCTTTGCGTTTTTGATTTCCCCGTTTCGCTTTGTACAAATAAACACCAAGGACTTCAATTCCTCTGGATCCTGCTCTCCCCCACTGCCCTGCCTGAGCGGTGCCTGGCTGCGGGGCAGGGGAGGGGTCAGAGGGGTAAATTGGGGCAGGAGCACTGGGGTCCCGCAACAGAGAGGTGCTGGGCAGCCCCTCAGTGGGTGACTCCTGCGATCGCTGGTCTGTGCCCCCCTGCACCCATCAGCTCATCCCCTGTAGAGTGGAAACTGGGAGGCAGGAGGTTCTCCAGCCCCAGACATCGGGGTGAGATGGTGGTTTTGGGGTGGCCGTAAGGGAATGATGAGCAGCAGCACTGGGTAATTCCCAGCTCAGCTGCCCACTGGGGTTTCCAAACCCAAGTGTGGGAGCGTGTTTTAAACACAGTTGAAAGACTTATCAGTCCTGTCCTCCGTCCTTACCCTGGGACCCTTCCAGCCGTCATTATTTCCACATTTCAGACACTGAGCTGAATTAAGTCTGGTCTTTTCCATGGGCTGCCCTGGACAAGCCTCAGGGGAAGGGCTCTACGGTGGTGAGGAAGCCAGGAGCCAGCCTTTCCCGATGCCCACGGCACCCCTGGCCAGGAGGGAGTGTCCTGTTGCTTGTCCAGAAGAAATCCCCAGACTCCTGAAAAGTCCCCAAGAGCAGGCTGCACCGCAGGATGCTCCGCTTCGGTGAGCTCCTGCCAGCTCTCTCCTGCACTGAGACCAGGAGGGAGGAAGAATTGGGAAGGGAAAGCAGAAAACAGAAAGGAAAAAGTGAAAGAAGAAGGGATGAGGTGAATCAAGGTAACAGCTGCATCACCATTAACAAATATGACGCATCCCTCCATGACCTCAGCTGCAGGGACATGATTTAAAGGCCTCGGTTAGAAAAGCGAGCAGGAAATGAAGCAATGCTCTGAGATACAGTATCTTTGGATAAATAGCTGGAGGAGGAGGGTGACCAAAGGGTAGGCAATTGTTTGCCAATATTTTCTTCCCAGGCCCAAATGACACTGCTGTTTTGCTAAGGCCAGAGCCTTGTGCTCCAAAGGCATCCAACTGGCCCCAAGTACCCCCATGAACTGGCAACCATGGTCCAGAGGAAAGCCAGATGGAGAAGGTGAGGGGTGTCGAGCAGGTTCAAACCACCCCAAACATGTCGTGAAAGGACCCAGGTCAACTAAGGCCAGTGGTCAAAAGGTTTGTGTCATTTTCATAGAATCACAGAATGTTAGGGGTTGGAAGGGACCTCTGGAGATCATCTGGTCCAACCCCCCTGCCAGAGCAGGTCCACCTACAGCAGGTTGCACAGGATGGCGTCCAGGTGGGTTGGGAATGTCTCCAGAGCTGGAGACTCCACCACCTCTCTGGGCAGCCTGTGCCAGTGCTCTGCCACCCTCAAAGGACAGAAGTTTCTCCTCATGTTTAGATGGAACTTCCGATGTTCCAGTTTGTGCCCGTTACCTCTTGTCCTCTCACTGGGCACTGCTGAAAACAGACTGGTCCCATCCTCCTGGCACCCTCCCTTTAAGTATTGACCAGCATTGATGAGATCCCCCTCAGCCTCCTTTTCTCCAGACTAAAAAGACCCAAGCCACTCAGCCTTTCCTCTTAAGAAAGATGTTCCAGTCCCCTAATCATCTTTGTAGCCCTCCTGTGTCTGGGAGCTCATGGAGAAGGGTCGGGGATCAGCATGGACAAATCCATCTCCTACTACATGGAGGCACCATGGGACTGGGGCTCTTGGGTGCTGCATGGCTCTGGGGGCACTGGGGCTGTGGGAGGGTTTCACCCACAGCCCACTGGTGATGGCACGTGGGAAACAGGTCCTGGAGCAGGCACAGGAGGATCAACGCCGCTTCATCATGGGTTTTTTTTCCGGGGATGCTCGATGCCTAGGGACCGGATTCACATGGCTGCTCAACTTCTCAGCCCAGTCTCCCTCCCCAGCACTCCTTGTGTAAACCATCACGAGCCGGCTTGCCAGGCACTCTGACACGCCGGGATGTGAGATTCCCCATGCCACACCTCCGGGCAGCCAGGAATCCATGTTTGCATTCCACCAGCGTCCTTCAGCTCCCCACACCCAGGCGCCAAAACCAGGATATTTCTGCAAATATTAACATTTCTGGCTGCTGCTCGTTTGCCTGTTTATCCTGAGCTATGCATGAAACCCCTCTGATATTCCACACACAGGGCTTGGCCAAAACAGCTTTGTCCTCTCAGCATTCCCTGCGCTGGGTCATGCCTCAGCCCCTCAGCCAGCCCTTTACGGGGTCCCCCGGGTGAAGGATGCCCCGTAACGTTCCTCTGCTGCACTTGGATGTTCACGGTGAAGCTGCCGAGCATTCACAGACATGTCAAGCTGCCTCTGCAGCGCCTGAAGTATGTGGATTTTTATTTTTAATTTTTTTTTTTTTTTGATGTTTCTGACCTCAGCTCTGCATGGCAGTGATATGGGAAAGGTCTTCATGAGCTCACCCTACCAAAATGGGCTGGACAGGCTTTGCCGCTCAAGGTGCTTGGGTCTTTTGTGGGTTATCAGCCGTATGCCATGGTCAGAACACAGCAGCCATGAAATCCAGCCCCGTGGTCACATCAAGTCCCCAGACTGCTTTGCCCCAGCTCATCTGAGGCTGTTTGCTACATTCATTACTTGCATTAAAGACGGCACCCCCCCGATGTCGCATATGAAAATCTCCAGCCCGTTCAGTGGAGATGGAGAGGATTCATTTCCCATCACGCAGCCTTCAAAAGCCAAGGGATGTTTCTGTAGAAGACCCCGCAAGAACAATAACTCTCAGTCCAGCATTTCCCGCAAAGCACAGATTATTTGGCATTAATGTTCCCCCTTGGTATTTAGTTTGAACTTTGCTATCCATGAAGGATGCAGATGTGCTCGAAAATCTCACTCATTTCGGAGAAACTCAGACTCATCACCACCTGCAGCTCCACAGATTCAGCCTGGAGGCACCATCCTGTGACCCCTGGCAGGATTTAAAAGCAGGTCTTCACGCTTGGCTCTACCTTCCCCCCTTCCATTTTATTACTAGCACACAGTGAAAGCCGGAGCCTGAGCATTACCTAAGTGGTCGGAGACAAAATTAAAGAACTTCAGCTGCCATTGAGCGAGATATCCATCTCCTTTAAGGAAAACAATTGAAGTGGATATATCTTTGTTAAAAAATCCAGAAGATCCTCAAAAAGTGCTTCTTTCTGGAGCTGTCGCCATAACAACGACTGTTTGCAAAGGATGCGACGGGGAGAGACGTGCCCTCTGTAAGCACACGGTGCCATGCCTGGCCACGCAGCTGGTGGGCGCAGGCGATGCCGAGGATGAGGGGCAGGCCAGCCAAGGAGGAGGGATCCATGGGCGTTATGGTTTGACAAACCCACAACAATTTATTGTCGTTTAGACAACTGTTCTCTCACCCGATCACCCCTCCCCACCCGGGAAAGGGAATTAGGAAAAAACAAGGAAATCTGGGGGTTGAACGATAAACAGATAGAATAATAATAAATAATTAACATTTCTAACACTAAAGAGCCAGTATTGATCCCAATAGCAATGTGAAATACACAGAGATTATACTCAGCCCATTCTATCCGTGGGAAGCTGTGCACTCCCAGCAGTGGACAGCAAACGTTGGACACTGCAAGCGCTGCGGCTTTGGGAGACAGGGAAGGGCTCAGGGGTCTGTCACCAGGCAAGAAGTTCTCAGGATCGCAGCCATCATAGAAGAGGGCACTTTGCAGCAAACTTTCTAATTTCTGTTAAATCTGACATTCATGGTATGAAATAACCCTGTTGGCCAGCTTGGGTCAAGTGCCCGGGTTTCGCTCCTCCTCATCCCTGCACCTGGCGAGCTCGAAAACATTGAGACCTTGAAACCCACACACCGTAGCTGGCTATAAAGTAGATATTTTCACAAATTCAGACACTAGAGTCTTCTAAAAGTGCAGTTTTGCCAAGCATTAGAAAAGAAATTAGTCCTGTGTTGCTCAAACTAGGACAATGGGCACAATGCTGGTGATGGGGAGGAGTATAGGAGGAGGAGTCCTTTGGTCCAGAGGACGGGAAAGGATGGGTGGTCAAAAGAGTGTGGTCCTGGGCATATGGCACAAAATTTCCAGCCCATTCCCATTGTCTGTACTGGTGAGGCTGTGGCGGTGCTCGGTCGGACAGCTCTCTGCCACCCAAGCCCTGTGCTGGAGCCGTCCCGAGCAGGAGACAGCCAGGCTGAAGCCGAGGCTTTCGGTGGCTTTTGGGAGGCTGCGTCTTCTGCCTCTGGTTTTGACAGCACGGTAAGCACTGAGAGTGATGATCTTACCACGGGGATGAATTGATCTGTTCGGAGCCCTGCTCTTTGCTCCCCATTCAAAGTTCACAGACTGATTTATCTGTAATAGGAGCTTGGCAGGCTCCTTCTCTCTCCTTTTCCAGGGGAATAAGTCAGGGGACTGCCTCGTCCAGGGCAGCTGTCAAAGCAGGGAATAACCCACCCTGGAGACATGGCGCCAGGGGCCCCGCCACCTTTCCCCTTTCTCCAGCTACCAGGGCTGGCTGCGCTCCCCTGCTTCGCTCCGCAGAATGATGATGCACAGTGCTCTGGTCCATGCACAGTGCTCTGGTCCTCAAACAGGGGCGTCACGG
Source organism: Chionis minor (assembly GCA_013398295.1). Classification (NCBI taxonomy): domain Eukaryota; kingdom Metazoa; phylum Chordata; class Aves; order Charadriiformes; family Chionidae; genus Chionis; species Chionis minor. Next base: position 8,227 of record VZSF01010917.1, read on the forward strand.
GAGGCTGCGCATCTCCTGCCCAAAGCGAATGTCACCCTGAAAGAACGTGGTTTTTCCTATGGGAAGTTCAGCACCACACACTGCAGCATTTGGAAGCCCTGAGCGCTCACAGGCGTAGTGCTCTGGAAAGCTGTATTTCCCTCGGCACCTTAAATACCTTTAACACCTGGGGAGAAATAAGTCTCTTCTCCCTCCTGCATGAAATGGCTTTCGAAGTGGATTTGCAGGCTCCAGACTCACCTCCCTCATGTGTCTGGTCTGAGCTCTCCAGTGGAGGCAGAGAGGAAACGCAGCTCATCAAATAATGAATTGCAGGCACGCGCTCCCCTGAGCAGTTGTTTGGAAAGTGTCCCACAGGCCTCGTGCCAAATTTGCTGGCCAGGGAAGCACAGCGGTATTAGCATGTTCCAGTTAATTAGGGTTGTGAGCCGTCCTTTTCATCGCCTGGAAGAGCTGAAAGAAGGACAAACCCGGAGCACTGCCTTTATAAGGCTTTGTGCTTTCCAGCACGGTCTCTGCTCGGCTTGTGTGTGCTCCGCTCGTACCCCGGGGACGCTGCTCCTTCTCCTGAGGGGCTCGGTGTCATACCTATCTCCCCGTGTCAGATGGTGGCTTCTGGGCCATGTTTCTGGGGAACGCGGAGCCAAATGGATGCCCAGCCAAATCCCTGTGTTGGTATCAGGAGTGGATCTGACCCTCCCGCCCCGGCGTGAAGAGCTGCCAACAGTGCCGGTGTGCACCGACACTGCTGCAATCCCAGCACCGCGGAGCTGAGCCCAGCATGGATAAACCGCTCCTTGCTGACAGCTAATGGTGGTCCCCACAGGGCTGGGAAAGATGGAGCGAGGTGGTGAAGCAGCAAATATGATCCTGCTGCCTCCACGGTGGTGCTGGGCACCGGAGCTCAGCTCCTGGCAACCTGGCGCCTTTCGGCAGCACCAAGCCCACAGAAAACACGACCCGCCATAAGGCTTTCACAGGCACTTGCATTGCCCGCAGTCTTGCCACTTGGGTAGAGTTTAGGCTGGGGCTGTGTTATGGTTTGAGAAACCCACAACAATTTATTGTCATTTAGACAATTATTCTCTCACCCAATGACCCCTCCCCACCCGGGAAAAGGAATTAGGAAAAAACAAGTAAATCTGGGGGTTGAAAGATAAACAGATTTCAATAGGATACACAGAGAACTAGATAAATAACAATACTAAGACTAAAGAACCAATATTGATCCCAATAGCAATGTGAAATATACAGGGATTATACTCAGCCCATTCTATCTGTAGGAAGCCGTGCACTCTCAGCAGTGGACAGCAAATGTTGGACACTGAGTGCTACAGCTTCGGGAGACAGGGAAGGGCTCAGGGGTCTGTCACATAGGCAAGAAGTCCTCTGGATCGCTGCCATCAAGGGAGGATGAACTTTGCAGCAAACTTTCTAATTTCTGTTGAATGTGAAGTTCACGGTATGAAATAATCCTGTTGGCCAGCTTGGCTCAAGTGCCCGGGTCTCGCTCCTCATCCCTGCACTTGGCGAGCTCAAAAACACTGAGACCTTGAAACCCGCACACCATAGCTGGCTATAAAGTAGATATTTTCACAAATTCAGACACTAGAGTCTTCTAAAACTGTAGGTTTGACTAGCATTAGAAAAGAAATTAGTCCTGTGTTGCTGAAACCAGGACAGGCTGCCATCAGGACACCCAGCTCTGCCTGCTCTCACGGCCACAACCCAGCACTTACCGTGCTGGCTGTCACCGTGAGAGCGCCAGGCTGACCGCAGATCTCTAACGTCACGGTGGGACTATGAAGATGGAGTCTCCAGAGCAAGACCCTGATTGCAGAACATGCTGCTGAAAGGAGATGGAAGGCTTAGAAAGAAATCCCACGGGGCAAAAGCGTCATCCCTCGGCTGTCCCAGCAGGGCTGCCACCACCGCACATCCGAGCACCCTGTCCCCCATCGCCCCCTGCTCCAGACGTGTGTGTGCCGGGGTGAGGCATTTGTATCACCTCCGCAGGGAACTGAGACATGTCAAGCGATTTGCCCACAGGCAGACAGGGAGTCTGTGACAGACTGGGAAACGCACTCCCACCCAAAATCTGAGCCAGATTTCTAGTTTCTCCAGAAAACCGCTGGTGTACAATGTATCGTATTTTTGCAATCCCGGCTCTGAAGAGCTTATCTGACTGCAATTATCCTCTTCTGCAGAAGCTGTTTTCTAGCTGGCTCGGTACACAAACAACAAGCAACAACCCTCTAATAAATTAGCAAAGCTTTGAGTGCGGTGACTTGCAGAAATGGCAGCTGAGTGCAGGGACCACTTCCGAGCTTGAAGGAGCTGGTGTCTGCCTGGAGGAACCCTGGCGAGCTGCCCGGAGTCCTTCTGCCCCGACGCGAGGATGATCAAGGGGATTTTGTGCGTTGGAGGGAGATCCAGGGGTGGGAAGTGAGTAGAAGGGTTAAACCTTCCTCAGCGCTAAACAACTTCATCAAATGAACCCTGTGGGTTTGCCCCGAGTGGAGCCCTGTCCCCACCTGCTCCCGGCTCTGCCAGGGGCTGAAGCCTGGTGATGTGTGTCCTCTTTGGTAGGACACAAACCCCGTTAATCTCTTTCCATACGATCTCCTCTTTCCTGGCTCATTGACCCTTGTCCTGAAGACACACTCAGCATCCCCGTCTTCTGCCAGTCCTGGAGGAGAGCAGAGCCCCGGCAGTCCCAGGCCAACTCACACAGCTCGTCTCTCCTGCTTCCCTGGTGCCTCTCACTGCGGTGTCAGGTCACTCAGGTGTTTCAGCACAACCTTGTCCCTGACGCTACCTCTGCTCCTCCACTGATTCCAGAAATGTTCATACGGGGACAAAAAGCAGTTACGAAATGAGAACCTGCTTTCAAATTCAGAGAGGGTGCAGACAGGTTTCTATCCTCCCTCCCACCTCCGTGCAGCTTTGTGGCTAATTTAGTCCCCAAATGCATCACAGACTCCAAAATCCACTGTATCCATGAACTCTGGGGCTCAAATGAAAAAGGGGCTTTTGTGTTACCACAACATGCTGATGCTTCTGTGGCTGCTCAGCAAAACACAGGCTTGACACTGCGGGAAGGAGCAGTGGAAATATTTTAGTTACATGCAGGTGGAATTAAACAGATGTTTGAAAAATTAAAAGCTGCTTTTTTTTTTTAAAGTGTGTCAGTGTTGCTGCTCCAGATGAAGCAGGATGAACTGGAGCATCTGGAAGCCTTGGTAACAGATTTCTTAGAGATTTCTCCCAGGGAGCGATCAGATAATATGCCTTTCTTTTATAACAGAAGTTGAGCTACAGAGTATGGCTTACAGCTGCAAGGTGTTCCGACCGAGGACCTGCCTGCTCTGAGGCAGAGCAGATTACGGGCGGATGAAAAGGCACCTCTCTCCTTTGCCCCATTTCTCAGCTTTTTCCGCATCATTTTTGCTCTCTGGAGCATAAAATTCATTGTTGTATTCTCAGAAGAGCGGGCGAGCAGACTCGCTTTTGCCTAATCAAAGCCCAACCACTGGGAAAGGCTTTTGGGCTGCAAAGACCCTTTGAACGATCCCACCGTGTCGGAAAGGGCACAGGGCTCCCGGGACACCCGTTCGTGTGTGCCCAGGCTGTGTGTGCGAGCACCCCAGGGTTTGAGGGTACGACGGTGCACGCAGTGGGTCCTGGCACCTCTGCTGGGGGCTGCGCAGCCGTCCACAGCCCAGGACAACGCGAGGGACCATCTTTGTATTTCCCCATCCTAGTGCTTCAGGGTGTAGTTGCTGGTAGAGGCTAGGGAGACCCTCCGCTGCATCGGGATATGTTAGCTGCGTGGGGAGGTCTTTTTTCACCTCGGTGTTCAGGCTGCCACAGCCTGTGCCACGACTGCTCCTCTCGACACACCACGAGGGCGAGGGGCTCTGGCACAGCAGACCCCGGGTGTCCCTCAGCTGCCGGGAAGCCGAGGGCCAGGCAGCGTCAGGGCTGTGCTGCCTGCACTCGCCGCTGACAGCAATTATGTTGTAGCTGGGTGAGATGAGGCAGGCTGGCAGGCAGCCCACGCCTGCCGTGCCATGAGAAGAGCCTGGCTCCCGGGGAGCGAGCTGGGGAGCGCGGAGGGAGCAGGGGCCAAACCTCGGCCAGTCGGAGCGACACGCCAGGCATGCTGAGAGCTCAGCCTCCCCTTACTGCGCTGCCCCGTGTGCATGAGGATCGCTTGCAGGGGACGATTCCTGACCGCGTGCATCACCGTGGATCACAGGCAGCTCTCCCTTCCCAGGCTCAGTCTGTTCGGCCAAGCACACAGGGGCTCTTCAGCCACGTTATCCGGTCAAAGACGTGAGTTGATGTTTGGGAGCATCGCAGGTTTTGGTGCTAACCTCTCTGCTGGACCCTCGAGAGCGTGGGAGAGGACGCTCTTGGAGGCTTGCGCTGACTAACCCATGATTTAAGAGTTTGGATTTGCTGTCATCCAGCCAACACCACATGCCAAAAATGACTGGAATTCACCCCATAGTCCTAATGAAGGTTCACAGCTTCAGGCTGCGGCAAGTTTCTCTCCTGTCAATCACTGCCTTTTCCCCAGGCATCTTATTCCAGCCCGGGGAAGAGAGGAGTGGGGAGCTGTAGCAAAGGACTCTGGGGAATGGACAAGAAAAATCTTACACCAGAAGAAAAAGGAGGAAAAAAATCTCTCTCCCGAGCAGAAATCAACCATCCAGTGCAGAGGACCCTGGAGAGGACGAGTATCCATCTACCAGGAACACAGGGAACAGCACGCACCACTCACTTCCCATTAGCTGCTCTTTGCCTCTCCCTGCGGACCGCTGGGAGACAACAATGGCCCCTTCCAAGAGGGTTTGTCTTGTTCTGCTCCCCTCCACTCTCAGCTTTCCAGGGCAGCTAAATCAACAGCCTCAGGGAAAATGAAAGAGGAGGAGACACAAAACTCCCACAAAAATCCAGCTGGCGCAGCTGGTGGATTTGTCTGGCTGTCAATGCTGGTGTGGTGAGCCCTTTCCTTCCTGAAAGGGAGATCGGGAGAGGAAGAGGAAGGATGGGACTCATGAGGACTCTTGTCTGAGTCTTGGGCTCAAGTGCCATTTTGTATGTGACTTATTTCAGGAATGTTCTCACTCTCCTTTTTGAGAGAGAGCCATTGAGCCTCCTTGAGCCATTGGAGCATTTTCTTTTTCCTGGTGTATCGCGGCTTTTGTGGCACAGAGAGTTGGTTGAAAACCCTCCCTGTTTCCGTTCCCACAAAGAAAAGGAAACCAAAGTCCACTGTGGGGGTGAAAAGCAAGACTCCTCTGATAAACTTCTAGTTGTAGATACTTGAAGCTGAGAAGTGTCCTCCTCTCCAACCCCTGGGAGCATTTCCTAGCCCAGGTGAGCTGCAAACTCATACGCTGCCTGTGGAGGAAATCCTATGGTGGGAACACACCTGACTTCTCTTTGAAGGCAAAACCTTTGGCCAGGTAGGGAGCTGTGCTTCTCCTGCTTCCCTGTGGTGCCCTCAGGGTGCTTTCCTGCAAAATCCATCAAGCTTGGATTTTGCAATTTTGGACATGAGGATGCTGCTTTTGTGCCTCTCCCTCTCTCTTGCTCCAGGTGTACGGCCAGTGCTGAGCACCCAAAAATAGAAACTCACACGGGTTCCCAGTTCCACACTGAATCTGGCTCTGGAACAGATTTAGCCAATTTTAGCCATTGCGAAATGGCTAAAACTTCTCACCATAACTTTTGTTTGCATCCCAAGGGTAGCTGAAGGCCTGTCCCACAGCAGCAGTCTGCTCTGTGCAGGGTGCTGTACCAGCGCCGAGGCAGAGGAAGATGGGACGAAGTCTGTGAAGGTTCCACTGAGTTGCAGGACCTGAAGACTCCTTACTGCAGGGAGATCCAGGTCCAGGATCTGCAGGTCCAGATCCACCCCTGGACAAGATCATGCCAGTTCCAAACGAGTTTAAAGCCTGAGCAAACGGGAGAGCTGCGGAGAGAGGGTGGACAGACACTTGCCCAGGTGAGTGGCACAGGCGAGGAGCCTGCAGACCTCCAGCTCCCACCACTTCTCCCTGGAGAGGGAACTGGATGTGGTGGAAAAGCTTCTCTCTCCTCGATGCAAGAAGCCCCTCAGTGGCTGAACACTGTATAAACAGCAGCAGCAGGCTCCCTCCCCCTTTCCATTTCTGTTTGTTAAACACATGCTCCCTGCCTTTCTCTCATTCAGGAGCTAACACAGCATCAAGCTTTGTGAGACGGGGGCTGTCAGTCACCCTGCGAGAGGGTGCTCTCCGGATGCTCCCGGTGGGGTACCGAAGCTGCCCCCGGTGATGAAGCACGCTCCGGCAGCCCAGATCCTTGCCTGACTTCCTCGCTTTTCCGAGGACAGTTGGAGAAAAGTGCTTTTCACCCCTTTGCCACAGGTTGACTCGCAGAGAGCAGAGAGGACCAAGAGCTCCATCCTGGCCAGCAATGAGACGATAACTCGAGGTGAGCAGCTCGGATCCCGAAGGAGGAGGACGCTCTGGCCTTTGCAGGTGGGTCGGGGAGGGCTCCTGCGAGTGGCAGGGCTGAGGTGGGTCCAGGTCTTGGCCATGCCACATGCTTCAAGCAAAAAAGGTCCAAGGATCTTTGGGAAACTGAATTTGGGGACCGACAGCCCTGAGAGCTGGAATAGAGAGAAAGCGAGTAAGAAATACTGGCAGGAGAGTTTCGAACGGTTCCTGACCAGAAGCAGGGAGTCTGGGAAGCAGGATGCTGAGCGACAGCAGTCAGGAGAGCAGGTTGTTCCAGGGGGCTGCAGGAACCAGGCACGTACCGCTACAGAGCAGCGTGCTGCAGGTGTGGGGCTGAGGTGCGCGGCTGTCTGAGAAATCCTGATCTCTCCCGCAATCTGCCTCCTTGTGGCATGGTACAGACCTCCTGTCGACTCCTCTGTGCTGGGACTGCACGCTTGCTGGCACTCGGCTTGCTGCCAGAGATCAGTGCCCTCAAAGAGAGAGATGCCACGGGAGATAGGGGACTGCAGGAGGAAAATTGGTGCTTGCTTGCTTTCTGCACTCATTGCATGTTAATTGTTGAGCAGAGCCAGCCGCTTATAATCCTGTTGTAGCTTGCATTTCACCTACAGAGTTTCTGCTCTGTCCCAAAGCAGGATACTGGGTTTGCTCCCTGGCTGTCCTGTTACTGGGGTTGTTATTTCCCTCCCCTCCCTTGTCTCATCTACCCCAGACTCCCTAAATTTCAGGAGGCAACAAACTCCCCAGGTTAACCAGGATCCTTCCACCAGGCTGTCTTCTGCAGCCCCAACAACTGGTGTGTCTCTATCGCAGCGTCACCCGCTGAGCCCTGTCTCCCAGCCGGCATCGCTCTGCTCCCATGGCACATCCCGCAGGGCCCTGCACTGTTCCCCGCTGCTTTCTGTAGCAGAAATCTCCAGGAGAAAGTGTGCATCCCTGCCAAATGGGTCTCTTCTCATCACCTTTTTTATCCTGAGTGATGAAAGGCAAGGTGTCCTCCTTGCCTCGTCCCCTTCAGAATCTTTCATGGCTCCAGCCTAGGCAGGCACATGCGTGTGTGCAGAGCGAGGAACTGCAAGAAATCCCCAGGGTGTCTCCTCCTCCTTGCACTTTGTCTTCCAGTTCTACCCTGGTGTCCCCCAGGAGCAGCTCAGGGGCTCTGGAGCTTTGCAAATGCAGGGGTGGGAGTGTGTGTCTGATGCCATTAGGTTTCTGCGCCAATGGGCCTGATCTGGGCAGATCATTTACAAAGCTGCAGCAGATGATGGGCAGGTGAGAGAAGCTTCCCTTCTGCCATATTGTCATAGTGGGGCAATTCCCCCTTCACTGAAGATGGAAGGACCTGCGATAATTTCCATCTGCTCTTTGGCTTCAGGACATCATCCCAGAGCTGCTGTTTGTCCTGAAGCCAGCCCATTGCACAGAGAAGGCAAACCCCTCTCCCCTCCATCCCTCACATTTTGCATTTTCCTGCGGCTCCCAAAATCTACGTTCAGGTTCCATCCTGAGAGATGCAGAGTCCTCTCTGGTGGTGAACGCAGGAGGCTGGCGTTAGCAAACTTGGGCTCTGTTCCCAGCCCTGCTGTAGACGTGCTCTGTGGTCTCTGGCAAGCTGGTTAATCTCCGTATCTCAGTTTATTGTGTTCTCCTCCCTTAAGTGCTGTGCCATGGGGTGCAGGGCTGAGCGCTGCTGCCTCCTGAGTGCTGTAGGGCAACATGAAGGTGGTGGAAGGCAGCTTGCCGCAGGGTGACAGCTGGGTTCTGGTGATGGGTCATGGTCCCAGACCTCCTTGCCACGGACACCTGGCTGCTGCCAGATATGAGGCTGGGGATGAGCTGGATCAGTGCTCCAGACCAGGCTGCTGGAGATGACGGGGTTTCATGGTATTGAGCTGCTTTGGAAGAAGGGCACAGCACAGAATAACTCAGTGAGCCAAGCCATGAAAGTATCCATCAGCTCCAGCCCTCGCACCCCAGCGCTGCTGCACAAAGAGATTGTGGCTGTCATTAGCCAGAGCGCAGAGCCTGGCCCGAGTCCCTCCACTCCCTCCTTTGGAATCAAAGATAACTGTGAGAGAATTGTAATTCCTGGCCATGCTCTGAGCAAGCTTTGTCCTTACCTCCCTCTTTTCTGCACCCCTCGTCCCCACCCTGCATGTCTGCTGGCTGCAGCGACCCCAGTCTCGCTGCTTGGGACAAAAAAAGGAATTTTAATGAACAAGCTCTGTTTTCTCCAGCCCCCTGCCCGCCCCTCCAGCCCCGCTTTCTGAACCCTGCCAGGCTTTGCAGATGGCTCTTCCAGGTCTGGATGTACCCTGACAGATCTGGACCAGGCTGGCTGGCTGCCTGGGGCTGCAGCAGGGATACGCAGGGAGCCGGGGCGTCCCCAGGAAGCAGAGGCGTGTGTGAGTCCCAGGGCGCCTAGTCCAGGCCCTTGCGGGAGCCATCCCTGCGTCCCAGCCCTGCCTCAGGCTGAACCTCAGCTGGAGGAGAGGGTGAGGGCAGGATCCAGGCAATGCCCTGTGTCTGCGTCCCTTCATGGCAGCCCAGCACAGAGAAAAGGGCTTAGGGTAGTATTTCTGCCTCCTCTGGGTCTGCCCTGCTGTTTTGTTCTCCCAAAAGCAGTTCAGCTCCAAGGATTTTTCCATCTAGCCTGGCAGGCCTGCTGGGCACAGGAGCATGTGCCTGGCAGCAGCCTACACATATGCCAGCACTTCCATTACTTGCTGGAACGGACCTCGGTCCACTCCTAGCAGCATCCCTGCGATCTCCAGGCAGCCCCTGGAGTGGGAACGTTTATTATGACCATTTGGTCTCTTAATTAAAATGCCTTAATTGATTTTTAATAGTTCCCTTTTGGAAAAAAACAAAGCAAACCAAATCAAATAATAACTCCATTAAGGTCATTTTGTTAGGAAGCGAAAGAGCTCCAATAATCATGATGTTCCTGGCTCCGCTCAGATGGTGGGTAGCTGCCAGTCTCCAGTGAAAGGAAATAGCCTGAGATGTGAACATGGGAACTGGCAGCCTGTTGGTGGGTGAGATGGGGAAAAAGGGAAGGGAGGGTCCACTGGTGTCATGCCAGGGCTTGGGTACCAAAGATAAATGGGACAGGCAAGCCACAGAAAAGGGGATAATAAATAACAGTGATAAGGTAATGCGAGACAATCCGTAAGGTATAAAGCCCCGGCGGAGAGCAAGCAGGAAAAGCACAGCCACTGACCACATGCCCAGCCCTTGCCCTGTTTCCGGAGCCGACCTTGCTCTTCTGGCAGGGAGGTTTGCTCTGGGCCAGCTGGAGCAGGGCTGTCCCAGGGCTGCCGCTGCCTGTGGGTCGGGCTCTGTCTGGGAGGATGCGGCTCTGCCACCTTCCTGGGGCTGCGTTTCCCATTGCGTCAGCCGCATGGGGTGGCTCTGAGCTCCTTTCTCCTGCCTTATAAGTTGGGACCTCCATTTTGGCTTTGGGGTTACTTTTCCAGGGCTGGGGGCAACTATGGAGGTCTGAGATGACCCTTAAGTGAACCCTCCCCCTAGCAAATCTACCCATTTTTCCCTTCCGCTGCTTAAAGCTACCTTCCTACCCTCCCACCAGCAGCTATATGGTCTCCACTATCACAGTGTCTGAGCCCAACAACTTCGTTTACAGGAATCACAGAATCACCGGGGTTGGAAGGCACCTCTGGAGATCATCTGGTCCAACCCCCTTGCCACAGCAAGATCACCTACCACAGGCTGCACAGGATGGTGTCCAGGCGGGTTTGGAATGTCTCCAGAGTTGGACACTCCACCACCTCTCTGGGCAGCCTGTGCCAGTGCTCTGCCACCCTCAAAGGACAGAAGTTCCTCCTCATGTTTAGATGGTACTTTTGATGTTCAAGTTTGTGCCCGTTACCTCTTGTCCTGTCACTGGGCACCACTGAAAACAGACTGGTCCCATCCTTTAAGTACTTATAAGCATTGACGAGATCCCCTTCATTTGCATAAATCAGCCAGCAGAGTTAGACAAGTTAGGCAAGCACACGGACATGGAGAGGGCAGGACAAAGCAAGTGTGCAGGCAGGGACGGTCCACTGCAGGCAGCTCTATTGCCTGGTCTCCACAGGGGCCTGGGTTTGCAGCCGGCCAGGCAGGTTCCCAGGAGCAGCTCCCAAAGGGGAATCACAACCCTTGCTCTGAAGAGCGATGAAAGAACAAGCAGCCATTTATTATTTATTGCAATGTAATTGCTGTCACCTTTACCATCTCGCCACCGTTATTTCATGCTATTTGTTTAAGGAACTAGCTGAAATGATGGTGCTCTGCCCAGAACGCATTCTCCCTTCCCAAGGACAGGCTGTCCTTAAACATTTGGCTTGCAGGGCATGGACCTGCAGAAGCCCACCAGCACCCAGTCAGCAGTGCTGCTGTCTCACCTGGTACAAACCCAGAGCAGTTCATTCCTCAAGGAGGTTGAGAAGGTGCCCAGCAGGCTGCCTCAAATTCTCAGCTCCGTGCAAGCCCCGTGCCTCCCTCCCTCGGTGGCAGGGCGTTATCTCCTCTCTCTGCAGGTCAGAGAAAACCACCTTGTTTGGGCAGAGCGATAACTTTTGCTCACTTTTGATGAAGTGTGCTCTGGGAATGGTGATATGTGGGGGGCCACGTCCACCCCTCTCTGCATGCCCCAGCAGCGACGCTGAGATGGGGAGGCTGAGAAGGAGCCAGTAACAGAGCTGGCATTTCTCCCGCTGTGTTTGGACTGAATGAAAACCCTGCCATGACAACACTCTGCTGTAACAACGGCACCAAACGCCAGCCGTGGGTTCCAGCCCGAGTCAGTTCTGGCTCGTCAGCCGGGTTCCCTGCTCCCAAAGCTGTATTCCTGCAGACGTTTGAGCACCATGGGGCAGGAGGCTCCCTGACGCCAAGGCCTTGGCTCTCGGATCTGTTTGTGCCTGGGTGCTCAGCAGCAGCTCTGTGGGAGGCTTGTTCACAGCTTCAGTAGTCTGTCCCCTGCACATGCACGTCCCCTGCGGATGCCTGGGTGTCACCGACACCAAGGGGACAGATGGGTTCTTTTAGGGATTCTTGGCAGAATGATGATGGCACTAAATCGTAGTTACAATGACAGCTTCATTTTCTTAACAGGATATTATGATTGGTATAGCACAGAATTTATGATTAGAATGGCACAGGATTTCTACAAGCAGAATCAAGTACAATCTGTAAGTAACGTAATACAGAATTTATAATACAACTTAACTTATACTTTCTGATCATCTGGACCCTCTGCAGGTTGAGTCAAATCATAGAATCACAGAATGGTTAGAGTTGGAAGGGACCTTAAAGATCATCCAGTTCCAACCCCGCTGCCCTGGGCAGGGACACCTCCCACTAGGCCAGGTTGCTCCAAGCCCCATCCAACCGGGCCTTGAACCTCCAGGGATGGGGCAGCCACAGCTTCTTTGGGCAACCCCGGCCAGGGGCTCACCACCCTCACAGGAAACAATTTCTTCCTAATATCTCATCTAAATCTCCCCTCTTTCAGTTTAAAACCATCACCCTTCACCCTATCACTACACTCTTAATACATAGTTTGCTGTATCGATACAACGATCACAACCAAGACTTGAAAATCATATAAAAGAAGAGGAGTCGCTCACTCCATCCTCGGAGTAAGCAGAGGACAGTGGGGGCGTCCCTGGTCACGGAGGGTCTCAGATCTCACTATCTAGCATTTCCCCCTTAGGACTTGTAACTGCTTGTTTTTATGGACAGTGCTCTGTGTGCTGCTACACTTCTCTGTTCTGTGACGGGGTCATCAACAACATCTGGCCGGCCAGACGCCTGGGACCTTCAAGGCCAGCAAGGAAGGGAGTAATCAGCCTGGTGCCCAGGAACCTTGAGGTTGGCAGGGAGGGGAAGAAGAAAACTGTTTGGCTCATCTACTTGGTTCACAGGATCTTCAGAGCCTGATAATGAGGGAAAGGGAATGAATACGTGGCCCACTCAGTCACAGAGAATGGCTGCTTGCCTCATAAAATGGCCTTAGTTATGCTAACCATATTACCAGGGGTCCGGAGCAGGGGGTACTGGTCTTGGGTGGTAGCATCACTAGCAGGAGCAGTAGACTCATTAGAGACACAGTGACAGATATTTTTACCTGGAGAGTTGAGAAATAAGAAACTGAAAAAAAAATGGGTGCACAATCTGGAAATACGTTGCTATGGGGAGGTGCAGAAAAGCACCTTGCATTTGAGTGTGTCCTGTTGTTTTCCTGCATTCCTTGTTCTTCAGGAGTTAGGACTCAGGGCATTTTTGTAGGCAAGTAAATCTCATCAAAGATGATCGACACCATCATTGATTCTTTCTGTCAGCCCCAAGATGTCCCAAATATTTGGCTTGTTTGAAGCAACTTCCCTTTTTTGCAGAGCCTACCCTGAAGAAGCAGGAGACGCAGGGTGTAAAGGGGGTCCATGACCAGGAGGTCTTTTCAGGACCTACCAGCCAGGCCCTGGCTGGTTGAAGGTTTTTTCCCCTGTTTAATTCAAATGAACAGAATCTCAGAAATTCATGTGAAAAGTTGTATTTTCCCCTGACCTTTCCTTGGGGAATTGGCATTCAACTGATCATGGGCTCTAACAGGAAGCGTAAGATGTGAAAGGCCATTCTGTGCGAGGAAGGACGGGGAGTAAGGGAGTCTCAGTTCTTGCAGATTCTCTGTGGTCTCCCGTGCCCTCACTTCTGCTGTGTCTGTGTTCCAGACTTCTTCCTCCTCCTGACGGAAAGTCTCAGGCCAGGCATGGGACTGTTGGAGGGAGCCAACAGCACCCTCACTGTGGAGAAGACAGCGTTAGATGAGAAGCTGCCACAGGGCTGGCACGCCAAGGACTTCGTCACTCCTACCCAGGATCTCTCTGGGTCCCGCAATGTTATGATGGACAGCACCAAGATCCTGGGGGTCCAAGTTGTCCTGATTGCTGCCTACTCCCTTATCATTCTGCTGGGGTTCGTCGGCAACTCCTTGGTCATCTACATCATAGTGAAGTACAAGACCATGAGGACTGTCACCAACTTCTTCATAGCTAACCTCGCCCTGGCAGATCTGATGGTGGACACACTCTGTCTGCCTTTCACCCTAGTGTACACGTTGCTGGACGAGTGGAAGTTTGGAGCTGTTCTTTGTCATCTGGTCCCTTATGCTCAAGCTCTGAGTGTCCATGTGTCCACTCTCACCCTAACTGTGATTGCCCTGGATAGGTACCGGTGCATTGTTTTCCACTTGGACAGCAGGATTTCCAAGAGGCTCAGCTTCACCATCATAGCTGTCATGTGGCTAGCAGCGGCTGTCCTAGCAGGTCCTTTGGCCATCTTCAGAGAGTACCGGTATGAGGAAATCCCATCCATCAACCTTAAAATGGCTGTCTGCTCAGAAAAATGGCCTTCTGGAAATAACAGAGATGCCACTATCTACAGCCTGTCCATGCTCCTCCTGCAGTACATTTTTCCTCTTGCAATTATTTGTTATGCCTATACCAGGATCTGGTTCAAGCTGAAAAACCACGTCAGTCCCACTTCTAGGAATGAAAACCACTGCCGGAGGAGAAAGACAACCAAAATGCTAGTAATGGTAGTTGTGGTATTCGCAGTCTGTTGGCTCCCCTTCCACATATTCCAGCTTGCCATTGATCTTGATCTGGTTCTTATCTTCCACGAATACAAACTCCTGTACACCGTCTTCCACGTTGGAGCCATGTGCTCTACATTTGTCAACCCCCTGCTCTACGGATGGATGAACAAGAACTATCGGAACGGCTTCCTTATGTTCTTCCGTTGCCAGAACAAGCCAGAAAGCATCCACACTGAAGGCTCAGTTAGAGGGAGGTCATACGTCTTCAGGGCCAACACCCTAAATGGGAGCATCAAACAGACTCCTGGCAATGGACCACTGCCCACAGAGGTCTAGGGATGGGACATCCGCCTCCAGGACTGAGGCTGACCGAGCCCAGAGACATTCTTGGGTGAATGCATTTTATTTGGCAGGACATTCTGTTGCCGAAACATATACCTACCACAGCCACATAGAAATACTCCCCTGTATCTCTCAAAACAATAAATCTGGTGTATTTCTGTCTGACCAAACAAATGAATTTTTCCTTTCTCTGCGTTCAGGTTATGCATGCAGAAGCATGAAAAATCACACACAGAGGAGGCTTTCATTTAGCCAGCAAAATACACCCTTTTTGTTATTTTCATTTGCCCAAGTGGGTTGCTCAACCTTTTACCACCTGACATATTAAACACTGCAAATGTGGAACCTTTTTTGTGTATGCTTGTTCATCTGTACGTCTCCTACCCAAAAGCCTTAATGATCCATCATTAGCTAATGCCACCAAGGGGAGGGAGACCTACTCTCTTTTGCAAACACAGGCTGGTTAGTACCATCACTCTGCAGGCCTGGGAAAGGAGCAGGCTGGTGCAGCTTGAAGCTGGGCAATCCATGATTTCTTGCAAACCACTTGTATGAATCTGCATTTGCAGCCCATGGGATGATCTCTCATCCTTAGAAAGCCCAGGAGGTGGCAGTGACACTGCTTACCACAGTTTCCTTTCCAAGTGCCAAAGCAAGGCTTTGGGGACACCTCATTAGCCAGCGAGCTTGTGAGCCAGTGCCCTGGATTTAGCAAGGAGGACAGCAGGCAGAGAAGCAGACGGGAAAGGAAAGAGCTGGGGCAGCAGATCAAGACGACTGAAATTGAACCTAGGGGACTGGCAAAGGTGATGTCCTCCAGACGCTAAGATGTGGCTCCTGCCATGCAATAACTTGATGGGTGGCAGCATGGCCAGAGAGGCAAAACTGTGAATGACTCCATTCTCCAAGGCACTCAGAGGGCTTTAAAGCCTTACACTTTCTGGGGTTGGACGTAGTATGGGTCTGTACAGAGGTGCTTCTGTTCAGAAGACAGAGGTAACCTGCTTGCATGGTTATCACAGATGTGGTGTCCTCTGGCAGAAGAAGACATGGAGATAAAGGAAGATGTATTCTTTCAAACCAAACTATATGTTCTCCTCCCTAAGGCTCTGTCAGCTGGGGAGCATATTTTTAGCTCTGCCATCAAAGGAGGCTTGATTGCTGCTGTGATCTCAGCAGCTCCTCATTGGTGTGGTCTCTAAAAGTCAGTGTTCATCAGATTGGAAAGTAACTCCCAGATGCAGGAAAGAGACTCAACAGACCTCCTCATTAAAAATACAAAGAAAAGAAAAACTTTGATTCGTAGGTCTTCAGTGGAGCAAGGACAAGAGGTAAGAGGACTTGCAGTACTGAGTACGCCAGTCTGGATCAGACTGCTGGGCTATCATATCTGGAGTCCTCAAAAGATGAATTATCAAAGGGTTTTATTTGAAAATCTCTCTCCCCTGCCTCCTCCCCATCTTGACCTGCCTCTGGCCCTTGTTCTCCAGCTCAGCTTCTAACTGCCACACTAGATTTTAATCTCTCTGTTTATTTCTTTCTCTGATGCCCTCCTTCATTTTCCTAAATAGATAGAAGAAAAGTGGTCTCTGGTTCCTTCTCAGAACATGACTGCCAGGCAGGGGCCACACACCATACTCCACGCTTCGGGGCATGGGCATGCTCGTGCTTAATAGCCTCCCCAGCACCTGATTCTGCAGATCACAGCTCATTTTTCTTTTCAGGGAGCTTCAGGATCTATGACGATCCTGTCAGGAAGTCATTGATGTGTCAGTAAAAGGGTCACCTGCTTCCTGACATGTCAAGATATGATGGGAGAACCACGACACAAGTAAACCTTCCCCATGTGAAGTGCCATGGCATGATGGTGGGAGTTTGCTGGTTCATCCTGATGGAAGGAGGAGGATATTCTCCTCCACAGCACTGATAAAATCTGTCCCTACCTGATTTCAGGTCATTCCTACAATCCATCCTCCTAAGGAACATTCCTTGTGTTTCCATCAAACTCCAAGATACAAGGAAATGTTTATGTTTCAAAAGCAGTTTAAATGAGTGGAAAGAATTCAACTATTACCAATAAACACTTCAGAAAGTGATTTAACACTCAATAATATATGTCAGAGTAAAATAACACATTCAGCAATGCAAGCTTGGAAGCCAATCACGCTGCCAGCTGAGATGGATGAGGAGCTAAATTGCTCTTCTAGGGGCCTTGCCAAAGGTTTTATCCTGTGACACCACACGTGGTATCTGACTGTGGAGCAAGGCAGATAATGACATTATGAATGACTGTTTAATTTTGAGCCCAGACTTTTAAACTAAATATGGATAAATAAATAAATAGACCCCAGATCTTCACAAATTAATACTGGCAATGGCATTTATAGGCCAGAGGGGTTTTTATGCTGGAGCAAACTGAGAAGGAAAAACTCTTTATTTGAAGTGCAAGAGCAAAGTTCTGTTTGCTTTATTTAATACACTTGTGTAGCTTTACTAATGGATTTCTGCTTGAAAAAGCTTTCTCCTTTTTCCTTGCCATTGGAAAAAGTTACAACCTTCCACACCCACTGCAAGCAGGGAAATCAGTTGTGTATACATGTCCCTGTGGAAAGCCATGATGCGTCTATTGAGGGAAAGCAGCCCCAGCGCCCACTGCCAAACAAGAGAAGGTGGACAGCAAAGAAGGAAAGTTTTTTACCAAAGGTTGATTCGGGCAAATAAATGGTATGTTATAGACTGTCATAACTGCATAGCAGACAAGAATGGATTTGTTTCCATAAAACGGAAATCTGCTGGAGATGAAGGTTCCTCAAATATTAATACTCCACTAAAGGTGGCCTTACTGCCATGATCAGCTCCCTGAAACCAAAGACCAGAAGGATTTTAAGTTTTTGAACTGTTTAGAGCTCAGGACAGGGTAAGCTCCTGCTCTATTGGTGTCAAGGGTGGATGCTGTAGCTGTTACAGATATTCTTGGAGTCAAAGGCATCTTCCCACTGCCTGCTCCTTGCCAAAGGTGCATCAGTGAATGCTGGCCAAGCCAGGCTCCTCTCTGCAGAGCTGGCCCTGGTGTTACTGGCACGGGATGGAATGACTCATGTCAATGGCACAACAGTTGATAGGGATAAGCGATTTTATTAGAGTTAGAAACATGTTGACAAAAATGAAAATAACAAGTGTTTCATCAAAGATTGTCTGGAAGACAGTGTTGTTCCTGGTGACAAAGCAAATTTCCTCTAGGGCTCCTCCTGACTCTTGCTGACATCCTTCTCAAAATGCTGCTTCACTGAACTGACCCGAGGATATTTCACAGCTTTTAGGAAGAAGGTTCTGAATTCTCAGAATTCAGAATGAGAAACAGAATTCTCTGTTTCTCATGACAAACACCCTATTTCTCATGCTAGGACACTCTGGTCACATCACACAAATCTCGTATTATTAAAAGTACCACTGAACAGTTCTTAATTGCCAAGCGACTCCTAGCAGATGATTAACTTTGAACAGACACCACAGGTGGGGATGCCTCTAACTATCCCATGCAACCATTACTCGCATGCCAGACAAATACAAGAACAGCTGAGATGTAGCAACATCATTATTTAAAAACAGCAGCGTCAATAACTCTTGTTCCCTATTACAGGCTGCTCTAAGAGCTCTCAAGCATCCCAGAGTCTCTTATCAAACTTCCAGGCTTCACAAAGTACATTGAAATTTGCAGAGCAAAGGCTGTGCTTTGGACACAGGAGGGTCTCTGAGCACTAGAAATTTTGCCTCTAAGACACTTACTTTGCTCTGAAAAATCCCTTCCCATTTGATCTCCAAAGTATATACGTCTGTAACAAGCTAACGTGCATAAAGAGAGCAAAGGTTCGGGCTTTTTACTTTTCCTTGTCTTAAGGCAACACACACAGCTGGCATTTAGATCAACGCAGGGTGAGCTGGTTCCTTCGGTCAGGGCTCTCTTAGAATCAAAGACGTGACACATTTCTGCGTACGCCTGTGCTTCGTCCCACTCCTCTAAAGGCCAGATCCCTCCCCTTGTGGCTCTCTGCCCTGCAGCAACATGTGCCCTCTCCCCGTTACCCACGGCAGCCCAAGCAAACAATGTCAAATGGCATGTTTTATTCAATATGCCCACAAATGTATCGGCAGAAACATTGCTCTGAGCTTTTCACAAAGACTCTGTAGGGAAATACATACTAGACCGGGAAAGAAGCAGTTCCTCTAACATATGCTAATACGAGAGGGGCTGGAGCGCTATTCTGCTGAAGGAGGTCACAGACAGCCCAGCGTTTCCCTTGATATCAGGTGTTAATCTTATCATTGTTACAGCTAACATGGTCTGAAACCAAATTAGCCTTTGTTTGGGCAGGAGCTGTGGAGTTGGCGCTTTCTTTGCATGCTTTTGTCTTTCGGCTCTGTTATTGTGCGATTTCACCAGGATCTCTGAATGTGCTTGGTTTTAAATAAGGACTCAGGATCAGCTGACCTGGTGAAAATCCGGAATTACTGCAGTAATCCAGAAAAAAGAAAGGATTCTGGGTTCATACCGGTGAGCAGGATTTGGTCCCCTGTGTTTGAAAACAACAGAGCTTTGTCTTCCTTTCAGTTTTCCCTTATCTAGCTTGAGATTCTTCAAGTGCCAAAAATAATATTGCATATTATTGCCAGAACATTTATCTTCTCTTTGAGCTCATTTCAGAGAAGAGATTTGTTCAGGGGAGCCTGAGAGGGGAAGAAGGCTATGTTTTTAAAGCTCATCGTTATCTCCAGTCTCAGTGTTTCGTAAGTTAAAAGACAAATAAGAAAAAGACAAAGTCACTCACACACGCCAAGGGAGGTACCAATTTATCTTCAGACAACACAACCTTTACTTAATTTTCTATCCAGACACCCCAGCACCCTTTGCTGAAGTGGTGCATGTATATGGGGCTGAATGAGGTTGTGGGCGGAAAGCATTTCTCTGCTGTTAATAGCAATACCTTAGTGTCACTCATGATTTATAGCCAGGAAAGAATGCTTTTTCTGGTCTATGTTCTGCTCAGTGTAATGAGTACAGAGGGATAGTGCAGATGCCTCATGGAGCTCACAGGAGGAGATTTTCATTAGTTCAGTCCCCTCCAGTGTGGTAGCAAAGACTGTGAACATTAGAGGAGAAACCGTTTTGTTTATAACTAGCTTATTAAAGTGCACAAGCATGGAGTTGTGACCGTGTCACTCTGCTAATGTGTCACAAACTTTCAGACACTGTTGGTCTCCAGGATGCGCAGACAACTCAGCTACAAGGTGTTTCTCCTTGCTGTTGCGTGGAAGGAAGAAGGAAAATAAGTCACACAACAAGATTTCAAGATATTTGGGAGAGGATGACCCCCTGGCTGAAATGTGGAGGGTAATATGGTTCTTTAAGGAACGTGGGGTAGATCATTGGCTCTATTGGGATCAGGATGAGTAACATCAAAAGGGGAATGAACTCTGCCATGGTGCAGGAAGAACAGAGCCTCTATCAGAGTAGAGACAAACTAGAAATAACGGCGAAGTTGGATCCATCATGTCCAGTATTCTGTCTTAGATTGAGGCAATAAAAGATACTGTTTAGGGAAAGCACGCTAACTTGGTCACTTTAGTGGTCCATTCCCCAGACACCCCTAGCAGCAGCCAAAACTGTTGTATTAGTGGTATTAAAGGGGACATCCCTGTCTAGACCATTTAGTATCCATTTCTAGACTTTTTGGTTGTGATTTTGTCTAATCCTTCCCTGACACTGACAATTCTGTCTGCTTCCACAGCCGCCTGTGGCCGCCAGTTCCATAAGTTCACTCCCTGCGGTGTAAAAATGTACTTTATTTTATCTGTTAAGACCAATCCCCTACTAGTTTCAGCAAATGCCCTCTGGTCCCAGTACTGCGGGACTTGCTGAATAGCAGCTGAACTGGTGCTTACCCAGTGCCTTCTTCATTTCGTAAATCTTGATGCTGTCCTTCTCCAGCTTTTTCCTCTCCTAGCTCGTCATATCAGGAGACTAAGGCAGCTTCTTCATCTCTGATCATCTTATTTGCTCTCCTGTGGACTTCCTCTAGTTCCACAAATATCACAGCGGGCTGAATTTTGCTCATAATTCCTGTGAAAGAGTGGGATCGACCAGCTTTGTTCCAACCTTGCTTGAGATCAGCCATATGAGTGCTTTTAAATATGCGTGGGGGAAGGACACCTCTTGATAAAATGTCAGGCTGCCTCTCCCTGGCTGCAGCATCCCTGTATTCTTAATGAAATCTCATTACCCTGGTCACTGAGTCAGTTCAGTGAATCATGACATGCATCCCCAGTTTTGTTTTTGAAGGTGCGAGCCACAAGGGCAGTCAGATCCCTACCTCACCTTGAACTCTGTATCCAATAGATTTATCCAGGGGCAAGACCGGAGCTTCAATGCTCCTGATCCTGCAGTAGTGTCCTAAATCACAGCTTCATTTGTCTGTTCTACAAAACGGAAAAACGAGGAATTGTGCATTTCAGGAAAAGAGTGACGAGTTTTTGTTACTTGGCAACTGTCGCTCCCACATATTTTGGAAGACTCCGAGAACATCCTGCACCTCAGAGAAATCAACCAGCTTAGGTGAGGAGGAAGGGAACTGGCAGCAGATCCCCAAAACTTTGAGCTGGGAAGATCTCTTGGGGTTCGTGGAAGCAAAAGTGCTTTATGTCTGCATGCTCCTCAGCTTGTCTTCTCAACGTGACTGTCTGCATCAGTTTCTGGGCTCTTCATGGTGAAATAATCCATTGTTCTGCCATTTCTGTCTCACAGAGGCATTTCACAGCCATCTGAATGTGCTCTAATCCACCTGCCAGCTGCAATCAGCACACAGCACGGTTGCACTCCTGTCAGCCAAGATTTGAGCACCAGAAACAAAAACCTTCAAAAGAGGAATCAGCAAGAGATCTGCATGTGAAAACTGGGGAGGGGGCAGTCAAACCTGAGGGCTTGGTGAATGTACACACAGTGACAGCAAAGCCAGGCAATGAGGCCAGAGTAAAATTTGACTTGCTTTCTGCAGTGGCTGTTGACTTCAGACAGGAATTCAGACATGATTATTAAAACAATAATTTAGGACTTCAGTTGCTGGGAGCTTATCTCCAAGGTTGAACTCAGCAGATGGCTGTGTAAGTGGACCCCAGCTAATGCATTTATGCAGTGGTTCAGCATTTTTGGCCCAGTTTTGTTACTGACAACTTTGCTACGTGAAATCCCATTTCTCTTTCCTAGGTTAGATAAAAGAATCTAGTGGTTTCAAAGTGCAGATCTCAACTCTCCGAGACAGCCCTGCAGTACCCAATTAAGTAAAGCTAAGATAGCAAAACTAGCATGGCAAGAACTGATTGAAATTGTCTGTTGCTTCAAGGAGTGCAATAACACAAGATTGCTACGGTGGTGAAGACGTCTACTTAAAGCATAGTGTTCATTGGTTTTTGTAAGGTCTGCCTGGCACTGCAGTCCTTCTTTGTGTGAAATTCCAATTGGCTTCATGCAAAATCAGTGAGAGCTGGGTCCTTAATACCCAATAGTTTGTTTGGAATCCTGGTCTTTATAATTATGTCATTAAAAGGACACGAGCTAATCTCACTGCAACCCAAGCAGCTAGAACAGCCTGGCAGGAACTTCACTCTCTGAAATGCAGCTATTAAAGCATTTCTCATAGATTTCCCAGGCAGCAGGGAGATGTTCTGGGGGTATTTTAGTCAAGTATATAGCATAAGAATAGTATAAGAAAAGATCATAGGAAATAAATGGAAGGGAGCTGGAACTCCTTTGGATAAACTATTCCTGATTGCAGGGTGTCTCACCTCTTCCAAGGCTCCTGTGATGGAGATTTCATCCACTCCCTGCGCAGTCTATTCTGAGCTCTTCCTAACGTCTAACCAATAAATTTCCCTTACTGCAATCTATTACTTCTTGTCTCCTGGCAGACACAGATAATAATTTATTACGTTCTATACCGCACCTTTACATATTTAAAGGGTATTATCATGCATCTCTTCCACCCCCTCCAGACTAAACCAAGTAATTTTTTTCTGTCCTTCTTCACAGGGCTCATTTGCTGTGTTTGCTCTTGCTGCTCTCCTCTGCACTTTCTGTGTTCAACAGCCAGTAGTTTTGCAGGTAAACGAAAGGACTGAAGGAGGTAAAAAGGTCCTGCAGAAATGTTAGGTTCTCTGAGCAATTGCTCTATATACCGGAATGCATAATTGGGAACTGCTCTTTTCCAAACACAGTGACTGGCTCTACACTATGGCAGGAGACCAGGGTCTTTGTTTCGCTGTCAGCGGAGCTATTTCCACGTTCTGACTCATCAGCGGCTGTTTCTACACGGGTAAAAGCAGCAGCGCTTTGCAGCATTATTCAAGCCCTCACAGATGAAAACAACTACGAGGCAAAAGTTTCCCTACAAGTTGCATCAGTCATGTGGAGTTTTGCACCTTCTGGGTGTTGCCTCGTGTGTGCAGCTCTGGGTATGTCCGTAGCATGGACATACATGTGGCACTGTTCTCTAGGACACAGGGACACAAGCGGCAGGAGGCCACACTCATCATGTCCAGACTTGCCTTTCCCAAGGAACCTGGTGCCTTGCAAATGCGTCCCCTCTCTGTGTCAACCTCAGGACTATTTCTTGTGCTGCCTGGCAGCTTTCTGCTCTCCCCGTCCCCGCTGTGAGCACAGCAGTCACATCCTCACCCCCTTCCATTCACAAACAGCCCCAGCGAACCTTCAGGCTGTAGCTGCACACGCATTCTTGCATCCAGTGGCAGTGGTGGAAGAGGCTGTAGTCCCCAGCCCCACTGAGGTGCCTGAGCAAACAGGTCTGCCAGCCCAGCCGACCGGCAACACAGGGGGAGTGCTGACTTCTCACTGTCCCTGGTATCTCTTTAATTGCTACTTCTTCCACTTTGCCTTGAAGAACAGCACTTATACTGTATTTCCTTGTATTGCGGATAGAAAGTAAAATACTTTTCAGGTAGTTCTCTCCCAGCTTTGTCAAATCCTAGATGAGCTGATCTTAAACTGCTGAGCCTTGCTTTCCTCCTCTGTGAAACAGGACAAGTGCAGCACCCAGAGGCCTCTAAAACATGTTGTATGTGCCAGCTGAATAGCACTACTGCAGTAAAAAGCATTATAATTGAACACATCTTACAATAATTATGTTTCTATCAGCCGTGTATTAAGAAGGCAGACCTTACTTGGAAAGTGATGCTAAATACTCAGAAAAAAGGGAATTTTGAATTCTCAGGGGTAAAT
The DNA here is from genome assembly GCA_013398295.1 of Chionis minor. Lineage (NCBI taxonomy): Eukaryota > Metazoa > Chordata > Aves > Charadriiformes > Chionidae > Chionis > Chionis minor. Next base: position 31,979 of record VZSF01010917.1, read on the forward strand.
ATTTATTCCAGGCTCTTAAAAAAAGTAACGATTTGTGAATCTAGGTTTGGGCAGCAATGCCTGGAAGTTTTCAGCAGCATCTACTGCTTTCAATAGGGAGTATGAGTATTGACTGAAGGATGACCGCAGGCTTTGCTCCACTGCTCATAAGCATTTCTGAATTGTTTGGACAAGAATGATTCTAAAGAAATACCAATACAGTTGTTTTCTGTTCCAAGGAAGCTAATTAAAAAAAAAGCAATTTTTACCCGATTCTTATTGTTGTCTTGTGCTGTCTAGTGCTTCCCTCCCTGATGATTGTTCGGATGTGCAATGGGAAGAATGAGCTTCCTCTGCTGAAACCAGTTTGGAAGATGACAAGCTCTGGGCTGCAGCATCAGTGAACGGCCAGAACAGAATGATGGGGCACGCTAGCTACAAAGCAAATTTACAATGATGTGTGCATACCCCAGGAATCAGCAAGACAAAAAATTAAATTTAGGAGCAGTGCAGAGGTGACGTCCTGAGGCAGAACATCTATCACAGCTAGATTAGGAAGCTAGAAAGCAACCTGCTGCCATGGCTTTTATGATCAGGTCAGGTCTTCACTAATCTGTGGTCCATGCTGCATCAATTATTAGTAGAGACATTTATTTATCTTTTTTTTAAACAAAATACTTTCCCCACACACACTTGTGACACTTTTATTCAAGGGTTTCAAAGTGGCTCACGCTCTCCAGAGGTAGGAGTCTACCCTGGGAAGCATTTGAACTGCTCCTTTTGGAAGTGTGAGTTGCGACTCATAACAAATATATTTGCAAGTGGTTCAGTGAGCCACAGAATGAGGAAACATGGGTTTCCTAATGGTCTTACGCTTGCTGCCTGTCTCTCTGGTGTCTAATAATGTGTCAACTCACACAGGTGGTACTCACTACCTGCTGTGTTCTTGCACAAAACTTTTCAAATACAACATCGTGGAGACCTTGACCCCTCTGTCAAAATTTTGTTGGAATTAATCAAGTGGTTTAAAAGTTCAATGGGGCTTTCTACCCCACTGGCACTTCATGAATTTTGGAGCCATGGGGTGTGAGGGTAATTGGCTTTCTAAGGAACCATATCTTAAAGTTATCCTTCACCACAGGACACTCCAAAAAATGTCAGCTGTTATGTGCGTGTTAGAAGTCCCTTCTTGTCTTTTTCCTTAGAGGCTCTTGTGTGTGTCCCCCCTGGAATTTTTAACCTACTTCTCCACTATTAAAGAGATCACAAGTCTGAGCTCCAGCTGAGACTTCTCATTAGCAAGCACTAACGGGCATGGCACCAGCCACACATGAGTCCTGTAAAACAGAAGAGCTGGGGCAGAATCTCCTTGTTCCTTCCAGTGCACTTGTTACTGTTTTGGCTCTCCAAGTTCTGTTTCAAATCATGGGTTCCCCTTGGTTCCTTACAGAGCCATGCCATGGATGGACAGATGAATCCATAGATGAATGGATCCCACTCTGAGAAGCTGCTTTCTGTTTCTCAGCATACATTTCCCCTTTGTTACAGTCTTCTCACCAGGTTTGGCCATGCCCCCATGTATTTTGGTATTTCTGATACCTTGCACTGTCTTAGGTGAAATAAATGAATAATCTCCTTCCTCGTGTGCATGCCTTTTCACCGTGCCCACTCAAAAACTGGAATGCCAGTTCTGTGGCAAAAAATCTTCAGTTATGCATTCAGACGACTGGTGATTTATAAAAGCGAGTTAAAAATGAGGTCCCTAAACAGAATTTAATATATCCTTCTTGTGGCAGTGGTTGTGACTCAGTACAGATTTGATGTTTTCAATCCACAGTTGCAAGGATATGCACTCTTTTATCAGTCCGCTTTGATTTTAAAATTCTTATCTCTATTGTACTGTAGACATTAGGTTAGCTCAACCTGCTGTATTAATAAACTGTCTCTTGGATGTTTGTAGCCCTTTTATAATAGCCAGGACTTCCTGAGTTTCATGGTTAGCACAATGCTACACAGAACTCGGTCCTTCTGTTCCCGCGTGGTTGTGCTAATAAATATGAGATAGACGCCTTTTGGCATTAACAAACAGGTGCAGCCCCTACAGTGCGACACAGAAATTATTTTGGCTGGGACTTTCCAGCAGTATATTATCAGAAGAGATCGTATAAACAAGCCAGCACTTGTTAGAAGGAAGCATAGGGATATGACTTAATTCCTGGATATGATCCTACTTTACAGTTCACAAAACCTCTATGAGACACTGGAGTAGCTTAACCGTGTCTCTGCACGTGAACTGTGCTGCAAAGGGCTTGCTCAGAGACCCTCCAGAGCGATGAATATGCCAAGTCATTCCTAGGTATTATATGAAAGAGAACCTGGCACTGAGTTCTGCTTGCCAGAGACTTGCAGAAATTTAGAAATGCTCTGTCGTGCAAGCCAAGCCTCAGCTCAAGGTTATTTTAATTCTTGTAATCTACAGACAACTGCTCAATGTGATAAGGCAAGGGTTTCAGCTCAAAATGGACTAGGGAACAAGAAGGGGAGAGGAGAGCGACAGTAGACAGATACCAGGTAGGAGGTGCAGATGTTAAAGCTTTGATGTTCTCCCCTCCAGTGGGAAGAGTGGAGACAAGATTAGCAGTATTGCACTCAGTAATGGTATTATCCTGTTCAAAACACCAGGAGATGCAGTTGTCCTGAATGTCACTGTAAAAACATGAACCATCAGGGTACTTGATTCTCCACTCATTTGCTCTGTTTGAAACCAGATTAACATCAGAGAGACCGGGATCGCACCTTTTGTATTTGACAGTTGGAGCTGCTTTTTGTATTCAAGAAAACTGCCTCCTTGCTGGGCACTTCAGTCCTTGTCACAGAGCACCAGTGTGGTGTAAGCCATCGGCTACCGCTGATGTGGAAGCTGGAGGATTTCTTCCCTAGCCATGCTACTGAAGGTCCAGCAGTGGTACGTGCTGTCAGCATCCCAGACGTACCTCAAATGTGACATCAGAGAGAGCAAACCAGAGCCTTGTTTTCATACGCACTGCAGAGCAGGAGAATGAGCGCGACTCTGGAGGGATGCGCATGTACTTGATACATCCCAGACTAGCTGTACCAGTATCTGAGTTCTTTCCAATATAACACTAAGTGATTCTCATCTCTTCTGTGGTTCATTCTCCCATTGTATCTCCAGGGAAAGATGTAAGTGCTAGGAGCGTCTCGTTCTGGTGGCTATCTTTTAAAAAAAATATGTATTTAATTATCTTCCAGGAGGCAAGATTTAAAAAAGAGCCTCACTGCTTTGGGACCAGAAATTAGTGGAGTTTATTCCTGAGGGAACTCATTTTGCAATCCCAGCTCAGCTCCGAGAAGGCTCTGCTGTCTCCCACCCAGTCAAGCTTTACGCTTTATTGCAGGAAACCAGCTGTGCCGCGCCGGGAGAGAAGCTGTTGGCTCTTGCTTTCACTCCTGGCACTGTGCTGCCTTTTACTCTATGTCCACGCTGCAGTGAGAAGGGGGGCCATAACTTCTGTCAGCCTTTCTGAGTAAGCTTTAATCTAGCAGGGATGAGGACCAGCACTGCTGTCACACAGTGAGGCTCACTCTTCCTGAGGAATCCTACCCAGCTCCTTCAGAGGAGTTTGCTGCTGCAGCTACACAGCTACCAAATCCCTACCCATGCTGGCTTGTTTGTAGCTCTGTGCATGACACGTGGATCTCTTGTCTGCGTTGTAGACAAAGCTTTTAGATAGTCTCAGCCAGAAAATAGGGGCCAAGACCTTGACTTGAACATTCCCTTTCCTCGCTGTGCAGTTCTGAGAAAGAATTAAGTTATGGTGTGGGGCCGCCCTGGAGTCCTGCTGTGGCTATGGGGAGTCGTGCCGAAAGGTGCCGTTTCATGGGGACAGGAACAGATGTTTATCTGGATCCAGTTCACCTGTCTTGGGCTGAGAATACCTTAGGGCATCCCAAAAGTCACACATCACTGTTCTGAACTCTCAGGGATGCAGGTGTGCAGAAAGCTGTAGGATACAGGTGGAGAAAGTCTTTACAAATTTTATTATTGTATGGTCACTCCCTGCTTGTTCACCTGGGACTGCCTTTTTTTTCCCCCCCTCCCCAAACTGACTGAGGCAGGGTTAGAATCAACGATGCGTGTCAAACAGTGACTTCAGTGGCTTTGTGAGATATCAGTTTTCAGGTATTTTTTTCATGTCTTTATGCTTCAGTATTTTCATCATTAAAACGGGAAGTGAGAAGCAGCGTTCACCTGCCTCCCATCACATACCTAATTACTGCTGTTGAGTAGGTTTCACGACTGTTGCTGGTAAAGTGTGATATTAGAGCTGCAACCCCAACTGCCAAGTTTTTGAGTAGTTTTTCCTTCACCAACCACACAGATCAAGTCAAGCTTGTCATACTTAACAGGCTCGGCACAAAGGACGCTCTAATTTCACAAGGTGGTGCTTTCATAAGGGGCAGCTCCTTACTAATGAATTTATTTACCATTCAGTGAAACACATTTCTGTACTTCACAAGTTGTGAAAGGATCTGAGCAAACACACTGCTTTGGGAACAACAGAAAAAAACCCATCATGGATCAAAATCATTAACATGTTCATAAAAGAAAGGAGGCAGTTACCTTGATTGATTTCAGAAAAATGTTACATGCTACTTAACAAAACTGTAACGAAATAAAGCAATATGTCCTGTCAGAGAGAGCAGCACAGCACGAACTCTGGAAAATAACAACACTTCTGCAGCTGTAAGCGGCAGGAAGGACAAAATTCACACGCCTTCTGGGGATGAGCTGTCAGGCCCACTGCGCAGCCCTGTGCAGGCTCCATCTCGTACTCTGATTTACTACCATGAAGATAATGATTCCCTTGTCTCACGCAGGCGCTGCTCTTGTCAGAGCGCAGAGCCGTCCTGCCGGCACGGCCTGTCCTGGTGCTGGCGGGCAGTCTTGCCCGCTCTGGGAAGGACCGGGGAGCCGCGGCGCTGTCAGGGACGCCCGCTTGCTGCTTTCTGCACGGCTGATCATTCGGCAGCTGCATCAGGGCCTGGGCGCTGCCACGTGTGTGCCACAGAAAGACCATGCAGCACCTCAGGGCTCCACTGGGCTGTGGGTTTTTTTGCAAGCAAAGATTGAAAACAACTTACAGATAGCGGGAGAAAACTCAGAATCTGTTTCTTGAGGCTCACTGGGGAGAACTCCAGCTCAACCAGGGACAACGGCACACTATTCCTCATGTTCCTGGGGAAAGAAAAATGTTTATTTAAAGAAAATATATTCAGAAACCTAGTCAAGACTCTGCCTTTAATAGCCACCAGCACTGTATTCAACTCTCTAATAGACTCTTACAGTTATACAGGGCCTTGGGGAACTTTTCCTCGTCCTTTAGCTAGGGGGGAGTTTATTCTTTAAACAGGAAGTCGTTTAGCTCTTATTTGTTTATCCTGATGCAGTTTTCTAGATGGGCGCATTATCCGTGTGAAGTTTTAGTGGGTTTTGGATACGCGCCGATGCACCGCGCTGCTCTGTGATCAACTGGCAGCAAAGCTGGAGGTATTTCTTCCTGTGAGCTTTGAATGGTTTCGCTTTCCTTTCACTTTCCAAATCTGAATGAAATTAGAATTTTCAATTTCAAAAGCTATCCCCTTTCCTTTATCGGCAATAAAGAAGGAATGGGAACGCTTGCCTAGCCTGTTCTGTACTGTTCATTATTTTACATAAATGTATCACTAGGTCTCTCTTCTCCTTCATCAACTCTGTATAGACAGTCTTTTTAACTGTGCCTCTTCTCATAGCTTTCATTATTTTCATCACCTAACATATTATACTTTCATACCTCATTTAGTAGAAAACCATGTAGAGATCAAATTTTAGTTTAAAATATGAAGGTCACCTCTAAGCCATGCTAACAATTTTATTGAAATAACTATAATAGAGAAGTAATATGAATCATTGCTCCTATTTTATTGTTCAGGAAAAATTGAATAAATGTCTTGAAAATATTTTATGCAACCTTTTTGAAAGAAACATATTTCACTTACTGTAAAAAGTATGTGCTAGTTTGACTGCTGTTGAATAGATTTGGTTATATGGTGACTCAGAAACCAGAGCAATTTCAAAGAAGAGAGGCGGGTTTTGTTTTATAAACACAGAAACGCCAAGTACTACGCGTGGCTATAGCAGCCTCACGTAGAAACTGAAATTTTTATGATCCTGGCAGATTAAATGAGAGGTTGGTACAATAACTCTCTCGGATTAACGGCTGCTTTGTTTTGGATAAAACAAGAAGATACCTTTTGCTACCTAAATCAGATATATCGCTTTTGGTCCCTTTTCTTGTTCGACAGTTTTGTGCTGTGAGTTACCTGTGCAATAAGGACAGCCACATTAAGGCAAACAAGCCCAGTTTTGTTGTTTTGTAACTCCCACCCTGCCAAAACCTGCGTATATAATTAGAAACACTGAAAATGTTAACATTTCTGAGATCCCTGATGTTTGTTCTTGCCAACAGCTCCCAAACATACCAGAATCCATCAGAAATACAACAAGTCCCGTTTTTCCTTTCCACTGGTGCCATTTTAAAAATAGTAACATCTTTATTGCAACATTTCTGAGGGAAAAGGGGCTCTTTTACCCTTCGACAGACAGATGCTTCTTCTTTGTCTCCAGTCCTCCGACTGCTGCTCTATCATGCTGTCGGGAGTTGTTATCAGCAGAAAGACCACGGATGGCGGGGTGAAATGGGAGCAACAGCAGATGTGTGCAGAGCCACAGAGGAACTAGTTTGCTGGGTTTTTACTCTCAAAGGAACGCGTGACCCCGTGGTCAGCAGTGTAGCATCCTAGTGAATCCCAGGGAGGTTTAAAGTGACTTAGAAGGACTAATGAAAACTGTCCCTGGTGACTATCGCTGGCAACAGGTCCACCTGACCGCTCCTAAATCCCCTGTACACCTCCCTCACCGTCGAGGAGGCTCAGAGTAGGTCCCATCGGAGTTTTAAGCCCTCCACCTCCACTGTGAAAATGACCCAAGAACCGAAGTTCTTGGTGGTGTTCTCCTCCTCGCCGCCACGCTGTCTCCACCTCACGGTAGCAGTCGTTTCGGGGGCTGGTGCCATGAAAGCCTCTTGGAACTTGGTGCTGCTGGCACATGGACAATGTCAAACCACACTAGGAAGAGACGCCTCAGCCCCACACTACTTGCATGACAACATTGTGTTGACAGAATAGGAGAAGGGATTGAGCCTTGGAAGGTTTTGCAGATGAGGGAGCTGGATGAAACCAATAATAATCCGCTCTGATTTCTCATTTATTTAAGCAGACTCTGAAGTCGGCTCTTCAAAAATAAATGCTGGTACCTGCTGTAGTTCAGTGCGCCTGGCTGCCTTTTGAACCCCTTCAAAGGGGCCCTTGTACTTTATCAGGGAAATGAAGAGGGAGATCCCTGGGCAAGCTCCATCGTTACCTTTCATTTCTTGAGATAATGATTGATAAAGTGTCCTGGGAGGAGAGTGCCTTTCTCCTCCCGACACAGCAGGTACTCCTTTGTAACTTCCCTCCGGCTTACAATAGATATGGCTGCACAGCAGCTTCCCCTCTTCCTCAGATTACTATCGCAGCATCGTTAAAATAATTTACATGCTGTGAATATCACTTTCCAGAGATAAAGCCCTATGTACATGGAAGACAGGCGTCAAAACGCCCGATTTTGGGAAGAGCGAGACTTTCTAACATCATCGACAGCATGCACGCCGTGAGAAACTCCTCCATGAAGGACAAGGGAAATGGCTGCTTGCTTTCAAGATTTTTTTCTCCTAAATTATTTTTTTCAGTTGTTCATTAGTCCTGTAAAGCCAATCAGACTTCCTCCCCCCCCCTGCCCCCAAATATCTGGCTAGGTAGTAATTCCAACAAAATTCTAGCGGTGCTATACTGGCCTGCATAAAAGTATGGAGCTTCAGGAAAAGTACCCGGGTTGGATGAAGCCGCACAGTGTTTGACGCAGAACAGGCAGTTTGCCACCAATTCTTGCGCATAAACTCTAGCAGAGCACATAAACGGCTGCAGGACTTCAGCAGAATAAATAACGGGTTGCAGATTTAATACTGGCTGTCAGATCACTGCTTTACGGGTTTTATTAATGACTTAATAGTCAAGAGGAGCCCTTATTCTGCTCCTCCAAGATCTGAGAAGACACGAGATAGATGTGGTTTACATTTCTCTAAAGTTAGAAGTCATGATGTAAAACACAGAAATAGGCATGAACAGAAAAAGAGAAAAAAAAGAGCCTAATTTGAAAAACGTGTTAAAGCAATGGCGGTGCAATACCCCACTTTCCAAAAGGTTCAATGGAAGAGGGTGATGAGTAAAGCCCTATAAGGTAAGAAAACAATTACTTTGTCATGTATGGAATCTATCTTTCTTCAAAGCTGACTGCAAAATGTTGGTAAACAAATGCTGGGACCCAAAAATCCCGTGTGTCTGGAGCGGCTACTGCGGCCGGGTCGGTGCCGCCATGCCTGACAGGAGCTGTGGTGGCTCTCGTGCCCAGGTGGCGGCACAGCGCTGGCCTTGCAACCAGCTGGCTCTGGAACAACCACCATCCTAGTCCAGCAGCACCGAAACTTCTCAGATTTTCGGCTGGATCGGAACTTCAGGTTGCCACTTCATCTGCCTCACTGAAGGGGGCCTCAGGGAAGCGGGGCTGGCAGCGCTAACAGTCTGGCGTTACCGGAGCCAAGAGGACCAGAGCTTCGCCCTGGCGCCTCATGAGGGGAAGGGGCCAGGCCTGTACCTGCTGCTCCCAGGAGGCCAGGAGGGAGGAAAAGTAGAAAAGTTGTGGGAAGTCGGACCGAAAGCCTGCCCAGCACCACTCGAGGGACACCAAGAACATGGCGCCACGCCAGCAGAGAGCACCCCCGCTTCCAGCGCCTTCAGCCCTCTCCTCCCTGCGCCACCTCAGCCCTGAGGAGAATCGGCGGGAAGAGGGGCGGCGCGCGCCGCTTCGGCCCCTAACCACCCGCCCTCCTTCCCGCCGCGCACGGGCGGGAAAACTGGCCCTTCCCGGCCACCGTCCCGCCCCGCCCGCCCGTCACGCCGCCACCCGGATGCTGTTGCCGCCAGCACTTCCGGTGACGGCGGGCGNCCCCCGCGCCGCTGCGCCCCGCCTGGGACCTGACCGCGGCTCGCTGCCGTCCCCGGCCGCTCGTCCGCGGTGCTGCCCGGTGAGTGGACGAGGCGCCGGGGCCTTTCCTCGGGGGGGAGAGGCCCACCCGGAAGGGGGCCGGAGGGAAGGTTCACCGGGGCCGAAGGGGACCCCGCCGCTCCGCCCCGCCTCGGGCGCTGTGGAGGAAACGGGGCCTCGGTTTAACGGGCTTTGGCTTGCCCGGGGCTAGTGCCTGCCCAGGTGGGGTTGCCCCGTATCTCCTGAGGCTCCTCCTGGCCTTTCTGCCTCCCAGCGCCGCGGAGGCCGGAGCTGTCACCGGTGTTACCGAGGAGCCCAGGAGATCTTCGGGTGGGTGAGAGGATTATGAGGCCTCCGTGCGTATTCAGCCTCTGGCCTCGCTTTTCTGGCCGTGGTGTCGTGCAGCCAGACACCTGCTCTCTGAGCATCGGGCTCGTAGGCTCCTTCCAGGCTTCCAAACTTAGCGGAGAGGTTCCCGGGGAATTGTAACTTTTAAGCACAGATGCCGTCTGTTTTCCCTAAACTGATGGTATTCAGGCCATAATAATAGAGGTGTTTTCTTTTAAAATTAGGTAAAGAGCTAACACGTAGTTATCGTGGTTCATTAAGGTCACTCTTGCATGCCAGTGATGCTGTTGGTTTACAGAGGTGATTAAGAGCAGCCTTTGTTGGGAGAAATGTTGTATAACTTGGCGAGTGCGTAACAGAAAATATGTTTTTTAGCAATGGAGGCGCCGTATGATGGCACTGAAGTCACTGTGGTAATGGAGGAAATAGAGGGCACTTACACTTACGCCTCGCCGGTGCCATCTAAGAAGAAAAAGAAATATAAAAGTACTGGTGATCAAGGAGAAAAAGCCAAAAAGCCTAGGTAAGTTATTTCTGTCTTCACTGAATGCCTGTGTAGGGTATGGGAGCAGTTTTCCTTGTTTCTAATACGAATGAACTTTGCAGTGCACTTGGAACACTTCACAGTGTAAAACTACATATATAAAAAATTAGCTTGACACTTCAGGCCCGCTCTGACATCCTTGCCTTTATGGGTGCTACCATTGCTCGATCTAAAGTTTGTGGATCCTGGAATAATTAGCCTTCGGCTCTTTCTCCTTGCTTCAGAGGTTCTCCTCAGAATCATAATCTTCATTTGGTTAAGATGATTTGTTAAGAAATACATGTAGAAATACAGTTGAACGTAACATGCTTGTCACTTGACCTTGAGACAAATGTAAACCTTGTGGATTTCTTCTTCCAAAGGAATTTATGTCGAACAACGTTAACATTTCAGTCTCTGGTTGCGTTTCAGATCTGCTTACCTTCTCTACTATTATGACATTTACTTGAAAGTACAGCAAGAGCTCCCCCACCTCCCTCAATCTGAAATCAACAAAAAGATCAGTGAGAGCTGGAGGTTGCTCAGTGTGGCTGAAAAAAGCTATTACTTGGAGAAAGCCAAGCTAGAGAAAGAGGGATTGGACCCGGTAAGTCACCTTTGTGGCAGTTCTTTGCCCTGTGAATACAGGTGTGCTTAAATGCTTATGCGACACTTTGTGTGGGAGAATCATTTAACTGTAGATTCCAGTTGTATTTCTGCTTAGGAAAGCAGAAATTCTTCTGCCTGTGAAGAAGCAATGCGTGAGGGCACTGCCTCTTCCTTTTGCCTTCTGTTCAGTCAAAGAGATGATGTTTCGAATTTCAAGACAGATATGTCTAGTACCTGCTCACAGGGATGGTAGTTATTTTTGTGTGATATTATCAGGGTAATTGGTGGTGAAGTGGATGATAAAACCAGGGCTGAGAGGGATTCTGCCTGCTCTGTCTTGTGGAGAATTTCCCAGCAAACTGCCTCAGGAAACCATTTCAACTTTAGGCACTAAAATAACAGGATTGAGAACTGAATCTCTTCCTTTTCTCATATTCATTTATTCTATGTCCTGTTTTTGCCAACAGAACTCCAAGGTGTCCACTCGAACTGCAGTAGTTCCAGACATTCCAGGTTTCCGTAAGATTCTTCCTCGCTCAGATTATATAATTATTCCCAAAACCACTCTTCAAGAGGACAGGAGCAGACAGTCGCTGGAACTGTGTATGACACAGGGTCAGGCAGCATCCGAAGGGTTAGCAGCTTCCACCAATATCACGAACGTCTCCCATGACGCTGTGCAAAACATCCTTTCTGTGGACTCGAGCCACGTTGGCATTTCTGAGCAGTGCATTGCCATTGAAGGACTAGCAGAAGAGGCTGCTTCCTTTGCTCAGCCAGATGCTGTGGAAGAAGTGGTTGCGTCAGAGGTTCTTTCTCACTATGTTGGGCCCGTGACAGAGAAAGTGGCTGGAGATATCCTCTTGGATGAGGCTTCTTTGGAAATAGAAGGACAACCGTATCAGACAGCTCGGGTCGTTATCGAAGAGACTCTAGTTAGCAGCTCCACAGACATCTCTGGTGGGAGCATCGCTGTGGCCCGTCCTCAGGTTTCGGATGGTGTGTCTGTGGTGACGGTGGTGACGGGGAGGGTAAGTTATTCTAGTGGCACGCAGCCTTTTGTCAGCATCTCACCTGAAATGTCTGAGTGCTGTTTAAAACATTTTACTTGAGATCCTTGGTGGCTGCAGGATGTCCCTGTATTGCCCAGCCTGCTTTTGCTTGGTGCTGAGGGAAATGGCAGCTTTGTAACGCGGTGAGCCTCTCTGCTTGCAGGTTGTCTCTGCCATATGCTGATACTGCTTGTGTCGTAAGATGACTGCTTAAGGTTTTTTAGATTATTTCTTTTAACAATCCTTGGGGTGGGTTCCACAGTTGGACTACAAAATTCTGGGGGAAGAAATGTTACCTCTGCGCTCCTGTTAGCGGTTTTCTTGATTGCAGAGGTAGAAGGGAGTCCTTTTAAGTTGAGGTGTTAGGGATCGGTTATAGAAGACTTTATTCTGTGAAGAAATGGATCTGCTGTTTTCAATTTCAAACTGTGAACAGTTTGGTAGTTTCCAGAGTAGTCCTGGTCAGGCCATTGCTTTTGAAATGATCGCTCTTTCCTGCTTTCTGGTCTCGTTAGTCCTTAAGACATATGTTCAATGGTAGTGTTCATGAGAGGGTGGGACACAGGTCACCATATCTCTTATTTTCTGCATGTATTTTCCTTTTGGCTTCATTTCAGGATACTGAAGAGGGTAGCTCCTCCACACCTGCTACACAGTTTATTATGTTACCTTTGCCAGCTCATTCTGTTGTGGAGAACCCAGCATCGATTAAATTGGTAAGAAATGTAGAATCTTGTATGGTCTTATAAGGTATAGATATATTGCCATAGGTTTGTCTTAAAGGTGTTAGAGTAGGAAGGGTTTGATCATGGTCCAGTTCTTAAAGATAATCCAATTTGGAGTCATCATGTCAATTGACATATTTCTTGTCCATGGGTTTATGCCTCGTACATGCTGATGGGGGCCTCTGACTTCCTAGAGTGTCTTACACAGACCTGTTTCTGCTGCCGTCTTCCTCAAGGAGTTTTTGGGAACAGATGGAGTACATAATACTGTCACAACACATCTGGCAAGCAGCAGTTTCTGTGTTGCCCTTTTCAGGGTCTGTGTAGCCATCTACGTTCTCTACTTGGATGCATATTTGTCTTCATAAAATGTCGGTGTGCATCCCTTCAAGGGCAAGAATCTGCTCCTGTGACAGGAACACATGAGCTCCCCAGGCTTGTGGGTGGCTGTCACTTTGGCCACACGACAGGAGAGGAGCAGCAACCTAAGGTTTTGAGAACCCATGTAAAAAGTAGTGTTACCCATTGCATGATTATTTCTCTAATCTAACCATTCCAGCCACCTGTATCTCTGTAGCCGTGGTAGGACTTCATTGTACAGTCAGCACTGCAGCTCCTAGTGTTGCATAAGCTAGCATCAAATCCTGTTTTCCAGGTCCTCTACGCTTCCAGCTGGTGGAACACCTCAGATATTTATAGTGGTGCATAGCATGATATTCTTCCAGGTGTCTTAGGTAGAATGGAAATAATTCAGCTTTTTGGTCCTGAGAAGTGCCTAGCTTAAATTGTCCTGTTTCTTTGACAACAGCACTTGCATTTCTAGAAAAAAAAATGTACCTAGTTAGGGACTTACAGCACAACAGCTCACTTGGGAGTGTTGAGTGCAGAATATTGAAAAGTGCTGCACTGACGAAAACTCATTGTGTTGGTGCAGTTATCCTGGCAAAGATGACAGGTTCTGTTTTAGTTGTCTTTATAAATATCACCCGGTGGTGCTACCAGTGTTAAAGTAGTTTATAGCAAGTTACACTAAAGGGAGTACTTGACCACTGTGTACAACAACAAATTACTGATGAAAACCGCCTCTGAATCCTGAGGGCTTGTCTCCAAGTCTTGTCACCCCGTTGACATGAGTCTGTTAATCGTATCTTGCCTCACTGTGAACGCTGTTTGAAGTATTTCTATACCATCTTATGACTTTTTCGTATTCCTAAGAGAACTGTTACATCACTGTAAATGCATGGTTAGCTTCTCCGGTAGGTTAGATGCATTGTTCATCTCTGCTCTGCAATTTAATCTAAATTCTGATAATACTGAAGGCTCGTGAATAGACTCAGCATTTAGACTTGGAGTAGTTATGGTGCTGACTCACTCTGATCCAACTGTGTGGTGGCTGGTCGGTACAAGGAATAATAGCGGAGGGTTGGTGATTCGCTGAATAACGATTGTAAAGTGCTTACGAGGAAAAAGGGAGTGATGAGCACAGTTTTGTGTTTTTCAGCTCTGTAGAGAAATTCTTGGCAACTCTTGTTTCAGACAACCACCTATACTCGCAGGGGACATGGAAATTGCACCAATCCTGGCTGTTCCTTTACTTACGTCACCAGGCATAAGCCACCAAAATGCCCGATGTGTGGGAACTTCCTGGGAGGGAAATGGATCCCAAAGGTAAATATGCCTGTCCTTCCCTGATTTTCAGACAAAATGTGCTGGTTTTGTGAATGCCTTTGATATTTCTAGACCTGTGGATGTAGCACAGGAGGTCAGATATGCCAGAATTGATCCCTGCACTTGTGTTCCAATGCTTGTGCTGGAGCAAGTCACCATTGCAGAGGTAAATTGGCCAAGGTGACAGAGACCTGAAATCGCCACGCCTTGGGTAAAGATGCCACTGTGTCGGTTAGAATAGGTGGGGCTGCATTTGGTAACGCTTTAATTGAGAGGACATGCATTCTTCTGGCCCTCTGCCTCCACTATGGTTCCTGTGACTGGAAGGCATTGCCTGTAATTCCTGCTCCAGCCCTAGCTAAGCTCAGGGGTTTGGCTGAACCACTTGTTTTGTGGTAATTTGTCTGTGTTTGAAGTTACTCTACAAATTGAGGTTTTCTGTGGTCTTTCAACATTGTTTTTTCAACAGAAAGGAGAAACGGTTCTCAACTGCAGTAGGTATATGATCCTTTGGGACCTAGCTAATAAAGTCGAGCTAGTGGAAGTGGAAGTGCTGTTGGGTATTGTTGACTCATGGCCGTTTGTATGGTCATTCCTGATTGTCTGACCTTTTGCGGGAAGGAAATTGCCGTGTGTTGGTGGAGTTGTGAAGTTTGCTTGAGTGGAAAAGTCTTTCTCCGCATGATACCTACTCTGCTTAAGTTATTGGCATCTCTACTAGCCGTATACAGAAAAAAATGCTCCTTAAACCTTGGTGATGTCGTGGTAATTAGTCAGCTCTGAACAGGCGTGTGTTCATTAAATTTCCATCTGAAACAAGGCTCCTCAGGCACAAGCTACAGGATGTTCTCAGTGTGAAAATTTGCATTGACATTCAGTGGTTTTATGTGGATTTGATCTGAACTTCCTTTGTTTTGTGTCTAGATCCATTAAGCATTTAGGGGCAAGAACTTTTTTAGACAGATTACAATCTCTGCAGTGTCTGAGCTGATGGCTGGGCTTCCTACGTGATAGGATACAAATAGCGATGATGGCTTCTTAGCTTTTCTTCTGTAAACCTGCTGAAGTGGATAGAATGGCTAACTGCAAAAACGTGCTTCTGCCTGAATATGGCATGCCTGCTCCTGTTAAATCCTACGTTGATTAGAACTGAAAGGCTTTAGAGGGAGTTTTCTTTCTGGCTTTCAGTTTTATTCTGCTCTTCTGGGAACGTGTTTGCCTAAAGAGTTCTACTTGTTTTTATGGTGTCATGCCTTGGGGAAAAACATGCGCCAGCATTTTTTTTTTTAACCGGTAATAACATCTGTAGAACTGAAAATAAATATATACCTTCCTGTTCCTTAGAAAGAAAAGGGACTAGGTTAGAAGATGTCTGTTTTTAAAAACGTAGATTATCCTTCTGAGAATGAAGTCTGTAGAGAGCTTAGAATTGTGTTTATCGTGCCAGAAACTCTTGATTCCATTTCTGATATCTCTTTGCATATTACTGATTTAGTGTTCCATCATACCTTTGTTGACCCCAATATATGGCTTCTGTAGCCTTAATCTCGAAGGTAACATTTTTCTTAAAGTCAAAAAACCTTCCTGGGTAATCCTGTGTTTCCTGACTCACTCAAGAGCATGCTTTTCTGAATGCACGTATCCAAAGGATCCAAGTTCTCTATCCCTTTGCTTCCTCAGTAATGTGGAAGAACAGACAATGTCAGAGAGCTGAAGCTATGAAAGGGCAGTGTAAGACATGGGTCCTCGTTACGGAGGATGGTAGGTGAGTTTGTGATGTTGATGCTAATAGTAATATTTGAGGGAGTTTAAGAAAGAGTGGCTCTTCAGAAGTAAACAGTGTCTAAAAATAATATGTGGAGGGCCAGCAGGCTACATAAAATGTTAATGGGGACTTTGCTGTCATAGAAGATGATGTCTTCCTGCTCTCGTACAATTCACTGCTTAAACACTTAGGATTTTGCTGTTTTGATCCAGCATTAAATAGGCCATGGCAGACCTGGTATATGTGAAGGGAACTTACTTATCTGTGAAAGCCTACAGCTCTGAAATGTGATTATCTCTTTGTTTTCAGGAAAAGCAACCAAAAAGCAAATCTGAGCCAAATTCGGGCACATCTCTTAAAACTCCAGCAGCCAGAAGAGCTCAACCGTCAATGTTCACAGAACCAGCAGCTGTTAGTGAGAGTACCTGCAAGTCTGCCTTGGAAAGCTCTGAAGCTGTCAGCCAGCTGCTGAATGCTGTGCCTGTTGAAGGGCAAATGCAGGAGAGGGAGTGGGAGGAAGTGATCATCTCTGAGGCTCACATTCTGGCAAACAATGTGCTTGCTGAAGACAGAGGGAGTGCTGTTGGAGTGATGCTGGGTCAAGAGAGCCAACAGCAAGGAGACTCTTCTTCGGAGCAGGTGGAAAAAGATAGCGTAGGGCTGGGGATGCTACCCTCTTCTGAGGTGCCGAATCCAAATGCCTCTGCAAAAAAGCCAGTGGGGTGAGTCAGTTTTCCATATGTTATGGGAACGTATGATGTCTGTTGTGTGCTGATGGGACTAATCCAAGAAATTGAAGGCTGTTGGCAGTGCTGCCTGTAAGACCCGTTCTATTTACTGTCTGTTTTCTGCCAGTTCAGGATTGTTCCTTTGAGATTGCTTTGTCCATTTTTTTAAAGCGACAATTAAATTGTTATCACAGGGCAGGTGTATCCTTAGCACTATTTCTCCCTTCTCTGCAATAGCTGTGATTATTGTGCTAATACAGCACAGTGCAGAGAAGAGCAGAAGACCGAGGGGGAAACCATGGAAATTTTTTCCAATTGTAGCTCTTGTCTTTCAGAATTGACGCTCCGGCTGCTACACACAAAGGACAAGAAGTAAAGAGTAAACCAAGACCTAAGCCCTCCTTGCTGGCTGCAGCAAGACCCATGCGAGCCATTCTGCCTGCACCAGCCAGTGTGGGGAGAGAAGCCAGCACTGAGCAGCCTAGCAACAGACAGGCCTTTGCTAATACTGGTAAAAGCAGTATTCTCTGCTGTGCTTTGGGAGTGATTGTCTTTCCTCACCACATGAAAGTGGTCTCTGCCACATAATGAGATACATCTGAAGGGAGATAAAGTGTTTTTCTCTAGGGTGGGTCACTCTTTCTCTCAAACTGAGAGTGCAGGTAAAGGGACCATGAAACACCTGCTTGGGCCATTTTACATTTCATGGTGGCACTTACCAAAGATGTCAGACTGAAACAGGATCTATTTTTTCATATCTAACCTGCTGCCTCCTTTTCTTCCTTCAAGACAAGCATTCCCCTGTGAGAACATCAGGCTTGAAGCCCAGTACCCTGAAACAATTAGGCCAGTCGATTCTGCAGCCACCAAGTGCCGAGGAGCGAAAGGTACCTGTGATTGGTTCTTCAAATGCGTATTATTTTCTTGTGGGGGTTTTTTCCCCAGATGAGGGATATGACCTAAGTCGTGAGAAATGGAAGCTAAAAATGTTGCAGCCTTATCATGATGAGATCTATGACTGAGAGTTTTTATGAGGTGGCTCAAAAGCAGCAGGAATGCTGGATGGTTGAGTGTAGGAACTGAACCAGGAGATGCTTTTGGACAATCCTTCCGTTGGCTGCTTTGAGAACCTCCCAGCTACTTCCAGAAGATGTTTTGAGGATCTGCTAGTGCTTTGATAATCTGACTGAGACTTTCACCTGTGAAATATGACAGGATATGTCAAGATGATGGAATACTGCTTTTGAATTGTGATGCCTTAGTATGTGAAACAGTGTATTGTAGTTCTCTGATGTTAACATTAATTGATTTCTTGGGGGTAAAAAATGCTAATAGGTATTGCTTACAGGATGTATGTATTCAGTAGTATATGTCTCATGGGTGTTGTTTCTTCTGCTTTCAATCTTTAGCTCCACAGTGCTTTGACCAGCAGGCCATCTCAGGTTAAAGTAGTGGAGGTCAAACCAGACATATTCCCTTCCTACAAGTACAGCTGCACCGTAACTTTGGTGAGGATTTTTCAGATGGTCTGACTTAACACCATGGGGAGTCGTCTCTGGGATGGGACCGTTCTGTGACTTTTGTTTTACTGACTTGCAGAAATGTATCTCGTATTTAATGTGGGGCGGTCTGTACTTTGTATGTCATCTGTTGACCTAATCGAGGGTGACTGTACTCTGTTGCAGTCGTGTTTGGGACCTTGTTAAGAGCTGGATTTTTCTTCATGTCCTAGCATAATCCTTATCCCTTCCTTGAGTTCAGCAGGGAGGGTCAGTGGTTTCTGAATGAGTTTAATGTGTGAGTGTTTGTGGTCTCTGGAACTGGCACCAAAATGCTTGAGTGCCAGTTAAAATATTCTGTGGAAAGTGACAGGGGCTGCTATATTTGACCTTTAAGCGAGGTGTTATAAAGTGGTGAAAAAGCATATGATGTTCAAGCAGACTTTTCTAGAATCTTGTTGGCATCTAAAAGTCAAGGTCAATCTTTTTTGTGTCATTCAGGATTTGGGATTGGCAACATCACGTGGCAGAGGGAAATGCAAGAACCCCTCTTGTAGTTACGTGTATACAAACAGGCACAAGCCACGGATCTGTCCAAGCTGCGGATACAATCTTGCCAAAGACAGAGCTGAGAAAACAGCGAAATCCCTGGTAAGGTTCAGAATAGCTTTATCAAATGGCTGTTGTGGGGTGGGCGGGGAGTTTGCCAGTGCTTATGGGAACATGTTAGTTGTTTTTCATTATGGTAAGCGTTTCTAATGGAATAATGTCCTGTTGAAAATACTTGTGATGATGTTTGTATCGTCCACCTCCTGCAACAGTGGTGCTTCAGGCTGAGAATGAGACCGAGTGCGCTCAGTGCTACCACTGGATGTCTCTGTAGCTTCAAAATGCTTACGATGTGTCAGTACGTGCTGGGGAAATCACCCCTAAAGTCACATTTGTTGTGTCAGCTTTGTTGAACTTCAGACTTTATCAAGAAACTCCCAAGTATGCTCTGCTCAGTGACCGGTTTGTGGCTAATGTCAGTTGAGTTAGTACATCTTGTATTACAGCTTCCTATTTTTAGGGGTTTGTAGCGCAACTTTACTTCCAGCCTGAATTTGTTTCTGGGTGTAGTATTTTTTTCTTTTGTAAAAAGATATTTTTTCAGTTGTTTTCAGCTTCTACTGTTCTACATCTATGTAGAATGATGTAAATAATGAATTCTGGTTTTTGTTTGCTTGGGATTTTTCTGCATTTGAAGTTTCAAAGGTCAGCTTTTCTTATACAGAATTGTTAAGGGGTTGTCCTGTTCTTAGCTCAAATGCTCACTCAGCATATAGACAGACTACATTTTAGTCTATGTGGTAATATGACTCTTCCACTTGCCTTTTTTATTTTGAAGAACATAACTTTGTGTAGTGTTTTTTGAAAAAACAAACAAACTGAAATGGCCCGTGTGAAACTCGCACATAAGCAGCTGTGTAAGGAACAGCAGTACGCTGAGCTCAGCTTGCATTTTGAGAGGCATGTGGCTTGTCTCTTCCTCATTTATTTTTTTTTCATATTCTCTGGTTCTAGATCTGTTTAACATTCCTGTCACACAGTTCGTTGTTGTCCCTGTGCTTTTGGACTGATCATTTATCTCATTGCTAGACTAGACAGAAAAACAGGTTGAAATGTTGGCAGAAGAGTTTAAGTGATTAAACAGATTAGCCTGTTTGCGTTCTTGCTGTTCTTCTGAGCCACCTCGTGTTTCGTTCTCCTGTGCTTGTGCATTTTGTCTTGATGGCATGTGTGTTTTGGGGTTGTGTGTCTAAGGACTTTAGCTGATCAATTGTAATTGATGAGTGTATTCTGTACATCACAGCCCCTCCTTCTCATTTAACACTTGTCTCCCATGGCTTCTGGAGAGGTGTGCAGACTGCTGTGGCTGTCTGAGCGCATTATACAGGAGAATGTGCTTGATAACTTCTGCAGAAAGGCAATGACGATTGCCAGGATTATTCAAGTGTTTATATTCCTGATGATGGTTGTCCTCACCCTCTTGATCCTCCATCTCTGCACTAACACTCCAGTTTAGTGGCAAATCTGTGGTCGTCTAGTATTATTATAGGAGTGCCTGAAAGTGTTGCGTGAAGAGATGGAGTAATTTGGCAGAAAATAAACCCCCATGCTTTCCAGCTGACCCTCAGTAACTGGGGACCTGGGGGTGGCTGGGCTTAGATTCTGATTGATACCCAATGTGGTGTTAATAGTCTGGTCGCATCCAATACCTTTATTGGACTATCACAATTACGGATGCACTATTAACGTGTGCACAGTTCTTCTGGTCGTGCTCCCTTAAACTCTCATGGCCACACCTAAATATGCAGTCATGTTCAAGAACTCTCACGGCCAGATTAATGAACAGCACACTTTATTAGAGCAACCGATGCACAAGTTCTTTTTAGATTGCCGGTGATAGAAATGTCTGCAAGGTATGTGAAAAGATTAATGTGACTAAGATACACACGCGTGGGATAAAAGCAGTTCTATGGAGATATGTGAGTGTCCTAGGGATGCACTTGGGATAACCGAGTGTTCGAATCTTACCCAAAAGTGTCTCAGTGCAGGGGGAAGAGAGGCTCAGCTCCTCAGCTGGTCCCGAAGCTGGGGAATGGGGTTTCTTCCCATGATGGGGTCTTCCCATGGTGGAGTCTTCCCCAAAATTTGCTCCCTTCCCAAACTATTTTATAACATTTTGACTTACAGGTGGAGCTTGACGTGACCGTTGTCATACATACTTTTATTATGATTGGTCCAAAATTCTATCGCTTCGAGTTTAAAGGCATAGCATAGCTAAAATTCAGTGTGCAGACTCAAAGAGGGGTGGTCTCACCTTGGAGGCGTGAACCCTTCAAGCTGGAGGTGTGTTTTAGTATTATAATGACCGTATAATGAGCAAAGTTCAGACCTTTGGCCCAAATCATAGCTTATCAATTGTTGAATATACGATATTACGATGTTTTCATAGAGCGTGGCCACGGTATCTCCACACCATTCCCGCCTCCATGATTTATCCACCATGATGTCTCCACTTTATCACAGAGGGTAGTTGTGGTGTCTCCACAAGCTCCTGTTCTCACAATACATCTCCTAGTGTTTGGTGCATCGAGCTCCATCAATGCGCCAGCACGTAGGGTTGTTTTTAGGAGTCATGGCCTTGTTGTGTCTCCGCTGCTCCTAGCTGCATTCCAGTGGGTCACAATGTCAAGACCAGAGGGGAAAAATGAATAATTTCAAGTCATCTCCAGCAATTATATGACAGAAAGGCTGGGCTATAATGAAGTATTTTTTGTGAAGTAACTTATGCTTGAAGCTGCTGTCTGGGGTCAGTGATTGAACAGTGGAGTAGAAGTCAAGTCTACTGGGTACAAAGGTTACTGTGTTTTTGCTACCTTTTATGGCTTATTTGGACTTCCTAATATTTCATCTCCGTGCTTGCCTAGTTGAATATGTGAGTGTTTGACTTGCTTTCTAGGAGGTCAGTCCAGGGCAGTCTGATGTGCTGAACACCAGCGAGCCCCTAACCCCATCCCAGAAAGAGATCCAGCGTCAATCCACCCTGCAGTTGCTGCGCAAGGTAATGCAGATCCCAGAGAATGAATCGGAACTGGCCGAGGTCTTCACGCTCATCCATGAACTCAACAGTTCGCGGCTCATCCTGTCCAACGTGAGTGAGGAGACAGTCACCATAGAGCAGACCTCCTGGTCAAACTACTATGAGTCTCCGTCTGCGCAGTGCCTCCTCTGTAACAGCCCATTGTTCAAAGGGGGACAGAAGTAAGATTCTGTTTTAGACTTGTGACTCTTTCAACCTCGCGCTGATATTCTGTGTTGCAGGTGTGCCTGAAATAAATATTTGCTTTAGCCCCTGGTGCTGATGCTGGTGTAAATGACACTGAATAAGCTACGTGTGTGTGGAAGGAGTTTAGCTGGTTAGTGATATGCTGTTTCTGTTTCTCCTGTGCTGTGTGGTTTGTCGTAGTTACCATTTCCATACAGCAGGAGAGCTAGATCAAAGAGTGACTGCTAAGGCTAGATGTAATTTTTTTTTCTTGAAATGGAATCTTTTCATGAGTCATCCCTTCTTTGTTTTCCAGTCTGATGTTTTGAGGCTGACAGAGGCAAAATTGTGGAATTATAGATGTGCATTATGTGACTTCCCTTTTTCTCTCTCTTCCTGATCTGAATATTTCCTGTGTGGATCTTTTTTGCTTATGATGTTTTCGTTCTTTCCCTGGCTTAGCGTGGGCTTGAGTGAATCCTGTTTTTGGAACAAACATCCAAATTGAAACCTGAAGGACTTTCAGAAATTACCATGTATAGGCTAGATTACCTTAACTAGATTTGTATAAAAGCCCATAGGATATCTCCTCACTAAGTCTGCCAAACATCCTCCTGTTGCCAAAAGCCTGAGCTGAAGTGTTTCCTGCAGTAAAATGTCAGGTGGTTTACTGTTGTGTTTCTTTCTTCGACCAAAAAAGATTTTCTTGATACCAATTAAGGATGTTTGCTTTGGTCAGGCTAGCACTAATTGAGATTTTTCCAGCAGAGATACTTTTTATACTCAGTAGTTTTTGCAGAACAGAGCTATCTTGCACCCTGTCCCTCACCTTGTGACTTACCAGCCTATGCATTGTAAATCCTTGTTTCTGTGCTGGGCTGTTTTGCGATGCTCTGCATGCGTCGGCTCTAATTAAATCTCTGTCAGTAGGAGGGAGCTGGCTTTGACTTTGATTCCTGTTTTCTCAGGTGGACAGCTGTATTTCTGCCACTAGGGCACAACTAGCATTTTCCTGTTAACTTCCTCCTCGGCAGCTGTACTGTAGAGGAGCAGGCCTTTCTGAATCATTGTGTGTGCAGGGACAGGCTCTCAGGTAGAATGTGTAACTGGTCACCATTTGTTGTCCCACAGCAACAGGGCTGACACGTCTCCCAGGGCAGCTGGGGCCGTAGGCTTTCTCAACCTCTCACATACTGTGCGCGCAGTGTGTGGAGCTGGAGAGATGCTGTAGTGCTGTTAAAAGAGTGTGAGCAGTGACCTGACTCTGCCAGGGAATCCATTTTAAAATGTAGCTTTTTTTTTTTGTCTGGTGTGAAATGATGTGGACTGACTTAGACTGCCATACTCGTGAACTGATCTCAATTAGAACATTTTAACTTTCTACAGGACTGGACTGAAAAACCCGTTGTCTTGATTTTGAGTCTTCTTTTGTTGTCTGTTACAGTTCCCTTGCTGGTCCTCAGGAATGCTGGCTGCTGACAGCTAATAGATTACAGGTTGTCACAGCTCAGGTCAAAGTGTGCTTGAACCCACAGTGTCTGGCCCTCCATAGCTTCACTGATATTTACACAGGTAGGAAAAAATGGAATCATACCAACTTAGAGCACGGCTGCAGCCTAAACCCTTCAGAAGCCTTGGACTGTATCAGGGCATTGTCTTTGCACAGAAAAGCCTATGCCCTGCCCCGGTGTATTAAACTTGAATTATTTTTGACACGCATTATTCTTTTGCTTCTTCTGCAAGTAAATCTATATTTGTGAGGAAAAACACTTATGAAAGCTTTGACGAGGAAGACCGTGCTTTGCTTTACCAGTGTAGGTCTCCTCTGTGTAAGCGGTAAATGTTGAGTTCTGCAAGGCAGCCCCTGAGATCGTAGTCAAAGACATCTCTGCAGAGTGCTGTTTCTCAGCTTTGGCTAGTGAGACTCGAGTGGCCGTCACTGTGGGCCTCCTGCAAGGCAGCATGGAGCTGAGATGGATTGGCTGCTGTTCCTTGTAGCTTTTTTTAATTTAAAGGCAAATTTGTGAAAGGAGCTAATCTTGCTGGTGTGCAGAGGAAGCAGTCCCAGAGGCACTATCCACATGTTTCCATTATCCTCTGAACCATACTCATGTGAGTAGGTTCATGTGTATCAGTAGGGAATATATTTCTTTGTGAGGAAGATCTGAAACCCTACAGACAATGACTGTCTTATTTTAACTGCAGGCCTTTTCAATGTGGGTAACAAGTTGCTAGTGAGCTTAGATCTCCTGTTTGCTATCCGAAACCACATCAAACTTGGAGAGGATCCCAGAGTGGCTGTTGGCAATATTCTCGACTCTGTTCAGGAGCAAACTGGTAGGTTTTCCTTCTTGTTTTTTACCATAACATAACACACCATAATACCATAACACAACAAACTGTGACCTGCTGGTGATTGTTCGGTTATAAAAAGGCAAAACTCACCTATTCTAGTGTGGTATATTTCTGTTAATTTACTTCCTAAACCCAGCAGGACCTCTGTGACCAGTTCTTTGTAACAATTCTCTGGGGGACAGGTTTATTTTTATTCTGCATTAGGAGAGTTCTACTATTTCTCCAATGACTTCAGGAAGTGAAAGCTGTAACAGTGGCATGTTCTCTTTTCAGAAAAAAGCCTGAGCCCTGATGAGCAGGTTCAGCTCCAGGAACTGCTGTGCAATGGCTACTGGGCCTTTGAATGCCTAACGGTCCGGGATTACAATGATATGATCTGTGGAATCTGTGGCATAACCCCCAAGGTGGAAATAGCCCAGAGGAACGTGGAAAATGTCCTGGCACTTAAAAATATAGAGGTAGGCTTTTCACAAACTTCACATCCTGTTTGTGTTCAAAGCAGATCATAATGACTTATGCTGACTCTGGTCTTCGTAATGCATAATAATTACGCGAGACGTTTGTGAGCAGTTTTCTGCTGATGCTTGGCAAGAGGATGTGGCTGGAGTGGTGATGTCTGTGCTTCCTCTTAGAGGTGTTGATGTATGGTTTGGGGAAAACAAGATTGTCTGTCCCTGGACCACAGCTTTTGTCCAGCAGCCTCTGACAGCAGGGACCTTGGATGAAAGTCGTTGAACTTGGCCTTCTTCCTTTGACACAGAGGCATTCTTTTTTTTCCCCCAACAGCAATTTCCTTGAGATGCTGTCTTTTTTAATGGGGAGAAAAGCCCTGCTGGTAATATGTAGCACATCTGGCTTTTATGTCAAATTTGGACAGGGAGTGTGAGTTTTGACTCTCACCCAACGAGAAGTGATTGTGGGGAACTCTAGGAGCCTGAAGTCATCTTGTTATACTTGGGCTCACTACTCCTGGGTAGCCCTCATGCCTTGAGTGAGGCTAACGCAAAACCATCAAATAAACTACGGTTATTTGTATTTGACCAGTGTGTTTCTTGATCTTTCTAGTTTACCTGGCCAGAATTCTTGCCATCACGTGAAGTGAATGTAGAAGACTTCTGGTCCACCATGGAGACGGAGGTGATTGAGCAGATGGCTTTTCCTTCCAGCATCCCCATCACAAAGTTTGATGCCTCTATTGTTGCTCCTTTCTTCCCTCCGCTGATGAGAGGAGCGATGGTGATCAATACTGAGAAGGACAAGAACCTGGATGCAGAGGCAGTGCCAGGTAACTGCTGAGGTTGTACTTATTAAGGGAGTGCTTTACATGGCAGCAACTTAGTCTTTTGATGATGTTTAGAGTTGAGAATTGGTGATTGTATGACTCTAAAAGTTACATGTGCTGCGAGAAGGCAAGAACGCTGGGGTGACTTCAGCCCTTCTCAGGTTACTTAGCACCTTGAGCTTTGACCTGCTTAGTGAAGCTTGAATGCTCTGGTGTGCTTCATAGGGCACATGAAAATCCTGCAGCCCAAATGAGATATGGTTTGATTGCAGAGGGATACGCTGACAGCTTGAATGCTAGTCAGTATTTGTTTTTTGTTAGACTGATACTTGGACTGTGAAAGCTGCAGCAGTGCTTGGTATCTCAATATCATGATCTCGGTCAAAGGTGAATAAGTTTTTACAGAACTTGAAAAAAAAACCTAGGAAATAGATGTGTTAGTCCTGATCAGTGCTGTCAACATTCAGTATATACAATTCATTCAGTATATATATATGACTGCATGTAAGAAGAAGCCATGAGATGAATAAACTCAGATGTATGAGAGCTAAATTTAGTTAGCACCCGGTTCCCTTAACAATTTAGGTATTGAATCTAAGAAGGAAAACTGGCTTTGCAAGCTTAAGGAGTATTTGAGTTGGCTTTCCAGACAGGGCTGCAGCTGTTTTAGAGTCGAGCTGCAGAAGGGCTACAGGGGCTTTCATTGAAGCGGAGCTCCAGAGAAAGAGCCAGGGAGGAGATGTGGAAGGGTGAACCTGGAGCTGCTCGGTCTGAAGGCTGCAGTCACATTTCTCTGTGGTCTTCTGTTGCTTGTTTATCCTCACATCAGCCCAACCACTCATTTAAAGGTTACACAAGACAGGATAGACTCACGGAGCCTGCAGCTCTGCTGGGCTCAATCTGGTGACCTCACTAGCAAGGGTTTGAGAGAAGTGTGGGCTGTGACGTGCTTTGGAAATAGGACTATTCACTGCTTTCTCTTGCTGGCAGTTGGTTGTGCAATCTTTGCTTCTGAAGAAATGTCTTCAGAAGAAATGATTTTGGTGACTTCCCTTCCTGAGAATGAGTGCTGAGGCTTGTCTCTTGCCTTTGCAGGTAATGGGAGTGTCTTGGTGAGGCTCCTTCAGGAAGAAAACTTCAGGCTTGAGCTGATAAGCTCTTACAGTGAGGAAGAGCTGCAGAGCTTTCTGACACAGTGTGACATCCCCTGGGAGGCTTCAGCTACAAAGGTAATGGCTTGTTTGCCCACATACGAGCCTGTAGGAGTGGAGCTGTTCTGCACTGTCTTTCCCTCATTCATACTTGCCATCCTAGATAATTAACTTCTCGTCTGACTGCTCTAAGGGCAGGGGTGGGTTAGAAGTGAGCGCCTGCAGATTATAGGATAACTCGCACATGGTGAATAAAATGAACCTTTGTGGCTAGAAGAAAGGAAGCCTGTAATTACCTTGTCACAGGGTCAGCATCCTGTAATTTGTTGTCATCCTCACGGTGCTGAGTGTGGGATTAGGGAGTTACTGGATGAAGTGCAAATTAGGATCTGGGAGACCTTGCCTGCAGCCTTCTCCCTCTCTGGAGGAGTCCATTAATTTTAGCCTCATACAGACTTTCTCTGGGACCTGGCTTTTCTAGGACCAGCTCTGCTACTCCCTCCTGGCTCTCTATGAGTTTGTACAGAATGGCATAAGCATCACACAAGCCTCTGCTGATCACACAGGAGGGAAAATCTACAAAGTCTGTCCACATCAGGTAAGGAAGGCTGGAGTCAGCAATGTTTTTTCTTACCTTGCTATTCACTATTATCTGACTTACCAGTGTGGAACTCCCTCATTAAATAGAAGCAATGAGTGGGCCTCCCTGAGCCTTGGAAATGAAACACACTGCCTCGGGGACTTGGAGTATGAGCAGTCCTGCAGGAGATTGCAAGACTGACTAGTGATCTGAAGCCTGGTTTTGATGTTGCTGCTGAGGTGGAGCTGAAAATCACCGCTTCCTGAACAAGATGAAGTGAATGTCTGTGAGGAGGAAACAGAATGTCTTTAGAGAAAGTAACTGTCCGCTTACTGTATTGTCTGGAATACCTGAAAGGAAGCTTAGGTTTTTTTGAGATAATATTTTTTTCCTCTAAGTTTTCAGTTTTATTGTGCTGTTGGGCGATAATCCTTTTCTTTCCAGGTTGTGTGTGGCGCAAAGTACATAGTAAGAGGAGAAAATGCCCGGGATCATGTGGACTTGTTGGTTTCCTCACGTCACTGGCCTCCAGTGTATGTTGTTGATACAGCCTCTTCCGTGGCACTGTGTGCAGACGTCTGCTGTCCTGGCCTGACTTCCCAGATGTGGGGAAAAAACCAGGGCTGCTTCTCTGACCCCATGGATCCTCCAACGGTTAGTTATGTCCACCTTTGCACTCTGCTGTGCCAGTCCAATAGGGAAAAGTTTCAAGTGAGATTTAAAATTTAAAAAAAAAAAAAATTAAAAGTATAGGTAACCTGCATTGTGACTCAAGATAATTTGACCTGCTAAGCGTCTCCTGACTCGGCTTTGCCAGTGCATAGCTTCCGAGCATAGCGGATAGCGCTCCGTGGTGCTTGGGGCACTGTATTAGGCTGATGCTCCTAATAGGAAGAGCTGTGCTGGAAGGGCATTGTAACAGTTCAAATTATGAACTTTGGAGCATGTTGATAATTTTGATGCAGCAGCTCACTTCTCTCAAACTACCGCTATTACTTGAGAAATGGGAGAGGAAGAGGGTTGCTAGTGCTGTGGGATTATCTCTGGGGGCATACAAGTGAGGAGGGAGTGTACAGAATGACCTTTGTGGCATTTAGGGGAAGCCTGGATCAGAGCCCTCCCTCTGTCCTGGGTCATAGCGCTGGTTGGAGTTCAGCAGAATGGTAGTTTGGTCTTGTTCCCCTTAACTGTGGGGAAGTTCCTTCTTGTTCTACCTGGTGCACGTCTCTCTCTCTCTCCCCCCCCCAGTACGTGTCCTGCCCTGAACTGCTAGACCAGCACTACAGTGTAGACATGACTGTGGCTGAGCACTCTGTTCAGCACCCGATCACCAAGTCGTCGGCTCGTCGAATTGTTCACACGGGTTCAGAGCAGAACAACCACCGAGACCCAACAGCTCGACATCACTGCATCTCCCTGTGCCAAGAGCTGGAGCCGTACAGCGCCATCATCGCTGCTATCAACGACAGCAAAACTAGCAACATCCGCCAAAGGCCCATCACCTTCGAGAACGCCACGCACTATTACCTCTACAACCGCCTCATGGACTTCCTCACCAGCAGGGAAATTGTGAACCGGCAGATCCAGGACATCGTACAGAGCTGCCAGCCTGGGGAGGTGGTAATTCGTGATGCTCTCTACCGGCTCGGAGTGGCCCAGATTAAAACGGAAACAGAAGAGGATGAAGAGGGGAAGCAGGAGGATGATAGAGGTTGCTGAATAACAAAACAGCTCCTTGGCTTCTCTCTCTGGTCGTGTGGGTGGGTGGGCTGGGCCAAATTCTGCAAGGTTTGGGCAGCTGTCTGGCTTGAGGGTTTATTTTTACAGGTTGTTGGAGATGTGATGCCGGTGGCTTTGACTGCTGTTAATGACCAAAGAGCTGTGTGCTTCCAGTGTCACAATAGCTGCTGCGAGCATGGGTCTGTCACCCCCCTTGCTGAAGGCTGCAACTGCCTCCTGAGGTGTGCCATGGACCCGCTGTTCAGCAGTGTGAAATGTTTCTCTCCCTGCAGCTGGCGAGTGGAGAAGGGAGAGGCATTTCTGGTAGTGGGGTGTACGCGTGGTCAAGTGCACAGGTTTTATAATTCTGAATCTTGCTTGCTGACTTCTTTGTGCGTATCGGTGGCAGGGCTCGGGGTGTGGGAGCAGGCATGAAAGGCTGATGGCTAAGAAGATTCCCCCAAAACATTCTGAATAGATTAGTTTAGAACACTGACACCTGGCTGGAAATCTTGCAGAGCTCTCATGCGCTTGCTGCAAGGATTCTGTAGTCGAGGAGGAGCCATGAAGCTTTAACATGCTGTATCTGGGGAGCCTCCCTGGAGGCTGCGCTCCTGGGTCCAGGATTGTGGCTGCTTTGGCTGCGGAAAGTTTCTAGAATTGTTTGTCCTTTCACATAAGCACTAATAATTTAGAAGCTGAAACATACAGTGAGTGAAAAGTGTTGTGTATGTTAAGGTAAGAATTGACCTGGTGAGCCCCAGGGTAACCAGGCTCGTTGGAGGGCTGTATGAGCACTGTGTAAGGTGGTGGCTGTGGAAAGGGCAAGGACACTCAAAATTTCTCTGCTGTTCTCCCAGACGCTTTTTTTTTTTTTCCTTCTTTTTAGCAGTTTCATTCTGTTCAAGGACTTGAGCTTCTGTCGTCCTCTCCTTAGAACAGAATCACAAAGACTGTCTATGGGATCAAGGAGAAGCGATGAAACCAGTGTCACCAGACCGAGCAGGGTTCGGTATTCCCCCCTCAGAGGGGGCACTGCGAGAGCTGCATCCACGGGTGCAGTCTCAGCACTCTGTGGGGTGTCATGTGTGCCCTGCCCGTGTCCACGCAGCGCTGCGTACGTTAGAGAAGTCTGATGCTGCCCAGGTTGCTTTGTCAGCTCCTTTAGAGGAGTTGGGCCGAGACCTCTGCCCCTATGGTGCGTCTGTCGAACACCCTGGGCTGCGGCTGTAGGGCTGCGCGCGTTGTCTGCCGCCGGCTCCCTTTCGCTGTTACTGGTGGTGAAGGCGGATGGATGTTTGCTGTGACCCACAGAGGAGAGGAGGGGGGTGCCGGAC
Source organism: Chionis minor (assembly GCA_013398295.1). Classification (NCBI taxonomy): domain Eukaryota; kingdom Metazoa; phylum Chordata; class Aves; order Charadriiformes; family Chionidae; genus Chionis; species Chionis minor. Next base: position 62,309 of record VZSF01010917.1, read on the forward strand.
TGCTGAGTTGCCAGCCAGGGAGTTTATTTTGTCTGAGTGAGCAGTGGGGAAGATTCAGAGGCTTGCGGTGTGGTTGAAAACTCCCTTCTGTGAAGGGGAACCTATTGAGTACCGTACTGTTAAAGTAAATGTATTAAGTCTGAGCAAATGCAGTAATTATGGCTTGGGGTTTTTCTGTTAAGAACATTAACTTATTATAAGAGACATTAGTGACTTTTTTCAGTCAGTGATAAAATTTAATAAATTATCTCCAATTTTTGGGGTGAAACTGTGGCTAACCGACTTGTTTTTTGTGTACAAGACCTGGAGTACTGCAGGGGGAAAGGGCACAAACACCACGTGGCTGTACACCGTGGTTCCAGTCTCCACTGTCACGCTGGGGGAAGAAGCCTGGTGTTCTCAGAAGCAAGGTCTCAGAGGATTGGCTCAAGGAATTGCTTAGGCCACCTTGCCAGAGCGTCAAATAAAATTATCTTGCTAAATATAGCTAAGGTATAGTTCTGAAGAGTGGCAAGAAAGTAGCTTCTGCGCATGGCCAACTTCCCTGGTCTATGTGCCCTTGTTCTGCAGTTCCCTGCGCATGGCAGCTCCTGAGGTGACTCTTGGAGGAGAGAGTCTGCAGCAGGTGACAGTGACTTCTCTTCAGGCTGCGTTTGATAGCCTGGGCCAGGGCTCCTGCTGCAGGAGGTTCTGCTGCAGTAAGCTGGAGTCTGCCTCTATCCTGCCCTTGGCCTTGCACTGCCTTACCCCTGCAGACTGCCACCATGTGCGTCTCTCAAACACAGTGACTGTTGTCGTATGTCCCATCATCACACTTGAAATTACTCCCCCATTATATCTGGGCATGGTGACTACTTCATTTTTCACAATTACAGACAGGCCAGTCAGAGCGAAGTGCTTTATATCCTTGCTTTTAATAAGTTTTTTGCACTCTACAAGATTGAATGGTTTTGAGAACGGGTACTGAGAAGTGTGGATGAGGAAGTGGAGCAGCGGCGTGGGGTGTGAAAAGACAGGCCAGTGCATCACCCCTGCTCTGCTCCATTCCCCTCTTAGAACAGTCCTTAAACCCATGGGAGAGACTTGTTTTGTTAAATGTCTTATTTTATTCTTTATAATGCTGCTGGATAGAAATACATCAGCTTTTTATTTAGTAAGGAGGAATGAATCACTTGGTGTTAGCATAAAACCAGGTTTGATACAATCAGAAGTGGCTCACAGCATGACAAAGGCCACCTGCCATACAGCAGTTCTGTCACGCTGTGGTTTGCCTGAGCTGTCAGTGCTTGTACCTGGAACACTGATCCATCACCCACCCAGTCAGGTGATGCTAAGAAGGTCCATTAGCTGCTTCGGGTAGCTACACAGGACCAGGTGGCTGTGGCATTAGTAACCCTGACCAAGAGCTAGATGAGAAATAAGTTGAAGGGCATTAGGCCCTAGCTTATGAAAAAAAATTACCTCAGTGGTAGTATTAAAATACACTCAGGAAACTATGTACAAGAGTGTATCGGTAATCATGACAAAGGCAGTGATTGCTACATGTTTGATAATTCAGAAGTTTTGTAGGATATGTGTGATGTGGCTCACTTCCAGATCTGTTTAAGCTGCCATTCTTTCCTGGATTGGGGTTGTGTTCAGTGCCCACCTGGAGGAACACTGGTCACCTCTGTATTTTACCTGAGAAACAACTGCCCCTCGGCCCTGTTACTGCGGCATGAGTTCACCTAAACCCTGGGCTTGTCTCCATGGCTCACTTCACTCCAACAATCCCTTCAGAAGCATCAGCTGCAGGGAGGGGGAGTGCAGGAGGAAACGTAGAGGTTAATGCATATTTAATGCTAAGTAGGGGCTTTACCTATATCGACGCACTCACTCTGCACCATCCAGGGTCAGACAGACAAGCGGAAGGGGCAGGACCACCAATAAAGAGGGCTGCTGTGTGGAGCAATTCCAGCTTCAGGACTTCAATGTCAAGGTGTGCTCATAAAACACAAGGGTTCAGTCACGTGAGTGACTTTAGGAAATGTCTTACTTGGCTGCAACTTGTATTTTACAAAAAATAAAACCCAAAACCTGCAAAAACCAAACACCCCACAGCCTCCTCCTGGGGGTGGAGAGGCAAGTGACAGGGACCTCTCTGCACCTTGCAGAGACGAAGCGTGTTGTCATCCTAACAACTCTATGCTACGCTTGAGATAAGACTTTAGGGACCCCGTGGTGAGTCTCGAGTCACTCCAGTGCCATCCTTTCGGGCGGGGGAGTTGGTAACTTTGGAAAGCACAGAGAGGAGAGCCAAAGCAGAGGGCATCTGTGTGCTAGGCCAGAGCAGAACCGTGCGCTCCGCAGAGCCGGGAGGACGGTGATCTACCCCGGGGCGATGGTTCCAGCTAACAGAACTGGTAGTTGTTGCTCTTGAGAAGGGGCTGGCCGCTCTCCTCTTGCTCGCAGGACTCCTCACAGCAGCCGGAGGTATCGCAGCCGCTGTCTTCCTCGGCAGCGGAGGGGAGGTTGGTGTAGTCCTTTCAAAGCAAAAACAACCCCAAGTGTGTTTCAAGTCCCGTCAATGATGTACGTCACCTGTTTCTGCACAGGTGACCAGCTGGGGATGCCAACTTGGCACTGCACTTTGCTGTGCCCGCGGGGCTCGCTGGCAAGACAGGCACCGTTTGTCCAGCTGCATACCAAATCCAGGGGGATGGGGCAGGGCTGCTGCAGTGGTAGTTGTAGCACTACCCATGTTGCAGCCCACAGAGGTTGCTGCAAAACAGCTATATTTTTGTGTCCTTTGGTCATGGTGGGAGGGTGACTTAACCCTTCAGCATGGGGAAATCCGGATGCCCCTCTGCCCTTTCCACCAACACTGACCTGCTCCTGTCAATTAACGGGGCATCACCAGGGAAGTTTTCCAGGAGGTATGTTCACATAGAGGGAAAGCACATCTCCCTCCCCCTTTTTCCTCTCCAAAGGTCCTCACCTGCTCCTTATGCGCCTCCAGTTCTTTCTGAATGAAGCAGCCGATCTGGTCGAAGGTAGGTCTCTGGGTGGGCTCCAGGCTCCAGCATGCCTGCATGATGCTGTACCTGCAGAGCCAAGCAGGGACAGGGCGCTCGTACCACGCTGCTGCAGAGCTGCCAGAGGGTCTGCGCCCCCAGGCCCGCCCTTCCCTGCAGCACTTTGCGTTTCAGGCACACGATGCTGAGCAGTCCCGTGTCTTTCTGTCTATAAAACCCACAGTCCTTCCCCTCCAGGGACAGGTGAGCACAGAAGGGGATAGAACAAATGTCTCTATCAAAAAGGGGCTTTAATGCTTCCTGTACTTTTTTCTTTAAGCTTAAACTCATTCCCCTCCTGTAACCTCCTCAGGCCTGTCTTCTCACAGTCCTGGGGTCAAAAGTAGCTGACTGCAGAAAAGAAGAATCCACCAAATTCAGGAACGTAGGAATATAATGTGAGCTCTCCCATCTCCCTGTCCATAAACACGGGAAATACTGGATGGAGCATAACAACTGACCGCCCCAGATCTTGCTTTCCTACAGGAGCAAGGAGCAGCCTGGTAGGATCCAACCTGGATCTCAAGGGCAGACACAGCTGGACGCAGCAGGCAGACCTGTGATCAGGGTCCCTGTACCATCTCCCTGCCCACAAAATGGGCTCCAGTCACCCTGTCACCCGCTGTGTGCATCTCCGCACATCCACTCACATTTCCAAGGGAGCGAAGTCGGGCCTGGCCATCTGATATCCCTGCTTCACCATGCTGTAGAATTTGCTGTTCACCACCATGCCGGGATACGGACTTTTACCTGTGACAGTAACAGGAGCAGAGGTGGCTCTTAGAGCAGAGGCTTTGACCCTCCAGCCTCATGGGGTGAGAAGAGGCAGGCTGGAGCATCGCCTGAGCCAGCGCTGCTCGTTCTCAGGGAGTTCTGAGTTACAGCAAATCATCCAGGATCCATTGTTTGTAATGGTCCCTTCTGGATGCATAACAGTGTTTTATAGCCCTGATAAAACCTAGATTTTTGTCAACCTTCCTCCTTTCTTGGAAGCTTTTCTGCAAAGCCATTAGGGCAGCAGTAAGTCACGGACAACAAGAGAGGTTTACAAGCTCGCTTCTTTCTTACCGAGGGAGAAGATCTCCCAGAGAAGGATGCCGTAAGACCACACATCGCTCTGCACTGTGTAAATGCAGTCAAAGATGCTCTCCGGGGCCATCCATTTCACGGGCAGGCGAGCCTGGAAGAGCAGAGAGTCCTGCAGGCTGGGACAAGCTGGCAGCTTACGCTACACCCTGTCCTCCATACTCCAGCTGCAGCCTACCCTCGTACCTTCTCTCGTCCCCATTTGAGTTACTTACGTTGCCTTTTACAACATAGTTTGAGTCGTTCATGATATCGCGGGCCAGGCCGAAGTCACAGATCTTGGCTACCCGTCCATCCGATACGAGCACGTTCCTGGCCGCTAAGTCACGGTGGATGCACTGGGGAGAAGACGGCGCAACTGAGACCCAGCCAGTGTCCCCCCGCAGTCCCAGCTCATTCCCTACAGCCCAACGCTTACAGGTGCAAGGGGAACAGGTACTGCTTGAAAAGACCCTGTGAGAGGCACCGTGTCGTGTATGAGGAGTACGGGGCTGTTGTCTTCCCCGTGGAGGAGGCTCAGAGCCAGGGGCTGTTGACACAGTGCCCTCGTCTCTGCCACAGTCACACGGCTGGTTACTCTGACAGTCCCAGGGAGCCAGCTCTGGCAGGCAGCTCAACGGCCACTTTCAGTTCCCTGTCCCCGGGGCAGCGGGGAAGCTGCCAACGCGAGAAACCTTCGCAGCGAAGTTTCTGACCTCATGTAAAAACTGGGGGAGAAAGTGTTGAGACTGGCATGGTGCACAGCCCTGCGTTCCCCCTGCTAGCGCTCCCCCCATGGGAGATAAAGGCTCTGAAGGAAACACAGTCGCCGTGGCCCAGCATGTCTGAACCCAACAAATTTCCAGCAGCAACTTGCTTTGAGTTTGGCTGCCCCATCCAAAAACTCCCCGAGCCTCATGCAGACAGGATGGCTGGTGCCTACTGGCTAGACTGGTGTTTCCCAATCGGGGTGCTGGGGGCAGTTGTCCTCTCGGCACTCACGTTCTTTGATGCGAGGAACGCCATGCCCTGGGCCACCTGGCTGGAGAACTGTAGCAGGTCAGAGAGATTGAGGGGACGCAGGTCCTCCCTGGTTTCATCTTCTTCCTCGGAGCTTTTCCCTGAAATACAAAGCAAAGTTTTAGAGTTACTGCAGACCTGGCGAGTAATGCAAGCTATGCTGTAGCCTGGCTCCCTGGGGCTAAACCAGACAGGATGGCCAGAATAAAGAAGTCATGAAAACACAGAATCGAGCCTTGAACTCACCCCTGGCTTGTGCAGAATCTGATGATGCTGAAGATGACGATGACACAGGCCTCATTTCAACATATGTTTCCAAACCGTGGCTCGAAAAGCCACTGTCACTGAGTGAAAAAGCAACAGAGATGGAGGCAGGCTGTTAGCAACCCTCCAGCAGCACCTTCTGCCCTCCTCCGCATCCACTGCGAGGAGAAACCACATCCCTGCCTGCAGGAAGTGGCTTAGCTGGAGGCTTAAGGGCAAAGCGAAAATCAACGCTGAGGCCAATTCAGAAAGGGGACCTCAGTGCCCTGTGGTATGGGGCTCCAAGCACTGCTCCCCTGTTCTGATTCCTGACTGTGGGAGGGTGGACCGGATCAAAAGCTGGATTTATTGTGGGATATTCAACGACTCTTGACAAAGACTTTGAAAATCTTGGAAGTGTGTCTCCCTGGTGGCTTTTTCAACCTCGTATTCTGCAAGTCCCCAGACCCTTGCCCTTAATCTCTCCCCAGCCCAGCCCTCTGCACACCTTTCCCAGCAAGGACCCAGGCCTGTGGCCACCAGAACTCGGCTTTTACCTGCGGATGTATTTCTTCTCTAGGTCAACATTTTTGTAGTCAGCAGTGCTGTCTAAAGAGGTGTCCAGGGCAGAATCCTGGATAATTATGGATTCAGCCTTCTTCCGTAGGAAATTCAGCAGATCTCCGTAGCGACAGTACTCAGTGATGACGAGGATTGGACCTGGGAGAGGGGCAGAAAGGGGTCATTTAGAAGTGATGCTACTGTGACCTGTGCTGAGGGTTGCTTTCCCTGGGAGGGGTAGCAGAAGCCATACAGCATGTAAGCATGTCTGGAACCGGCCAGCCCACAGGCCCTTGAGAAGTTATAGGTTGAAGACAGACCACTAGTTCATCAGCTCTCTGCTGTGAAACCGAGGAGAGGTAACAGCCTCAGAGGAGCAGGCCATGGGAGGGGTCCATGGGGGAAGCAGGGCTGTGGGATCCTACCTCCATGGGTACATGCTCCCAGCAGATTAACAATGTTCTCGTGGTGTCCCAAGTGACTCATGATCTTCAGCTCAGACATGAGAGCCTCCTGCTCATCCGTGTCTGCCGATGCTGCAAGACAGGAGGAGAAGGGCTGTGTGAAGGAAGGAGGGACAAGGAAGAGATGATGGGGGAGGACAGAAAAAAGCGTAGACAGAGAGATGGAACAAAAGGAGGAGACACACTCAGAGAGGAAACTCTGTCCTCTGTGTCTCTGGCCACTTGTGTCCACAAAAGCGACAGCAGCCCAATTCCAGCACTCAGTACTTGTCACAGAAACATCTAAGAAGTAGATGTTGCAGCCTGGGAGCACCAGCACATGTGGTGGACACAGAATACATCCAGCCCAAAGGAGCTTGGGGGATTTCAGTCTTTGCAAGTTGCTCTGGGCTTACACTTTAGCATCTTCACAGCCACTTTGAGGACTGAGTCTTCTTTGTCCAGCCCAAAAGCGGTGGCTTCTACCACTTTTCCAAAGGCTCCTGCTCCAAGAGTTTTTCCTGTAGAGGGGAAAAAGTGTGTTTATGAGATGCTTCATAGAGATTGAGCAGTTGCCCTGCACACAGCCTTGAGGAGGACATCTAGTGGGTGGGGATTCCTGCTGGGCCCAGACACGATGACACATCCCTTAGTCAGGAGCTGGTTAACATCTGAGGGGAACTCTACTGTGAGCAACGATGGTATGAAAGAGGCCATGTCCAAACATGGGCTCACCAGCCCTATGCTTTAGGAATGACCCCAGATGCAAGAAGAGGGACACGATCCTCTCAACCTTCCTCGGAGCAATGAAGGGCTGGAGGGAGGTTGTACCCCAGTGTTTGCCACCCCGTGTGGAAGAGGGCAGCAAGGCCTGGTTAAGGATGTTACCCAGTTGCTTTGGCTCTGTCACTTGGAGCATTTCAGCTCCGTGGCGAGCTGAGCTGCCTACCAAGCAAGCAAGAAGGAAGGAAGGTTTCTTACCAAACTGGAGCTTATTCCTGGGAAACTCCCATTTTTCATTGTATGGCAGCTGAGTGGGATCAATAAAGATGTAGTTGTTCCCTTCACAGGCCTCAATGATCTTCCACCGCACCTGGTACTTGGGTTTCTGTAAGAGTGAGACTCCAGTTACTCAATGTTCCTCGAGTCCTGAGGGTTCCCCAGTCCCAGCATGCACTCTAGCTCTCACCCTGCCGGCACAGAGGGAACACTTAGGTTTCAGCCCATCAAATATTTCTCGCTTTGAACCTGGACTGAGTGAGAGAGGCCTCGTCTGGACAGCCCAGTCTATTTGCTGTTACCAAGTCCCCCCAAGTCATCACCCATGACTGAGGGAGGCTCTCTTGCCTATTCCACATAAGTAGCCCATTGGCCTTGCTTGGGATGGCAGAGCTGGGAGAACCAGCATGTCCCACCAGACCTGTGGCTGACAGTGCCCAGCTGGTGCTGGAGGGAGATGTCCCTGCTGCGTCTCCTTCCTTGGTACCCTGGGTTGCTGAGCACAGCAGAACATTGGAGCTGGTCCAGCTCCGCTTCCCTTACGGGGCCGGGGGGGGCGGGGGGGGAAGAAATGGAGAAAGAGAAGTAAGAATTTCTTCTCTTTTCCATGAATCTCATGGCAGAAGTAACTAGGCAAGGACAGAGAGAAGCAGTGCTGGAGCCCGTGGGCAGAGGCAGGCGCCAGCTTGTGCTGGGTGTTGTCACTCCTGTTGGGAGGGATAGGGAGCCAGGCTGGAGGCACAAATACAGAAGGCGGCAGTGGAAAGGCTTGGCATGAGAATACGGTGTGCGGCCTTTGCTCCTGTACAAGGAGAAGGGCAAGGACTTGCAACCAGAGTGGCAAAGCTGCTCTCAGGTCCACCAAGACAGACATAGGGAAGCATGGGTGGAGTGACTGTGGCTGTGATGAATCATGTTATGTCCCAGCTACTGGGAGGTGTGTGCTGAAATGCGTCTCCTCACCACTTCCCCTGGATAGCTGCAGAGAAGGATGCAGTGTACGGGTAGGTGCTCAAAGCTAGGTTAGCTCAGGCATGAGGGACCATAACCGAGGCAACCAGATCTGCAGTTCTGATGGAAAGCATCTGTTTGTTTCCTCCCCTACACTGTTTCTCTTTTCTTTGCCTGAGAATTAAACATTCGTGCCCATGCAGGCTGTTGAAAAAAGGCCCAGACAGGATGCTCCAAGCAGCACAGGCTCTGGTGGAGGTCCCTCATCAAGGTGGAGGTGCCACATGCACTCAGTTTATTTGCTGTTGGCTGCTCCCAGAGGCTAAGCACTGCTGCGTTCTGCTCCACAATTCACCTAGCACCGCAGGAATCAGCCATGGCTTAAACAGCCCATGGCTGAGATAGATAAAATTATTTATAAATGTCCCCCACCTCTCTTGGGCTTGTGAGGCCTTCCTAAAAGCTATTTCTTCAGAGCTGTGCTTACACATCCATCCAGCGCTCTGTCTCTAGACTACTGGCCAGACAGCTCTGCCTGTAAAGCTCTAGGTGCTTGTTTGGGAGAGGGCTCTGCTGAAGCTTCCAACACCAGAACTTTGCTGCAAAATTTGCAGCCTTGATGGGCTGTCGAAGGAAGAGTGCCAAAAGGACAAGCTGAAAACCAGGAGATTTTTCACCCACTGATGAAGCAGAGGTGGATATTGATTGGTATAGTTTATAGAAAGAACTGAGAAGGAACCCAAATGCTGAAAATGAGTCTTGCAGAGAAAATGGGGCAAGTTCTTGTATAAAAATAGTGACCAAATCTTCCTGAAGACAAACTGCTTCTAACATCATCCTGTTTCCCCATAAAGACAGCTTTTTATAAAGCAGGGAGGAGAATAAAAAGTAGATGCAAGTTGCAAACCACTTCTTTTTTTTTCCTCCCCTCCTTAATTTACTCTGTGGATTTGTGGTGACCAGAGCAAAACCGGCTGCAACTGACAGCACAGAGTGAGCACCTTTGTCTGGCACCAAGGAATATCCACACTGACCTCTGGGCTACCAGCCTGAGCAGAGGGGGAGAGGTGTTAACACGCTGGGTTTGGTGGGTGAGCCTTGCCCTGCAGCAGGAAGCTCCTGGGGAAGGTGGGAGGCAGAGGAGATGAGGGAGGCAGCTCGCCTGGTACCTCCAAGGGGAACGTTCCCTGCCTGTGGCTGCCAGCAGAGGCAGTACAGGCCCTGCAGCGCTTGCTACGCAACAGGGAATCTGACCTGGTTGTACTTGTAGAGGAGGAAGAGGAGCAGGAGGAGCAGCAGGACCAATGCGCCTATGCAGGTGGAGAGAATGGGGCTGAAGAGTGAGTTTGGGGGGGCCATGACATTTCCTAGGAGAGAGAAAAACGAAAAAAACCCAAAAAAACCCTCAAGGATGAGTAAAACACTCCTGTTTCAATCCCATCTCTGGGAGGGTTTTGCCCAGCTATTCACTTAGGCTTCCCCTGTATGCAACACAACCCAGCACTGGCCTCAGAGACACCCAAAAGAGCTGCTGGGAACTGAGGGAAGTTCTTGATGCCAAACTCAAGATTGCAGTGGTGCCCCCCACCCTCCCCGTGCACCCCGATTTCCCCACAAACAGCACCAGGTGCAAGTCAGACTGACTGGGGACAAAGATCTGTACAGCAAGAACAGGCTCGTCAGAAGATGCAGCCCCTGGACCCCAGTGGGCTGAGCAACAGCCGGCTGCGCTGTGCCCTAGAGCTCGGTCCTCCACTGATAAGGTGTTCATGGCATGGCTCAGCCTTTGGCAAGGGGCTATGCCCAGCCTGCGCTTCCCACGTGGCTCCTAGGACTGGCAAATGCCAAAGCCTCCCACCTCCTGTGAAGACAGAGGGCTTGTGGAATCTATTCCACCTCTCTTGCATGACAGTAGGGATGTATGTATAGTAACATGGGCCTCCAAAAGCCCCCAAATTCTCCCCCGCTTTGCCAAGCTACCAGTTTGTATCTTACTGGTGATGGTGAGGGAGTGAAACATGTCAGAAGTATTCCCCTCGCTGTTAACGGCCACACAGCAGAAGGTGAAATTGGCACCCAGCTCCTGGAATGGGACAATGCTCTCCACCTCCACCTCTCGGAAGGGCAAGGTGTTCACCACCTGGGGACTGGAGTCATTCAGTAGCAACCTATAGTCCTTGTTGTATCTGCAGAGACACCAAGCAGGAGAGAATGAGTGTTCCTCTGCAGCACAGTTGCTCCTAAGTGAATTGGTGCCTGTTACGGACTAGAGGGGAGACACTGGGAAATGAGGGCTGCAGCTCCATGAGACCTGTTACTCACTGCCCAGTTAAAAGACCTCTCTCTGAACATCAGAGCCCTGTACAGGCAGAGCCTTAAATGCCTTTGTGTGGCTGCGACTGTGGCAGCGGTTCCCTCCTTGGATGGGGCTGGTGCTGAGACACAACCACCCCATCCAGGCAGCTGCAGTTGCCTCCCACCACACTTCTAGCTCAGAAAACCTGTTCTCTGCAGAGCCTCAGACCTGTGGAAGTCCCAGAAAGATGACTAGGGCCAGCTAGGATGTAGCTCTACAGCAGCCTACACCGGGGCACTTCTCCAAGAGGCCCACATGTTCCTCGGAAAAGCATTGGGGGAACATGAATCACAGGTGGCTAAACTCTTCAGGCTCAAGACTTTGGGAATAGTACCCGCCCCCTCTCCTCAGACAGTACACAGGAACCTCTTTTTTTTTAGCAGAACAACATCCTTGTTGCTGTAGCTGAACAGGCTCTGCTATATGGCCCGTAAGCAAGCCCACCTGGCGCTGCTCAGCAAACGCCAGCAGAGCCAGGGCAAATGCGCACCTTGGAGGTGCTCAGTCTCCTGGGCATTTCTTACCTGTCAGAATAAATGGGGCACTGGTACCACTCAATGCGCGGGGCAGGGTAGCCGATGGCCATGCACTGAAGGATGCTGGAGTCATTGGCTGGCACCTTGATTTTGTAGACCCTCGGAGGAGCTGTTGGGGAAGGCAGATAAGCAGTGAATGCCATGACCAGAGGAAGAGCACATTCTCTGTGCTTGGATTTGCTTTCCATGTGAGCAACAGCAAAATAGCAGGAACCTCTGTACTACACATCGGTTTGGGAAGGGTCCCAGACAAACTCTGGCTGTGTGACCTGTGGGCGTTGGGTTGGAATGACCCTGGCACCTCCACCCTACTCGCTGCCAGCTGGGCAGCAGCCCCAGGGCAAGCAGGGTGAAAAAACCAGGCACTGCCAAGCACTTACATTTCACAGAGATGCTGAAGGTAACTGATGAGTTGGTCTCGTTGTTAAGGGCATAAAATGTATAGAGACCTCCCTCGTTTTCCTGCAGGCGGTTCACGAAGAGTGTGTTGTTATACCTGCTCACACAGAGAGAGTAAACGCCATGAGAAAAGCTGTGCTGAGGGAACTCAAGCACTCACAGTCCTTGCTCAGTGAGATGCAGCTGCTTCCTGCACCCAGGAGTGGGCAAACCCTTCCCAGCGCTAATCCCAGCCCATGGGAATCTGCTGCTTGCTTCTTTGGAGGAAGAAGGGAGGATCTGATCTTCCTTAGAAGAAAGACCTTTTGCCACCAAGTGCATGGCACTTCTGAAAGGCTACAGGCAGGTGAATGTTCATAAATAAAAGAGAGTTTAACATCTAAATCATTACCTTTGAAGGGCCAGAGGATGCTGGTCCTCCTGCCTTTGACCCCCTTCCTCCCATTTCATAGCCCATCAAGTGCCCAGTCCGCTCTGCCCCCAGCCCATTTCTCAGACCCCAGCGCAAGAAAGTTTGCCCTAAAGCCACCATGCTTGCTGAGTGGCACAGTTCCTCTTGTGGACTATTTTGGGTTTCTAAGAAAATGAAAGGGGAATTGCCAAAACTCCCCACAAAACTGAACGATTCTCTTTGTTTCAGTCTCCTTTTGTCCTTAGTTGGCTGTAGGCTTTGGAAGAGCAGGGCTGTGCCCTCCAGTGCACATAACCTTGTTTCTGGCTTCTCTTGACATGGGGCATACAATGCCACTCGGTACAAACACTCTCCAGACCACAGAGAATGGGACAGGTCTGAGGAGGAGCAAGGGATTTCAGTTTCTTGTACTGTTCATCCACCCCTGCTATTTCTTCCTGCGAGGGGAATGCAAAATTCAACCACCAGGCCACAAACGCGATAGTGACTTCCACGAGGTTTTCTAAAGAGAAGGCTGCCCAGTTAGAGGGATGTGGCGCCCTCCTTGACTGGATCAGACCTGCTCACAGGGGTTTGCTAATGATACTGGAAAGAGAGGACAGAAGGGCAGAACAGTTCCCCTCTTTAAAACCAGAGTGTTTTCTGTGAGCCAGTAGCGTGGGGTCTGCCCGTCTCACCAGCAAAGCATCGTTGGAACCATGCCATGGCCAGTGTAGAAGAGAAAGAACATACCAGTTTTTTCCAGAGATCATTTCACCCTTGGATGTGGTACTCTCAGAGTTCTTCCAGGGGTTCACGTGCTCCCAGCCCCAGTGGAGAAGTTTTGGGTAAGCCTCAACGTGGACCTGCAGCTTCAGACTTTCTCCCAAAGAGACCTCCTGGCTGGTGGCTTGCACAGGGGTCAGGAACACATAACCTCTCTCTGCAGGATGGAGGAGAGCATGACCATTAGCAGGCATGTCCAGAGACCTGAAACAAGCTTATACCAGCTTCGTAAGTGGGCCATTATTGGAAAGGGCAGCTGGGAGACTGCAGGAGGGAAAGAGCTTACATTGCTAAAGGAGTACTTTTACGTTACTTCTTTGTCATGGCAGCTTGGATTCAACTTTGCCTGAGGAGAGCTAGAATATTTTAGTGCACTCTCATGGGGAAAGAATTTTACATACTGTATCCTAACAAGCAATAAGGCTAAAACTGTATCTCCTGATCGTCCATAGAAGACAGGCACCATAGCTAAACTCCTGGCTTCTCACTTGGAAACAACTCAGACCAAGTCCTTTTTTCTGAGCCGTGGTATGCAGCGGCTTTGGGTCATCAGCAAACCCCAGCCTACAAGCTGTGAGGGTGAATTTTCCATTTTGAGATACATCTAGCCACACTGCCCAAGTCACAGAAGGCAAAGACAGGGACCGGGAGAATGAGGTACTGCCCACTGTAGGAGAAGATCAGGTTCGAGACCATCTGAGGAACCTGAAGGTGCACAAATCCATGGGACCTGATGCGATACTTTTTTTTAAAGCTGTTTATAAACACACAGAAATGGAGAAGAGCTTTCTGATTTTTCATCCAGAATCCAAAAAAATGTCCTCCTGCCCCTCAAAATGTGAAGGAAACACCAGTTTCTTTCCTGGCAGCTCCATAGTTCTCATGTGAACCTTCAGGCACAAGCAAGAATGACTCTTCCAACAACAAAACTAGGAACAAGATGGAGGCAGAAGTGGCAAATAATCAAGGCTAGGTGTGACTCAGCCCACACCTTCCCGGTCTTTTGGGGAAGCACTCACCTACTACTTGAAGCATTGTCGAGGCATTCCTGAATCCTGCTGAATTGTTAGCTATACAAGTGTATTTCCCACTATCTTCCATGGTCACCGCTGGAACAGTCAGGATGTCCCTGATGAAGTAGTTCTCATTTTCAAAGTCAGGCTTTTTATTTCTCCTGACCTGTCAGGCAGGGAGGGAACATCAGGCACTTCCTTGGAAAGGCAGAGGATGGACCTGAATATTTACAACATATACCCACCCCTTCCTGTTCTGGGCTACTGAACTTTGTTATAGAGACCCTGCCGCTGAAAGATATCTGTGTGGAGACCAAGAAACATATAAAACCTAAGTATTCAGGGCTGATATTCCACAGAAGTTAGGGTTATAGCTCTTGTCAGCCTTCTGACTGCAAGTTGGCCTTACATTGTGAGATCCAAACATACCTTGTATGTTATTTCAACTCCCTAAAGGCATCAGATATAATAAGGACTGCTGGCAAACCTTACCTAACCATCTAGCAGTTAAGTCAGGACAAGAGAGATTTTAAAATGCATTCTCTTTCTTTACCCATATCTTTTCTCTGGGGAACTGTGTGTCCTGAACGTTTGCTGCTTTGTAAGCCGTGGTAAGGCTGGGTGGAAAAATATTGCCTTAGCAGGTACTGTGGCTCCTGCTCAACAAACTCAGCTGAAGCAACATATTTCCACTCTCTCTTGCAGCAAGATCCTGACAACAGGCAGGTGTTTCTTAACCCCGTGTCATCCCAAGGAGCAGATGGCCATATTCAGATTTCTACAGCTTGTTTTAATAGCTGCTTTGGTTGGGTAGTTCAAGGCTTTGCTGCAGGTGACTTGGGTCTGGGCAGTTCTTACCACCCTACGTCCCCCAGTTTCCAGGAAAGCCCTATGCCCCCTTGGAGCTGCACAACTTACACTCTTTGCTGCTGTCACCCATCTGATGTCATACTTGTGGGACGGAGCAATTACGTTGCAAGTGACTTCGAAAGGTTCACCCACGATTCGCACATGGTCTACAGGGTCCACCGTCACTGATAGAGGCTTCTCCAGCACTGCACAAAAGCAGGGAAAAGATTCAATGTCAGATGGTCCAGTGACCCTGTGTGTTTTGGAGACTCCCGAGGGCCTGGCTACCTCCTCCTTTCTGTCCTCTTCAGTCTCTTTATCCCCAGGGCCTTCTCCTTCCCTTGGGATCATGACTCCTTTTTGTGCATGTGTCTATGGGAAGCAGTACAGGCCAGGGAGAGCACAGCGGTCAGCACTGGGAGGTGAAAGGGAAGGGGAACCTTCTGCCATGGTTATGTCCTGAGCATCAGGGCCTGAGGACTTGCAGAACATCAGGGAGATAGGTGGGCTTTTTTCTCTGTTCTGTGGTAGTGCCTGGAAAGATTTGAAAACTGCTGAACCCATGGAGACCCACCTGAATGAGCCAGTTTGCCAGACTTGATGGGATTTTGCCTCCATTAAATACCCTTTAAAGACTGCAGCTTCAGAAGGTCTTTCCTATCACTAGCGAGGAGCTTTTCCTTAACTGTGTACTGTGGCCAGTAGCTTAGCTATTGCTGTCTCCCCAAGGACAGCAGCAGCCCCAATTCTTTACCTTCTTCCACAATCAGTCTTATTCTTGATGACTTCTGTATTTTTCCATTTACCACTGCTTGGCATCGGTAAGAGCCCTTCTGCTTGCTTTGCACATTATATAGTGTTATTCCTTTCTCAGTACTGAAAGAGTAGTTGGTCCCAGGTGGGACATGAGAGGCGTCATCCATTATCAGAGTCACGCTAGATCCATACTCGGGGGCCGTGATGAGACAGGGGAGCTCAGCATTACCACCTTTGGTCACAAAGCTCCGGAAACTTGGGGTGTACCACACATTACTGGGATCTGTGGACAAAACAAGGTAGGCCAGAAAACAGGATCAGAAAACGTGCTGAAGCTGAGAAACACATCCCAGCAAAGGCAAGTCTCCAGCATTGCTGCCCAGTGGGAGTTCGATGCTGGGGCAGCACTGCTCAAGGCCTGCCTGACTCAGCTTCCAAAAGCTCACACGACAAGCCCAAATCCAGCTAAGACATTTGAGGGAAGCACAGCAATCAACTCACAAATGTACATAGGCAAGAGAGTCTGAGAAGTATGCTTACCTCTAATTAAACTTTTCACCACAGTGTTAGTTTTATCTATCAGACCCCCAGCTTCCCTGTCTGGGACAGTATCTCTGGTACAAGGGAAGGGGTGAACTCAAGTGGTGGAGCTACCACAGCATACCTCCTTCTGGGGTAAAAGAATATTTGGGGTTCAGGTCATGTTGTGAGGACGTGGTTTTCATGTGACTTCCCCTTATCTGGGGTACTGACAATATAGCTCTCTGATTGCCAGATCTCACTGCTCATTACAACACCAAACAGATTTTCATGCTTGGTTTTTCAGGAAGCGAAGGCAAGGTAAATGGAGGGAGAGGTCCAGGCCATTCACAGACATCCATGAAATGTAGATGCTCTGGACTCTATGCCAGTGTTTCAACCATGGTCCCCGTCGTATGAGGGCTTACGTGGTTGCAGGTGAGGCACTGCCCCCGTAGGAGCCTGCACTGCCCCCCCAAACACACACACAACCGCAGCCGTAGAGAGGACGTGTGTAATGGCCATCCTCCCTTAAAGGATGCTGTTGTGCCAGCCTATGTGGGAAGAGGGAAACATGTTTACCTCGCACGAACAGATGCACACTCGCAACGCCTTTGTCACTGCTGTTGACGTAAGCACACCTGTAAGTGCCTGTATCCCTGTAAGTGGCTTTGGGAATCCTGAGCACGCTGCTAGTGTGGTTGCTGGATGTATCCTTTTGGCTCTTCCATTCAACTTGGGACTCTCCTGAGCAGCGCAAGATGACTGGATCACCCGTGTTGACAACCAGAGCAGGGGGGTCAGGGCTGATCACCGGGGATGCCAAGCCTACAAAGGAAAAAGAGAAAAACCCACGATACAAAACTGCTCCCTGATGACGCTCTGTTGGAGTTCATGCTGCTGAGCATGGAGTAGCTTAGCATCAGGAAGAAGATAGGCTTGGGATTCAAACTGGCTTTTTGGCTTGCATCGCTCCAGCCATTCTCCACCCCATCAGACCAGTATGTCCTGATACTCCAAGGAATGAATTTCAGGGAAGAGAAAAAAAAAACCATATGTGAACATTTAGGGCAGCGGGACAGAAAAACACAGTCATCTGGAGCTGATATGGCCAGATGCTAGCTCAGAAATTATTCCTCTTGGGTTTTGCCTCTTCTTGCAACAGTTTTCCTTTTGTGGCAGAGCTGGAGCTACTATGTGAAGTTGGTTATCCCATAACACCATTTGGTGAAGTTGAAGCCAAGTCTAGTGGATGGGGCTCTCCTTGTTGCTGTGATGAGCTAGAACAGACCTAGGAAAACTTCTGTGGAGCAGGAGGTCGGCGCACACCTTTTGGGAAGAGCAGCCCTCTGTTCGCTGAGCAGTAGGTTTTGAAGGATGCCTACCTATGCCTTATCACAGAGCCAGCATGCTTTCCTCACAGGCACCATCAAAATGTTATGAAGTGAGACAGCATCATTTTTTATATTTGGGGGTGGGAAACTGAGGCACAGAAAAACTAAATATCTCATGAAACTGTGGCTGTATGTGCAGTTGTATGTACAGCACACCAGGCCATGCTGACACTGGCATTGCAACCCAACTGGCATTCTGATGACACCTTTGCTCTGAAGATGGGCTTCTCTGCTGGCTGAATAAAGGGGAACCAGGGTCCCGCTCCAGCCCTTAGTGTCAGAGCGAAATATTTTTTCCCCTGTTTTGCAGCATCAGCGAGTTCTTTGAGTCACCACCTATATTTAGGGGGGGGGGGGGGGGGGNGGGGGGGGGGGAAGTGAGAAATGAATCAGTGCTGTGGGACTGGGGAAGAAGTGGTACCACCACCCCCACACCAGGCCTTTCAGGAGGACAGGAAACACATTGCAAATGGCTATCTGTGCTCAGGGGGCTCCGCACCCCCCTCCAGCCCCTGTCCGGGGCTATTCTCCCACTTCTGCTTTCCTTCCCAATTGCTAACCTCACATCTTAAAGGGACACACACACAGAGGCTCAAATAATAGCAAGTGGAAAGGTAGCTGCCCAATTTATCAATTCATTGCTCTTCATAGAGGAGGTCACTGCAGGCAGTGCTCCCCTGGAGTGGTGGCAGCTGGGGAAAAACAAAAAAAAAAGGCTGAGTTTGGTCTTATGGTGCCTCAAACTCCACAGTAGACCGCACTGGACTCACAGGAGCTCTTTAGCTGAAGGATTTGTTGTCCAAATTAACGTAAACCCCCCAATAATCAGGAAATGGGAGATGGCAAGACACTATGCAACGGCACTATTAATCCAGCTGCAAAGGGGAGTAGGGACCAGATATTACAGCCCCTTTGCTGCCCAAACCTGCTGCAGGGAGGAGAGAAGGGAAGGCTGCTTATGGTCATGGAAAAGGAAGTTTAAAGCACATCTGTTCCCAGGTGCTGCCTTGGACACTGGACACCGTTTTTGTAATGCAGGCAGCAGAAGCAGCATGTCCCCCTCGTCGCAGCTCTCCCTTGGTGGGAAAGGCTGAGGGACAAACGTGCATCCTGTCCTGCCAGCTGTGCTCAGGGCTGTGACACCAGAGCCCATCCGTCAGAGGTCCAAAAGCATCATTTAAGCAGTCCTGGGCTGACGCCTCCCTCCATGAAACCGAGGGTTGAGAATATGAGATTCAAGGCCCTGGAGACCATTGCTGGTGTGTGACAGCAACGCAGTTGTCCAGGGGAAACCCAAACAAGGCCTGGATCAAACTCACTGGCCCCGGGGGAAGAAGCAGAGGACGGGGAGCTACAGAGCATGGAATATTTGACATTTTATCTCCCTGTTGGGTTTTTTGGTGTGATGCTTTTATCTTTCTGTGGAAACAGGAAAAGCCTCATTTATTCCCAGAGTGGAGAAAAAACATATCCCAGAATCCTTTACAAAGCCACATTTTCCACATATCTGAAGTACAACATTCCTCCCTCTTTGCTAAACTGTGTTTTCTAGTGGGACTTGACATATTTCTGTTGCTTTAACTCTGTCACCGGATGCTTTTCCCTCACTTACTCTCCGCTTTAGCTCTCCCTCCACATCCAGGGCTTCAGCACCATTTGATGGAGAAGCCAAGCTCTGACTCAGAACTACATTCGAACGGGCTCAGGGAAAGACCGTGTTGTAGCTGGTCCTTTTTTTGGGGCACAGCAGAAGGGCCAGAAAAAACCCAAGAGTCATGTCACTTCCCATCCTTGTTGTCATCAACCCCCAGTTACTACTGAGATGCTATGGCCAGAGGAGGCTCAGGATAGCTCCACTCCATGACAGTGAAGAAGCCAGCAGCCTTCAGGCTATCACTGGTGACTCCTGTCAATGGCACAACCACCACATTAAATGCAGGACAGCGCCAGGTGAAGGCCACCCAAGTGTCCATTCCTTTGTGTGTGCTGGCAGATGAGTCAGACCAGCGGCTCCTTTTCCAGAATGGGGAAGCAGGGCTGCTGGGGGAGGATTTCTCCCTGCTGACCAGCGTGCAATCTTGCACGAAGCCCAAGGATGTCTCTCTGCTGCTCTCCAGCAGCTTCCGCAGCATTGCCCGTAACTGCTGGCCAAAGGTTTTACCACACTTGGGTTGTGTAACCATGACCTCTAGTTACAGCTGCAGGCTCTGTCCTGCCTTCTCCCATGCCAGCCAAAACATTACTTTCCTCTGCTGGGGGTTTGGAAATGGCAAGGAAAGAGAAGTGATGGCTGGTAAGACTCAAGAACCTTACCACAGAAGCCAGTTGTCAGAACAATGACTTCGTCCTAGAGGATAACTAGGCTAAGGTCTGGCCCAGAGAGACCCATCCCAGGCCTGAGCTCCCCTTGCTCCCCCCCTCAACGATGGCAAGGAAAAGCTTGGCTTCTGAGGACACCTTCCCCAGAGTCACCAACAGTATCTGGGGGGCAAGGGAAAAGGGTGCCCATCACATCTCTGCTCAGGGCTTCTACCTCAGAGGTTTAGATTGAGCCACGACAAGAAAACAAAAGAAACCCCAGGAAAACCTCTCAAGATGGCCATGAGCACAGACGTGAGCTGATCAGGTTTCAGATCTTTCCTCTGCTTGATCTGAAGGTGGGATTTGAGCCCCCGACAGTCCTCCAGCAAGAGCCCAGATCGCAATGGTCACACCACATCAGCCTTGGGTACTCTCAGAAGATGCACTCGCAATCCAAGGGGCAGGAGAAGGCAGTCAGGCTCTGGGTCCAGTTTGAGGCTATTGCTTTGAACAACCTTGGCACGCTGCAGATGGCCAACAGCGATGGTACTCAGACAAATGTTTGTCTAACACCCTGACACTCCAGACAGTGTCTGACAACGTCACAGCTAGTGACCTGCATTGTCCAGTGCCTCAAGGAACCTTCAGAGAGAACCTGACAGTTATCATTATGACCTTTCACAAGTCTACATCGGACCCGCCTAGCCTCTAGAAACTAAAAATCCTGCAGCCTTCACAACCCAGTTCCCAGAAGAGTAGACCCAGAAAAAGCCTGCTCAGCATGTTAAAGACGTGACTTGAAGTGAAACACCATGCAGTGCAACAGCAAGAAGGATGCGAGTTTCCTGGGATGAAAATATGAATGCTACAGTGGCTCAAGAGGGATACACTGCATCCCTGGTACATGCCGAAGGCTTTCCCCCTGCCGGGGGCGGGGGAGTTCCTACTATAGCCTCATTGTGTGGGGAGCAAGCTCAAAAGGATAACAAAGGTGTCTCACAAGATCCAAGAGCCTGCCAACATTTAAGACATGAGATTACTAATACTGGTTTCTGTCTGTTTGGTTGGCTGCAAACCTCAAAATAGGCTTATTGACTCTTTCCTGAGGTTGATGGGTTGTTGCCTCTTGGCCATCTCCGCAGCCGCAAAAACCAGGCATATTCACCTTTCCCTCCTCCGCTTTGCAAGTTCTGTTTCTATCACAAGGTCTAACACCACCTGGCTCTACACCCTCGTTGTGTATGCCAGCACACCACCAGAAAACACCAATCCTCAGGCATCTCCAGCCAGATGCACCAGAAGGTGCCGTTGCAGCCAACTTCCCTGACTCTTTCACCTGAAGGCCAAGGATCTCCAGCTCTTTGGGTTATTTCAGAGACTGTTTATCTCAGTATACACTTTCTGCTGAACCTCTCCTTCCTCCTAACCCCTGCCCAGACCCAAACAGTGGGAAGTTTCCCTTTCCTATCTCCCCACTGCTGAGGCTTTTCCTATGCTATGTGTATCTTTCCATCCCCCTTGGCCTTACCCTGGCAGTGCTGCAGGTAGCCAAATGTGAGCCCTCAGCACAGCTGGTTCCAGAACCAACACAGACTTGCAACACACCCTCTTTCCACCACTCTCCTCCCTCTATAATGACAGCCAGCTCTGGATAGTCTTCAGGAAGCTGCTACAGCCAAGTCTGCGCTAGAAGCCAAGCTGGTGTTTCTTCCCTTCTGTGCCACAGAGTGGGATTGCTTTTGTTGGAAGAGACCTTTAAGATCAAGCCCAACTGTTAACAGTGCCAAGTTGCCACTAAACCATGTCCCTCAGCACTACATCTACACATCTTTTAAATACCTCCAGGGACAGCAACTCAACCGTTTCCCTGGGCAGCCTGTTCCAATGGAGCCATGGAGCAGAGGTTCTCTTGTTTGCTCCCTGCCCATGCAGCTACAGCTGTCTCATGAAGCAGCCTCCAGAAGCAGGGACCATCCCATCCCATAGCAGGCTTTTGGTAGACATGGTTGGGAGCCCAGCTTCGCTCTCCACCACCAGGAGCCAAGTGCCCATTAGTCCAACTTCAGCATTGCCCCATCTCCAGCCCCACCGAGGCTGACACCCTTCCTCACCCAAGGAGGGATGGAGCACTCACACCAGACACCCAGGGAACCCTCACCACATCCCAAACCCGCCCTGGAATGACATGGAAACACCAGAGGGCTTTGAGGGGCCAGTGGACCTACCGTGCCAGACGCCGGCTGCAGTGAGCAGCAGGAGGAGAGCAGGACCCATGTCCCCAGGGACCGTAGTGTCCCCAGTGTGGAGCAGGGATGTGGCTGAAGGATCCTCCCGAGCAGTGGGCACCTCTCCTTGTGGGCACCGTCCCCAGCACTCCCTCAGCAGGAGCTTCTCCTTTCTGAGTTAACCACAAGTTAAGAAATTCCCTTTTTTTTGTTTGTTTTTGAAACAGGAGGGGGGGAAAAAAAAGAAGCAAGCGATGTTTTGAGACGTCACTGGTAACAAACGCCCTTGGCCGAGGTGGGGCCATGCACACCCCCCCAGTGCAGGGCCACCCTCCTGCCTCAGAGAGGCTTTTGGCCCCAGACAGCTCCCCAGGGCTGGCAGGGGACACTGCACCATGCCAGGGTTGAGGACAAACCCAATCTGTCCCAGCTACTGCCACCCAAACCCCCAGGGATCGTTCCACACTTGCTTGGGGACACAAAGAGCCAAGATAGGACCTGCCTTGATGGAAGAGGATTCCATTTTATCCCAGCAGGACAAGTTTTACCTGCAGCCCAGTGACTCTGGCTGGCTTCAGGTCCCTAGGACCCACACAGGAACATGGCTGATTCCTTCACAACAGGCCCACAAAGGTGATTCAGCCCAGGGCAGCTCCCAGGCGGGAAAAGGGGTGTGAAGATGACAAACTGTTTTGTTTTAATCCCTGGTGCAGAGATGGGTCCTGTGGCCACACAGGGTCACCCTCAAGCCCTGCTCCGGCACCACGCAGAGGCAGGGTCAAGCCCAACAAGCTGCAGGCTCACCTTCACTGCCCTCCCCATGCTGGGGTCCAGCCTGCAGACCCTTCCCTGTCCCCAGCTGGGCTGAGTGACACACAGGGACACCAGCTCTCACCCTCTCCCCATACCTCCAAGCCTGGTGCTCACAGCAATTCTGTCACCATCAGGCAAGGACTCTTCACCCTCAGGAGCCCATCCCACCCAATCCTCCTGCCTTGCTGGTGGGGAGGCTTTTTGAAGCTGTTTTCTAATGGCCAACCTGGCAGGCACCTGGGAGCAGTAATTAGGCACTTTGTTAACCCTCCCATGGACCATGCCTCTTCCAAAACAGGAGGTGAAGGCAGGCTTGATGTGAAACAGCCTCTCCCAGGGACTCTCAATTCAGCAAGGTCATCAGTCACAGGGTGCCCCTCGCTTGCTGCTGTATCTCTGGATAACCTCACACTGCAGCAGAAGTTCATGACAGTTCATGGTAGCTCTGGGGTGGGAAGTTATGGTTACCACCTGACAGCACTGGGAAGCACAGGGGAGCAAGGTCCTGCCTGGGGCCAGCCGGAGGGCTCTGCCTTAGCTGCAGCCAGCTGCAGCACCATCAGCAGGGAGGTGACAGGGATACTGGCCGCAAAACATGGGCAAAAGAGATGGACTTTTCCAAAACGTCTGCCCAGAGGTGGCAGTTGAATCTGCACCTTCAATGCAAAGGTGCCAGGCAGAGGAGTGCCCTTGATGCCTCCACAAACTGAAGGAGAATGGACTTCTCCAAAGGGGGCAATTAGAGAGGTACCAGCAGAACAAGGTTTTGGGGCCAAGAGATGAGAGCATGGCTGACTGTGCTGGAGATGACTAAGAGTCATGGGAACGTGGAGAGAGCTCTCGGTTTTGGCCAGAAGGATAGATGGAGACCATGAGGGAGTCCAGAGAGAAGGAAAGGCGGCTTTTGGCCGGAGAAGATTTCCTCTCAGCAGTTTTTCCTGGCAGGGGAAGAAGAACACGAAGTAGAGCAGCGTGGTGCGCTGGCGGACTCCTGCCCAGAGCTGGGGGGCTGTCGAGTGGCTGGGCCGCAGGAGATGTCTGCCTGTTTATTCTTTCCTCCTTTTGCGCCAAAGGGGCTTTTTAAAGGATGTTTGTTTCCCTCCTTCTTCTTTTTAAGATTGGTTGTTTTTTTTTTTTCCAGGAACAAATGCCAGCTCAGAGAGAACTGACTCACCAGTGTGAACAAGTATTAAACCAGATAGTTTTAATACAGAGAAGGGAAACAATCTCTTAGCCTCCCTTCTTCTCTGTGAGGAGGCCCCTTGCAGAGCATCTCTGATGGCAGTGGTCCACAGGGGACAAGTCACAGCCTGTACACACGGGTCCCCAGGGTGGGCTGGGCACACCTGGGGATGCTCAGTGGGACAAGCTGTCTGCTGGGATTCCTTCCTCGCTGGTGGCCATCTCTCCCTTCCTGCTCCTGTGGCTGCAGGCAGCAGCTCAGCCACAGGAGCGGTGCCCAAGCAGTTCTGAGCGAGGGGCAGGGATGCTCTCACAGGAGCTGCAGCCTTTCTTTGAGTCCGTTGAAGTCCAGGGATGTCTGTGGATGTCCCAATGACCAGGAGAGTGTGCTGGGAGATGGCACAAGAAGTCGCCCAGTGCCTGGCTGGCCACAGGATGGGTGTAGAGGGGGGAGCGGAAGCTGCTGTGAGCCCTGGTTGGGAGCACTGGGAGCTCAGGCTTGTTGCCCAGGCTGGGAGCGGGGCTGGACCATTCCAGCCCTGCAGGGCCCCTGTGCTGAGTACAGCTGGCCATGGTGTCATGCCTGCCTTAACTGCCCTGCAGCAGTCTGGGGACACATGTGAAATACCCACGTCCCGAGTCAGCTGGTGACACCCAAACAGCTAAAAACCCTGGTTGCAGCAGGCCAGGGTTTGTTGCTGCAATCTGAGTTTCTCAGCTTCCCTGACCTCCTCCATGAGGTGCCTGTCTCATCGCTGGAGAGGAGACTTGTTTCAGGGTGAGGGAAATGGCCTGCTGTGAGTCCCCATGTCTGCCTACTCCCAGCCCCATGACCCCTCCTTGGTGCATTCCGATGTGCAGAAGACCTGCCAGGCAGGGAACGGGCAGTGGGAGCCAGCTTGAGTTGGGGGCTGAGGTCTACCAGTTCCTCCTCCCTGCTTCCCCCCAAGCCTTTGCTGCAGCCTCTCTGGAGATGAGGTGATTTTTTTCCCCTGCTGATTCAGCTCCTGGAGAAAAATGTCCCGTCTGCCTGTTGCAGCTGAGCTGTGCCAGGTGATTCAGAGCATATCTGGGGAGAATTGGCCTGAGCTGGTCAGGGCGCCTGCAAACCTCCTCTCTGGCAAACTGAGCAAAGACAGGAGGCTGGAGAGAGGAGCCTTGCTAGGATTTGGACCTGTCTCCTGCTGCCGCCAGGGTTTCCAGGAGCTGAGGGAGGCACAGCTCCTGCCAGCGGGGACTTGCACCAGAGCTGCATCATGCAGCCTGAAAGCAAGGGTCGACATCGATGTGTTTGAACCTCATTTCAAAATCCCCTCTTCGCAGCAACCCCAGGCTTTCCAAGCGCGTGGCTCAGAGCTGGCTGCAAACAGCAGCCTGGAGTCATTTTCAGGAGGAGCGGTTTTGTTGGTGTCAGAAAGAGAAAACCTTGGGCTGGACTCAGGAGGTGCCTGTCTGTCTCTCATGGGGCTGGGGGACCCTGGCGCTGCTGGAGAGGTGACTGGGGGAAGGTGAGGGGAGCAGGAGGAAAGCAGGGTGACACGTGGACCTGAGGGAGTGGTAGCGTGGGGAGCCCATATTTTGGGATTGCATCTTTAAAGGGTATCAGTGAATTCCTCATCCCAGAAGGAGGGCAGGAGAACCCAGCTGGGAGGAGAGACGGAAATACAGAGCCCTGTGCACTACAGTGTGGCTCCTGCTGGTGCCCTGCCCCATTGCTACCTCCAGTCTCTCCCACTGCCCTGAGATATTAACCTATGTAGAAAAATCAACAGCGCTGTGGTGCCTCCCATCTCCTTCAGCCCAGCACTGCTCAGTCTGGCAGCTCCTGCATCCCTACCCCAGCCTGAGCACAAACCCACAATGCTCCAAGGAGCACGTCAAGCTTTTGTTGGGGGCTGCTGGCCTGAACCTCAGGCACTGGGCATACACATGGGAACTGTTCCCAGTGCCCTTCCCTCTACCCACCTCCTCCCAGTGCAACACGACCCACAAGCTGGCCAGTTACCAGAGAAAGGGGTCAGATCCTGCCCTGTGCACGGCCCTTTTTGCTTACCACGTCTCTGGGCTCAGCGGTTGCCTTGCTGGTGCTTCTCTCAGGTGCACCAGCTGGTGCCTGGCTCCCGGCTTGGCTTTTGCTAAGCGTTGGGGTCACGCACAGCGTATTAACACGCTTAGCCTTCACCCACGACGTGGTTAAGCTGTGTTCCCAGCCCCATCTGAGCGGCAGCAACCAAAGCCAGGCAAAGAAAGGAAGAGGTGGAACTTTGCAAAAAGAAAAACACCTTTATTTTTAAACTCTTTCTTTAAAAACGTATTTGTAAAAGTTTACAGCATAAAAATAATATCTCATGGCTATAGATGTGACATAGTACAAATCCTACAAATACATCTGTAAACCTAGGAAAATGTTAACTCTTTGGTACCTTAGTCTGAGCTCTGTTTTTTTCCTTTGCCCTCAGGATGGTTTCTGACAGACAGCATGGAGGCAGGTGCTGCACAGTACCAGCGTGATGCCAGCAAGCCAGCAGGAGGGGGAGAGGCAGAGGGCACTCTTTGGGCAAGCTTTGCACTTCTGGTGCAACCCACGAAGGAGGAAAGGAGAAGAACGATGGGACACCACATGGTTTGCCAGAGCCAGCTGGATCTGTCTTGGCATGTCCCAGAAACTTCAGCCCCCCTGGATGAAACATGGGATTTATGATGGGAGCCCAGCTACCCATGTGCTGGCCCACGAAATCTGATTTTTTAACAATACCTGGCCTGCCCTGGGCAAGTCCTGCAGATGGCATGGTGTCTCCAGGGTTACAGTCAACCCTGGCTGCTCAGCACGCAGGCAGGGCTGGGATCTGCTGTGGGAAGGACCTGTGCATGGCCCAGGAGCTGCCCGGCACCCGGTGGGGACCTGCAGCTGCCTTGGCTGCTCTCTGCCTGCGCAACCACCTGGGGCTAAGGCTGCCAGAACGCTGCCGAGGGCCACCAAAGGGCAACCTTCGTGTTCTCCAAGTGGGAGCGCAGCCAGAGAGTGTCCGAGCTCCCTGGGGCTGGCCTGGCAGCCCGCTGCCCTCCTGTCCATGTGGGACAATCCTGCGGTTTGCACTGCGAACTGCCCACACCGATCCTGGGATCTGCGCTAAGCACCGAGCCCGACAGGAGCCCTGTGTGTTGGAGCACAGGGTTTGCCTCTGAGCACATTAGTTGACATCCCACTTTAGAAAAAGCACCCCCCCACCCCCCCAAAAAAANAAAAGACATCTATGAAATCCCCTTCTCCAGATCTGCCCAGCTTTACACAGGGCCAGCTTCCCCACAGCCAAAACCTAACCCACTGCCCCGTACCCAGCGTTTGTGGTGCTGCCTCTCCCCCAGCCCAGAGCCCAGACTGGGAAGAAGGGGAAGAGCCATTTCTCACTTCTGGCTGACTTCCTCCTGCCTGCACATCTGCACCGCACTTCTGCCTCCCGTCCCCCTGGGACTCTGCCGCAGCCCCCTCGGCCGGTGAACAGAGACAGTTCAGTCACAAGCAAAGTCCGCTGGGCTCTAGATTTCTGAACGCGATGCAAACAAACACTAAACGTGACACTCTCGCTGAAGAAAATAACAACACGCTCAATCCCAGAAGGACAAAAGGATTAAAACCTGTGCACACATCAGACTGAGAAGCATCTTAAATGTGGAAAGAGGCACCGGAGTGTCGCATTAGTTTCTGGGATACGCTTAGGTATGTATGAAATAGTGACTGGCGGTAGGATTATGCATATACTGGTGCTGATAACAACTGTAGAGTAAAATATAATCTACAAATAAAAGATATTGCACTAGAGATGGACCCAAGCTGTGGCATGTGCCCCTTTTTGGGGGCTCAGTTTAGGTCCACCTCTAAACACAGAAGCACACCCAAACAAAAATACTGATCATTGAAACTTAAAAACCCGGAGTGACCGGTTCCCTTCAGAGTCTCACTGGAGAAATTATGGCTAAAAAACTGATGGGTCCAGAGCAGGCAACCATTTCTCCTGGCCCTCACCCGTCGGGCCGCATAGGGACTGGAATGTCGGCATCAGGGAGAGAGGGAGTGGGGGGCTGGAGCTCCCTCCCCAAGTGGAGAGAGGTTCTGCTGGAAGCCTCAGCCCAGCCAAGCCCTCTCTTTGGGGAGAGTTGCAGGGATGCTTAGCAAAAATGTGTTGGCTTTGCCCAGCTGCCAGCCTGCCCCTGGCTGAGAAGACCTGCTCGCTGCAGCGGGTGTGCGTGCCCTTGCCCAATGCTGACGGGAATAAGGATGGGAAAGTACCACAAAGTGCAAGACTTGGCCCTTGCAATCACAGGGCCAAATATTTGGTCATATCTCTGGAGCAGAGAACGGTACCGTTTTACAAAGAGTCTGGCGTACCTACTTTATGAAGGAAGAGGGAGGTGGGGTTAGCACCCTGTCAGCTGCCAGAACAGGTTTTGATGCAAAGAATAATTGCATTAAATCTACAAATGGGCCAAAATGCAGCAGGCATCCAAGTGTAGCTAATGCCCAGCTAATAGGACAGGATACCTCAGTTCCCCCAGCAGGGAGAAGAAATAGATCCCCTCTTTCAGGACTGTGGAAACAAGTTGATAGTGGGAAATTAGTAATTTAATTAGTAATTAATCTGTACAAGATGAAGTTTAGTATGGGATTTGTGAAATAAATAAGCTAATGGCCAAAGAGAGGATGAGAAAGGGTTAATTGATGGGGAAAACTTTGGGCTGGACAGAGGTAGTGAAAGTAGCTCTCTAGGGTTGCTCTTGATGCTAGAAGTATTTAAGATTTTTATTATTCAGTCCAGCCCAAAAATAACAGTTTGTTAACAAAATATGCTGATGACCCAATGTCTGGGACAGTGGGGAATATCTTGGTTAGAAATGCTGGAAGAGCAGAAAGGCGTAGGTGCTTAGATTGGTCAGAGGATAACTCCGAACTACCAGTATGTTGTGGCTGGGAAAAAGCCAACATTATCCAAAGCTACACCAGGCAAGTCAAATCCAGTACAGACCAGAACTATTAATGCCCTGTGTGAGGTCCAGTTTGACCTCACCTGGAGTATTGGGTACTTCTGGTCAACTTTGATAGAGGAGGACAAATTAAAAATGGGGCTGGTGCAGACGGGCTATTAGGGTGATCTCATGTGCCATCCTATGGGCTCAAGTTGCAGTGATGCGGATCCTACCAAGCACCTTACACGTTAGAAAAATAAAGTGGTCTGACCCCAAGGATCTCATAAGTTACTTCTTCTCTGTGGTTAGGATCATTTTATGAACTGCGGCCACAGAAGATGGCTCCTTCATTACAAGCAGGAGAAACAGAGCATGGAAAAACAGTTGTCATTCACAGTGTGTTTCCTACGGATGCTGGGCAATCTGACCACATGGGCTGAAAATATACTCCACCGGCTGCCAATAAAAGTGCTATTTCTTATGTTCACATTTTACCGAGGACATCAGCCCACAAAACATCTACTCCTCTTTTAGCTGCATAAGTGACAGCATTGCAACGATAGACGACTTATAACAGAAGCTCTTTTGCTGGGGATTTCTGGCAGAAGTTTCATATTTAAAGAAAAAAATATTTCTCAGTGGCTCTGAGGCGGCAGAAACCCAGCAAGATGCTGGTTGAAATTCTAAATTTGTAAACCTGCCTGTGCAGGTTTTGTAGGACACACAGAGAGATGTGCATGAGTAGGGCAGTGAAGGGGGGGCACGCAGCAAACAGAGGTCTGTGCAAGGCGAAATGCAAAACTTCTCCTTTCAGGGAAGAAGCCCTGCTAGTTTCTATGGTGTCAGAGCTGTAGTTTTTGGGGTTTAGCTTTCATCTCTGCAGAGGTGGGGTTCGCCGCTGGTTTCAAAAGCCTGGTGTTCCTCCTGCTTTGAGTCTCCTCATTCAAGTGGCAGCTGAGAACGTAAGCAGCCCCAGGCCTGCTGTGAGAACCAAGGAGGCGAGAAGCAGGAGGAAGGTCTCTGCCCTTTTGTTCTTCAAAACACTTTCCAAGAGAGAGGAATTCTCCTCGATTCCTGTTGCTCTGCTTGGTTCTCTGTGACATTTCATCCACAGCCCTGGCAGGCTGCAAGGGGCTGTGCTTGGCCCCTCAAAAGTGGCAGGGTGTGAGACACAGTTCATCTGTGACCGAACAGCTTCCCAGCCTCTCTCCCTCTCCCTCTTTTGAGGCGTCCCTGGGTTGGTGTTCTGGCATCCTTATTGCTCCCCATAGTCTTGCTAGGACTCAGGAGGGACCGGTGAGACCTCCCATCCTGAGGAAGGGTGTTTGGGTGAAGAGTCTATCAAAAGGGAGCCCTTGCTTCCCAAAGATAAGGCACAAAGATTTTGCAGCTGGTGGGATTATATGATTTCCCAGAAGATGAGCTGGGCTTAGTGGCAGTATATTAATGAATAGCCATATCGCTTCCTTATACTGGCCCGGGCTAGTGGATTAATATATTTGTTCCCTTTAAATCTTCAATGGAGAATAATTAGCTTAGTGTCCCCACAGACAACACAAACAACACTTGACTGCCCTCTTTACTACTACAACAGAGTCATTGTGAGAGCATTTTGAGTTCCTGGTATGGCCTTGGGGCTCCTGGTGCCATGCTGGGCACAAAAGGGCTTGGGGTGTGACAGCCCCTCCAGGTGGGTGCAGAGCTGTGCCTCAGAGCCATGGGTACCTGTAGTGCTTGTGACGCTCTATCCACTGTAGAAGAGCTGTCAAGAAAGGAAAAGGGTGATTCGGTATGTCTGAGACGCTGGCTGGTCCCTCCAGGACTTGGAGGAGAATCTACCCATTGGGTACTCTTGATCTCCAGCAGCTGAAGGTTGATGTTGCAGGTTCTCTACACCCCAGCAATGGGCTCCAAGCAAACTGTCTGTCCCGGTGGCATTTCACAGAACCAGGGTGTGGCTGGTGCTGAGACCATCAGAGAAGTGCTGGTGCAGAGGAGATGAAACTCATCGCCATGGAGGGGGAAGAGGCTGGAGTATTGTCTATGTGATGCAGAAAGTGGCATCTCTTGTGGAGATCCAACCCACGTCTTCCACTTGAAAAGAAGATGTTGGTCTGTGAGATGTCTCCCTCCTGCAGTGGTTTGATCACCGAGGAGGACATGGCAGTGATCTGGAAGGTTGCTGGCACTGAGCCACCTCTTTGTAAGGGGAAGGAAGATGGCAATGGGGAAAAGTCTTTAATTCCCCACCCAGCACTGGGAGATGGGAGGGAAGGAGGAATGCTGGGACACGTGGGGATCTCCCAACGTACAAGCACAAAGCATGGCTCTCTGCGATGTCTGGGTCAGCCCCTCAACTGGTCTCGCCGTGGGGAGATGCAGAGTCAGCCCAGCTCTGACTACAGGAAACTCTCCTCCATCTCTTGGTGCCCTGTAGTTGGCTCCTGGCAGCCTGGCTGTGCGTCGGATTCCTGCTCCTCATCCTGCCGGAGGCCCAGAGGGCTGTCACAGGATATTGTAGATGACGTGTTGGCCTCGTTCAGCGTAGAGCTGAAGGGAGACAAGGAGGAGAGGGAAATCAGTGCCTTGTCCCAAGTCTGCTGGTGAGAGAAGATTCCCAACGGCTGAGAAGCACGTGGATCTCCTGGCAGCCCGAGTCTATCTGAGTAGCTTTCCACAGGGGAACAGACAATATCACTTGGGTCTATTCATCCCTGCAACACAACATACAGCCAGCTGGGTTCTGCAAACCCTGCACCCCAACGTGCCCCACACCTTGTAGGAGGGGTCTCTTGTCCCTGGCTGTGCCGGCTGATATGCAGGGACATGACATGACACCCTGTCTTAGCTCACATCCCATCTCCTCTGGCTCACCTTCATCCCCGCAGCCTCATGCAAGGTCGCAGAACCTCACAGGGGGATGACACTGCCCTCCTCTCCTGGTAAACCCACCCCTTGTCTGTTCCATAGCAAAACGTGTCCATTTCCTCCTGAGGCCCCATTTTCAGATTTGGGCAGTCAGAGGAAGGGGCAATATTCAGAAATGATGTTTTTACCTGGCCCGGCTGATGGAGGCCTCCTGAGGGAGATCACAGATTGTGTCGGGTTTGGGGTCGGGAAGAGGGATGATATAATCGTTCTCGCCTCCGTTCTGGTGCACGGCTGTGTAGAGGATGCTGCCGGTGGGGGAGCTGGGAGTAAGCCTGGCGTTGTTCAGCCCGGGAATTGTGGGTCTTGTGCGGACAACAGCGGGGTGGTCACTCTTCATGAACTCTTCATCCACCTGATGGTACCTCTGCTCTCACAGGGCAGGTTACCAAAGAAACGGGAAGGTCTTGTGAGTGGAGAAAATGCCCTTGTGTTTTGTTTGCTTTCCCTGTCTGCTAGGCTTTTTCTAGAGGAGCTGGCATCTTCTAGCTGAGCTCAGCTACCCTCACTCCACCAAAGACAGATCATGAACATT
Organism: Chionis minor; assembly: GCA_013398295.1. Lineage (NCBI taxonomy): Eukaryota > Metazoa > Chordata > Aves > Charadriiformes > Chionidae > Chionis > Chionis minor. Next base: position 94,589 of record VZSF01010917.1, read on the forward strand.
TCCTAAGGGAGAGATCAGGGGCACAACTCCACAGCTGCAAAATACCAAACAGCTGGAGGCAGGTTTTTGATCTCCTGCCAGTTCTGATTTCCGCAGTTGCTGAGATACCAGCTGCCTGTCTGGTGATGCCAGTTGTCTCAGCAATGACCCCAGGATGCCCAAACCACCTTCATTGTCCAAACTAATGCAGCCTTAGTCACAGCAAAATGCTCTGGCCCAGCAGCACTAAACATTGGTCTCCAAATCCTGATTGAGGGCTCTAACCAAGGCAGCATCCTCCACAGAGCACTGACCCTCTTCTGTCTCTCTAGTACAGGGTCCTTTGAACATACCTTTCTATAGCAATCCACCAAGAGGTTTCCCATAAGCACCACCAGCTGTGAGAACGATGGTCTGATCTCAAACTTCTCCTCCCAGCACTTCTGCATGATATCATAGCTAACAAGAGGGAAGACAGAGCACTCTGGTGAGTGAGCAGTTGGAGAAAACAGTCATAAATGCTTCTGTAGTTCATGTAGGGCAGGCCCAAGGCAAACACGTATGGGCAGCACTTACATTTCATCAGAGGCGTGGGTGGGTTTGGACATCCGATAGCCACGTTTGATAGCATTGTAGAACTGTTCGTTCATAGGCAGTTCAGGGTACGGAGTCCCCCCTGGGTGTAAAGGGAGATCAGGAAATCAGGCTGGTGGATTGCCTGCCACCTCCATGCCAACATGCCTTTCACAATAAGGTTTCCTTTTTTCTTTACCTTTCCTGTTTCATTTCACTTCCAAATGGCAATGTCAGCATGGGAAAGAAGGAGACAGGGAATGAAGTGCTACTCTGACTGGTAAGGTTGGGGCTTGGGGATTAGAAATGGATTTCTATTGTCTCTGGGAAGCGCTATCAGACCTACAGACAACCACCATGATCTCTAGGGCACTTACCTAGAGTGAATATCTCCCAGAGGAGAATCCCAAAGGACCACACATCGCTCAGCGTGGTGTAGAGATTGTTGAAGATGCTCTCTGGAGCCATCCACTTGAGGGGCAAGAAGGTCTAAGAGGAAAAAAAATGGAACAAGAAGAGTCAGCTGCATATACAGCACTTCTTTCAAGACGTGAGAGCCTGACACCCAATTTACAAACAGAGAAGACCCTTGATAGCTGCCTCTCAGCCCAACACATCTGCTGACATCTGCTTTGTCAGCCACTTCTTGGAGGTACCAGTTTCTTTTTCCTTGTGCCAGATGAACCCAGCAGGCAGGAGGAAAGTGTGAGTGTTCTACATCTGTTTCCATCGCTGTCTGCCATGATGAGCTGCCATGGCAGGCATTCTCTGTTCCCTTGTTCCTGGGGAGCCCGCTGACTTGCACAACATGACCACAGCACTCCTAAAGGGAGTCCAGCCCTTGGAAACCTGAGACCAGGCTGGAGAGAGCTATGGCATGACCAGAGAAGAGCCAAAGGACACATCCAGCTTTTTCTTGCTCTTACTAACTCAGAGGGGTACACAAAAAGGAGCCTCACTTGACCAGCTTGTATGCAGCACTGGCTGTGCTGTTCCTGGGATTCGCTTGCACAATGAATACCAAAATAATCTTTAGGAAGGATTGCAAAGGGGCCCAGTTTCATTTCCTATTTTGGAAGGAAAAGCAGCTATGCCGAGACTGGACTTGAAAACCCCAGCCCCTCTGCAGGAGAGTCTCCCCGCCCAGGCACTGAGTGCCTGTCTGCCCTCCCATGCAAATGGGAGAAAGCACGAGGGAAGTTAAGCAGTTCACAGAGCAGATAAAGATTGGGCTTTGAGGGGCCTGGCTCCACTCTCAGCTCCCCCAGCCTCAGTTCCTCTGGGAATTACATGGCCTGCTTTACTTGGGGTTACACATTCCCAAATGCCCCAGGGCTGGAGCAGGCATGCTGTTGTTGAAGTCACAGGGGAGGTTCAGGGGAAGCTCAATTAAGGCCTCATCCTCTCCTGCCTTGAAGGATTGGAGATGTCTTTCTGGAAAGTAGACTTTTCTGCTTGCAGGAAAACACTTCCTCTTACCCTGTGGTCTAGTGGTTAGAGCCGAAGTCTGTGTACCTCTTCCCAGAGTGTCCAGTGACTCACTGCAGCGCTGTGAAGCTGCCTAACCTTGCACTCTTCCTGCCTGCAGCTCAGGACCCAGCGCCATGCAGGGAAGGGATGCACCGCTGCTGGAATGGATGGGCTGGACAGGGGACACTCCTCAGTTTTGCTGCTGCTGTTGCCCAGGTTCTTCTCTAAGAGCCTGGAGATATGGGCGTGCAAATCTACTACTCCACAGTGTGCAGAGCACATCAGGTGCAGGATGGGTGGCTGTTGACACCGTCTCCTGGGTTCTGCCCTGTCACCACCCTTGGGCACAATGATGGAGAGGTGATTCACAGGGGCAGCATGTAGGGGGTGCCAGGCCCAGAGCCCCAGGAAGGGGCTTACACGACTCCTGGTACTCACGCTGCCTTTGGAGATATAGTTGGAATCTCTCATGATGTCCCTCGCCAGGCCAAAGTCACAGATCTTCACCAGCTTCCCCTCGCAGATGAGGACGTTCCTGGCAGCCAGGTCTCGATGCACACACTGCAGGGGGGAAACAGGGCACTGTCACTGCGAGGGGTCCCCAGACAAGGAAGCAGCCCAGCTCCAGCACTATCCGATTTCTAGGGCTCTGGAGTCACCTCACATCATTTGAGGCATCTCCTCCGCCTCTAGGGACAACCATGGCTCAAAGCTGCTAGCAGGACTACCACATTTTTGCTGCTCACCTGCACTACTACCCCCATGACAGCAACAGGCATACAAATCTGGCAAGGGCAGTTGGAACAACCCAGTAGAGTGGGGATTGCCAGGGCCTGACCAGGGAAGGGGGCTGATGGGCTGGCAAGGAAGGAATGTCTCCATCTATATTTGGACAATCCAATCCAGCAGTCTGAAGACACCAGAGTTACACCAGCCCAGTTTGTGCCTCCTGGTTTGCCAGCATGTCGGACGCTTTCCATATGAACAGCCCCGAGGTTTGCTCAAGATCCTGCAGGCACTACCAGCAGCCATGGTGATATTACACCACTGTTAAGCGTGACTCCGGGAAGCTGTGGGAAGCTGGGAATTCCTCTTCTGTGCACCATGGGGGAGCACTGACCATGCGCTTTTGATGATCAGACTGTCCAGCTGGAGGCAAGGAGCCAGGAATTTCTCTCCACATGTCATTGATGCCATGCCTACCCTGTCTCTTACCACTGCCCTGTGTGATGTTCCACACAGACCAAGTATATTACTGCCTGCCCTGGGCTAAGCCAGACCTTAGGAAATCCCAGAGCCTGGTGCTCTCTGGTGGCTTAATTTCCACTGAACAAGCATTTCTTATGTGGTCTGGGGGGGCTCAGAGCATGTGGTGCAATAGGGGGGGGCGTGGAGAGTAGCAGCTCTGCTGTGAAGTGCCTTGTGCTTTAGCCCAAGGAGGCTGTCATTGTTTGGTCATCCCAGTAAATGGGGATGATACAACACCACAGCTGTGCTGCACATGGCTTGGGAGGAGCTCAGAGTCAGGGAATTTGAGGTCTGAAGCTTGATCTAAGCCAGGGTTAGCTGTCACGTGCAAATATAGTCATGATGATCCTCAGGGCTGTTTCCAAAGAGAAGTGGTCAGCAGCTCTTCAATTGCATGGCCACTTCTCCCATGAGGAGGCTGGCATGGACAGAGGGACAGCGAGCGGAAGCTCACCACAGGACACGGCAGAGCATTGTTAGCCTCCACCACCACAGGCACCACCGCCCAGCTGCCATACGTACATTTTTGGATGCCAGGAACTCCATCCCATTGGCCACCTGGAAGCTGAAGCCCACTAAGTCCATGTAGCTGAGGAGTGGAGACTCATTTATCAGTGTCACCCGCTCTGTTCTTTCAGGAGCTGGAGGGCAAGCAGAGATGGATGCTGGTGTTACTTGGCACACTTGTGGGCTGCCCGCCAGCGCAGGGACAAAGGGACAGAGCTGGGAGCTCCCATCGCCAGGGCATCTGCTGGACTTGTCCCCGAGATGCCCTTTGCAATATGGACCATCCAGCTCTGCAAGCAAAGGCATCCAGGGCCCGAAGTGCAAGCACCTCTCCCTCCCGCTGTGGCCGAGTTAGTTACCTGAGGGGGAATAGCTGTCCAGCTCGTAGGGGGTGCCGTAGTTAGAGGAGTCGATGTCAGCGTACTTGACTTCACCCTTCATGTCGGACATGGGCACGTAATCCAGGGAGTCATCCTTGCTCATGTCCATGTAACCCCCGTCGCTCTCCACAGACAAGGACAGGTGACTGTGGGGCAAAGTGAAGAGGCTGTTCAGATCCAGGGGAGAGAAGGAGATGCAGGGGATGGGAGCAATGATTTGTCAGACTGCAATTCCTAAACCCTCAGGCCCCAGCACTGAAATGTCCCACACAGCAGGGAAAGAAGCCCTGCGTCATGCACATAGAGCAGTGCAAATGGCACTGGATACCTCCTTCCACCGCCTAACAGCTCTGGCATCCTCAGTGCTGGCTATAAGCAGCCCTGCCGTATTCCCCTGCGGGTCTCCAGGTGTCCTTGCCCACAGGCTGCAGCTTCCCATGCTCCCCTTGCCTGGCTCGGCACATGAACTCCGTGCTGGGGAGGGTAGGAAGAGCCAGGGCCATGAAGCTCCACAGGCACCCACGGGGCAGGAGGGCAGGAGGTCCAAGCTGAAACCCCCAACCTTGGCTGTGCACATTCACAGGCTGGCCAGGAGTGTCCTGGAGAAGGCTGAACTGAACAGGCAGGACACAACCCTCTGTCTGCAGTTAAACCTTCCCAGGTTGGATCAGCAAACATCTGCATCCTTGCGCACATCTCCCTTGAGTGAGCAAAAACTGTGTCCTGGAAGCAACATCTGGAGGCCTTCCAGTGATGGTGATGACCACCTTCCTGTGATGGTGCCAGGCAAGGGAAACCTGCTGCGTGGCTGGAGGCCAGGGGCACGTCCCCACAGGCTTGGGAGGCTGTGCTCAGTCCTTGGGAGGATCTCAGCTGCCTTCAAGAAGAAAGCACAGGGGGCAGCTGTGCTGATGTCCTAACACTGCTCTATTTTACTATTGTTCTGGCATGCTGGAAGGAAATGCTGCTTTCTAACTTCCCATGGGACCGTTTCTGTGTGCCGATCTGCCTGCATCCCGTACAGCTGGCAACTGGATGAAGGACCATTTCCCTTTCCTTGTAGCACCTCTTGTGCAACCACACTCCTTCTAGCACTTCTCCCTTAGACTTGGTAGCAACATGACCTGCCCTGAGAGTGCAGAGCTGAGGTCTCCAGGGGTCAAGACATGCTGGGAAACCCTTCATATCTGTACTCAAAGTGTAGCTGTGGTTATGCCAGTAAACTTAACGATGCCAGGGAATATTCCCAACTGGCATAGAGCAGCTGGCATGTGTGCTAGCAAACTCAGCCTCTAGGACACACAGATTGCCTCTGCTAACTCCCCGTCTGCCAGGAGCTGTTTGGAGGTGGCTGGTTGGCACATGGGCCGGTCTCACACGGTAAGAGAGTGGCCAAGTGTGCCCCAGTGCTGGGCCAGCATTTATTTTACAGGTCTGGAGGAAATGTACGTAACCTTCCTGGCAGCACCAGCCTCCCTCATTGATGGGGGCTAGGATGGGGTAGGCACCAGGGAGGAGGAGAGGGCTGCTTTCCAGGTACCTCTGCACGTGGTCCTCCTTGATGGTGTTCCCGTACACCTCTGCCTCTCGCCGAGCCTTCTCTCCGTAGGACTGCAGGAAGGTGTGCTTGTTGCGGTGCAGGTAGTCCACCAGGTCCCCGTAGCGGCAGTACTCGGTGATGATATAGATGGGCCCTGGTGGGAGAGAGCACCCATGTCAGCCCTGCCTCGGCCCCGCTGGCTCCCCAGGGCAGCAAATTTCATCTCACAGGGCCGTTACCAGATTGCAGCACGTCTAGGCAAGGCAAAGGGGGAAAAGCCATCTTTCTGGTACTGAGCCTTTTTGAAACTCGAAATTTGTGTTTGGGGAGGGAGATGGGGCTTAACAGAAACATGCCTCCTCAGTTTCAATCAGGCTGGAAAGAAAGGCTTTCAGAGCCTCACAAGGCTTTCCTAGGGGAAGGGTGAATCATTCTGAACCAAAAAACGGGAATTATTGTCTCTGAGGACAGTTCTCCTCAGCGCAGCCCAGGGCAGCAGGGAGAGGAGACAAGGCACCTAGGGCTCAGCTACCTCCTTTGGTGCAGGCCCCCAGCAAGTTGACGATGTTGAGGTGAGGTCCCAAGTGGCTCATGATCTTCAGCTCGGACATGAGGGCTTGCTTCTCGCTACTCCGGGCAGTGGCTGTTGGGAAGAGTCAGTGTGAGCAGCAGGGCGAGGAGAGGAACACATGGGCACTGTTTGGCCTCGCAGCTTTGGGATGGGGGAAAGGTGTGGTGTGGGGACAACTCACACTTGAGCATTTTGACTGCCACTTTCATGGTGGACTGCGAATGGCTCAGGCCGTGGGCTGTTGCCTCCACCACGCGTCCAAAGGCACCAGAGCCGAGAGTGCGTCCTGCAAAGAAACAGCAAGGAGACAAGGTTGGCGATGGCCCTCAAGGAAAGCCGAGATGAGGAACTTGAAAAGACAAGTCCTCTGTCTGAAACCTCACCAGCCTTGCTGCAGTCACCCTGGTGGGCATGGAGGGGCTGAGGAGCTATGATGTTTGTGGTCGGGGCTGGTTTCTGTCTGGCTGGGGAGGGAAGGAGCTTCCAGCCACAGGAAAGTATAGCTAGGAATAACCCAGTGCCTCATGCCAAAGGGAGCAGCTGGCCTCCCACCGTGGTCCCAGGTGGTCCCTCTGTCCCATGACTACATCATATCTTGAGGGATCTCTGTGCCCTTTCTGGGTTGGCCTCTTTTGGAAACCCCAAACCCGTTACCCCCAGACAGCCAGGACCCCAGGGATCCATCAGTGGGACCTGCACAGCCTTTACCTAACACCAGCTTGTCCCTGGGCACCTCCCAGCTGGAGTCGTAAGGGAGCTGCATGGGATCCACATAGATGTACTCGTGCCCATCGGAGCTGACTGACTCAATCACCTTCCAGCGGATTTCATAACGAGGTTTCTGGAAAGGGGAGGAAAGGGGAAAGAGAGATCTGAGAGGCTGATGGTCAGAGATGGCAAGGGGGATGTGGTGGGCTTTGTCAGGGAGTCTTGTCCCTGCGGCCATTGCCTCATGCCCCATCTAGCCTAGAGATGCCAGGGCGGCCATGGTCTCTGGAATGGGTGGGACATTTGTCAGGCCCGTGCCAGCAGGAGCTCACAGCTTTGCTCTTCCCAGCCACCCTGACATGGGAGTACCACTGTTGCAGCCTGGGAACGCTCTCGTCTTTTACCTTCTGCCACAGGACAATCAGGATGATCAGGGAGATGACAGTGAGGACCAGCAAGGCCAGGATGACAGAGATGATGACCACTTTGAACGGCAAGGCTACAATGATAACAGGGACAGCAGTTAGACTCCTCCAACCCTGCATGGCTTGGGTACCCTGGGGAAAGGAGGGGACAGCAGCACAGGAGGGTCCCTGCACCCTTCCCCTTCCTCCTCTAGCCACTGTCCCACCTCCTGCTACACACCTTCCCCCAGACATTGACCCTGAGCTCTCCTCTGCAGGGGGGCAGTCCCTGTCATCTCCTCCTGGGCAGACCTGCCCAGCACTTGCAGGGCCAACACGCCAGGGATAATGGGGTGATGAGTTGTTACAGCCTGTTGAAGGTCTTGTTGCCTTGGGAGAGGTTTGACTATGGGAGGGTGTAAGGAGCTGGAGGGGCTGGTTTGCTTGGGGGAGAGCTGGCACCCCTGGACCTGGGCTTAGACCGTCCTTCCTCATATTTGGGATGTTCAGTGCATGGATGTTCGAGTCCGTGGCACCATCTAGTGACCCGCGGGCTAATAACAAGACACTGGCGACCTGCTCAGGCATCTTGCCTCCCTGGAGGGATGACCCTGCCAGTGGTGGGCAGAGAATGTTCATGGCCAGTCGACACAAGGGCTCCAGACTCCTCCTAGAGCAACCTTTCCTGCTTAACCCAAAGGAGCTTTTGTTCTGGGCAGAAGACCCGGGCTTGCTGCCTTTGAGGACTGCAGCCATCAGAGGACAGTGCTGGTCCTGGCATCTCCAGGCTGGAGACACAGAGTGAAATCTCTAGCTCCCCACCACTAGCTCAAACACTTCTCTCAGCACTCACCGTGTGGGACCAGAGTGATGTCCTGGGAGTTGGTGCCCAGGAAGTTTTGCACGGTGCATCTCAGGAGCAGGGGCTCGTCCACCCTGTGCAGCTGCAGGGTGCTGTTCACGCGGTACACCTGCAGCTCTGCGTGGTACGTGGCGTTGGTCTGCAGCCCGATCTCCGAGGACTCGTTCCCCAGCAGCCGGGTGGGCTGCCCCTTGGCACTGCACCTGGCCCAGGGGAGGATAAAGGCACCTGTGAGGTAGCTGGGACCACACACCACTATGGGATGCCTGGGCTTGTGGGCCGTCAGGATGCAGTAAAACATTAGTCTGCTATTCTAATAAATGTGAGAGCCCAGCCATTCCCATGGGCTCCATCGCTCCGCTTACCATTTGATGTCGCTGCAAGTAGACCAGCTGATCTCTGGCTGGGGCATGCCTTCAGCAGAGCACGTTACGGTCTGCTCCCCACTGCTGGCACTGCTGTTCTCCTTGAGATCCACCACTTTGGCTGGCACTGAAACCAAGAGACATTGATGGGAATTTAAGCTTCACTTTGCCTGCAGGATGGAGGGGGAACATGATTCCCCTGTACCTCTAACACGGCCCGGGGGCGAGGGGACAGTGAGGTAGGACTCATCACAGCAATTGTGTTTCATCTTTGAAAGGTAATGGGGAAAAGGGGAAAGTTTTGAGGGGGTCATGAAGGAGACCTATCCAAATTTAGGTTGCTTAGAGAACAGAGGCAAGCATAGGGGAGAGTGCTGGATATCAGAGCTGCCCACTTGTCTCTACATCTGCTACCTTGGGCCAGCACATGAAAGCTAAGCTGCTGGTATCTGAACTGCCTCCCTGTCCCAATCACTTTGAGACCACGTGTGAGATACTGCAAGTGAGCACGTTTCTTGCTTTAATGCCCTTCCTTTGACCAAAACCACTCTGGAGCTGTAGTCAGGAGTAAGGGCTTCAGCCTGAGGGTCCTGCGGCAAAGGACGGACCCATCCTCTGAGACTACCCGCACACTCCTTAGCCCCATATCTGCATGCCCATCCTCACCATTTATCTGCAGATGGAAGGACAGCTCCTGTTCATCGTCCTCGTTGGAAGCCCGGATGGTGTAAAATCCTCCTTCTTCCTGCTTCACCCGCACCAGCACCAGAGCAGTCTGGTACCTGGAGGAGACATAGTCCCAGAGTGATGGTGTAGGAAGGTAACTGGGGACTGACAATACTCAGAGGCAACCAGCTCCCACCCATCTGAGGCATGCTCAAAATCCACTCACAGAAAGGCATTTGACCACCAACCCATGTCCAATCAGTGATTTGCAGCTTGCTCTGTGAGTTATCCCCTCCCTGCACCCTGGGGAGGAGCGATGGGCCCTCACCTGGTTTCTGACAGGTTCCTGCTGGTGATGGTAAACTCGCTGCTGCTCTCCATGGTCAACGTCTTGTTGTTCTTCAGCCACACGATGCTGGGTTGTGGGTAGGCCTCCACCTCCACCTGGATGGTGCGGCTCTTGTGGACCTCAGCATACACTGTGCTGGGCAGGTGGGTGTGGAAGCGCACAAAGCCACGCTCTGAGAGGGGGCAGAAGGGATACAGGGGTCAGAGATAAAGAGAGACCCCTCTCCAGCCCTTTATACAAACATGGATCTGGAACAAAACACCCTGAAGACAAAGAAGTGGGGCAGGATGGCAGCTCCAGATCAGTCCCTCAAGGCTTCAGGCTTGTGTCCAAGGGAAGGGGGGGTGCAGAGCCAGACTTTGGAGCAGGGCAGCTCCTGGGGCAGGCAGCATGCAGGGAAAAGGCTGTTATCTTGTAGAGATGGGGCAGATTCCTTCAAATGATGTGAAAGAAGAACAGATGCAGATGGGAAGTGACAATTTGACCTCGCAGTGCCTTGGCACTGCATAGTGCAGAAGAGCTCTCACTCACACCCTCAAGTGTCATAAAGGGTCCCAAAAGCTGTTGGTGGGGGATTTGGGATGTTTTGAAGCCAAGAAGTGGGCAGGAGAGACTTGGGGTGAGGGCTGGTTTTTTTGCCATGGTTACTAAGGGCAAAGGCGAGGAGGGGTGAGAGCTGGAGGCTGTGTGGAGAGAAGAGGGTGTCACCCTGGGGCATCCTGCCTGGACGCCCATGTGGTTTGGTGGCTTTGGGTGCGTGGGCAGCAACGCACCGATCACATGGACCGTGATGTCTTTCCGGTCCGTTTTCTCATGGTAGCCCTCAGAGACATTGCAGACGTAGGTCCCGCTGTCCTCCAGCTCTGCATTCTGGATGATGAGGATGGAGCGGATCTCGTGGGTGGATCCGGGCAGGAAGTCAGTCACTGGCTCCACAGCCTTCCCTGCCTGCACAATGGGGACAGGAGATACAGTCTGAGAAGTCAAGAGCATGTTCTGCCATTGGAGCTATAAAGCCAGGCTCACAAGGAGGGAGGAGGAGAGGGTAGAGGATCCCAGTCTGACTGCCACAGGGACAGGGAACAGGCACTGATCAGAGGCCACTGTGACAGACAGCCTTAATCCAAGGATCTACCCATCAAGCCTCCCTGTGTGGCAGCAGCAGCATCCCACAGCTTCTGCCATGAGGTGAAGCTTCCTATGAAGCTTTCTGTGAAGCTTCCTATGAATCTTTCTATGAAGCTTCACGTAGGATATTGATGACATGGAACATCTGGGTGAAGGCTGGAGCTGCTGCCCGGAGCCTGTGGGGCTGGAGCACTCACTTGCTTACGGGGATAATCCCAGTTGAAGTTGACCAGCTCATTGCCGCTCACGGTGCACATCAAGGTAATGTTTTCTCCCTGCCGCACTATGGTCTGCACTGCACTGATGGAGACGTTCACAGATGAGACTGTGGGAAAGGTGCAAGAAAGGAATGAATAATGAAGGAAGGGACGAGTGGGCACCCAGTCCACTGATCCTGGGTGGACCGGTCCACTGGAAAGTCTCTTCCCTGAGGGGTGGAGTTGACAATTTGGCAAAACCCATCCTCTAATGGAGACAGGACTAAATCCATCCTCCAAATTGATCAGTGGCATTGCTAAGGAGACAGAGGGAGAGCTTTATTGTCCCCTTCCAATGGGCTGAAGAGAGCCCATGCAGGTGCACAGGTTTGCTAAGAAAATGGCAACTCACCCTGGATCCTGTAGATGTAGAAGGTGTCTGAATCCACCTCCTGGTCATCCACAACTGTCCGGCAGAAATAGGTCTTATCCTCAAAGAAGCCTTTGAATCCCTGTTGTGGGTCATAAGCAGCTGGGATGGGGTTCTCCACCTTTTTCTCATAGAGGGTCACCTGCATCTGTGGGTTGGTCACACGGCATGGGATGACGGCCTCTGTGTAGCCCGTGATGAAGATGAAAAGCTCTTCAGAGGTGATTGTGGGAAGGAAGACTAGGGAGGGGTCTGTGGGAGAGAGGGAACACTGGTTACAGAAAGCTACTTGAAGCTGAACCAGGGCTGCTCTGTGCTCCTCCAGGACTGCTCCAACACAGGGCTCTGTCTCCAGACCGGTGTGATGCTTCTTCCTGTACTCGGGGAGAGTAAAGAGTAGAGCTGCCAAACCTCTCTTGGGAGGGTGAGAGAGACCCAGACACTGCCACCTAGCACCATTGCCTCCCCCACCACTTGTCCCAACACACTTGGGTCTCTCCCGTGACCTGGTATACCAGAGACATGCCACAGCCAGATGACCATCCATGAGGGCTCTCCTGCAATGGGAGGAAGGATTCTGGGAGGCTGAGTGCTTGGAGACATAACGATAATTCAAAATCCTCTTTCTCCTGGTTGCTAAACCCCTTGGAAATGCAGAGACAAGGACATGCTGTTCCCTACCTGGAACATAGATGTAGAGGGCTTTCCTCTCTGCTGGCTCTGGAGCCTGGTCGGGGCTGTAGGTGCACATGTACTCCCCAGTGTGACGGCCCGTCACGTTCCTGAGGGTGAGATTGCTGACAAAGACACCGTCCCTGTGCTCCAGCGAGGCAGCGAGGGGCTGACCCTCCCGTTCCCAGACCAGCGCGCCATCCCCATAGCACAAGAGGGAGAAGGTGCTGTGGAGGCTGAGGACAAGTTCAGCATCTCTGGGTTCGATGTGCAGCCCGCTGCTGCCGGACGTTACTTCCAGCAGACCTGGGAGAGGAGGGAGATGAGACCAAATTGGGTTCCTCTGAAATCCAAGAAGCAGCACGCTGGAGCACAACCTCATGTATTTGGTTTGTAGTGTCAGCCTTTACACTGAAAAATAGTCTTCCTTGATTTGGCCTCCTTGGTGTAGCCACCACTGACAAACACATGCTCTCCACAGAGATAGCCTGTCAACCCATGCCTTGGTGGGTCACCCTTCATTCCATGTACCTCCTGAAACTCTTACTGGAGAGGAAATAAGACATGTGGTTTAGCGATGTTGTCTGTGGCAATGCTGGCTGGAGAACCCCCCATTTTATGCTTTAACTATGTCTGCCCCATCCTACCTTTCTGCGAGGTATCTGTGCCACCCAGTACCACCCAGTGCTGCCAGGGTCATTGGGTGCTCAGGAGCAGGCAGGTGGCTCGGGAGGGATTTTGGGGCAGCTACAAAGACTCTGGGTGTGAACAGAGCTGTGCCAGGAGGCAGCCATGCTGGGATGCTGTTGCACCAGCCCAAGGGGTATCCTTGGTGAGGATGGGGCTGGAAATGGGGGTGACCTGAGCCCCCTCCACATGTTTTCTCTCATTTGTGACTTTTATGTGTCCTGTGAGCTGGCCTAGATGGCCCGGGGAGCTGACAGTATCGATAGTACTGCTGACCCCAAATAAGCCTGTCTTTGTAAAGGCAGAGGTAGGTCTCAGATGCACCTTCAAAGGCTTGGAAAGGCCATGCATTTACTGGGCAACAGGGAGAGGAGGAGATGAGGCAATTCCTTGCGCTGCTGGCTGCCTCTCCACAGGGACAGTGTCAGACGGGACACAGACTAGGCTGAAACAATGTCAGTTTACAAGAAAGCGAAAAAGGAATGAAAGCAGAACATCGCAGGAAATCCTTTGGAAGCAATAAAACAGGCACGGTCTTCCTGAATGGCTCCCCGTGTCCAGATGCCCCGGTGGTTCTGGGACATGCTCCTCCCCGGCGTCCCCAGGGGTAGGCAGGGCAGGTGGGGACAGCCCCCAGGGACTTATTGTGAACAGTTCTATTTCTCGGGGGGGGGATTATGGTATGTATGGGATCTGACTGAACCTATGGGGGTGTCCATAATGTCCAGCTAAGGTGGGGTCTCGGGTGCGTGCTGAGGGCTGAGCACACCTGGCAGTGCTCCCTCTGCAAAGGTCTCCTCCTTCCACCCAGTCGTGCATCAGAGTGAAGCAGCTGGGGACTTTACACCCACCCCGCCATAGGATTGGGACGGCGTGAGCCCATGGACCCAAGTCACTAGGAGGCACAGATATGCCCTGTGCCTCCCCACGGCACTGCTCCTTTCCCCCCCGCCTGGCCCTGGAGTGAGCATCCCACGGCAGCATCCCCACAGGGGGCCCGATCCTGCACACACCTCCCCAGCCACAGCACTCACCAGTGAGGATGAGGATGAGGAGCCAGCCAGATGTCTTCAGAGAGGGGCGCAGCATGGTGGGCTCCGTGGCTCAGCAGCCGAATCCTGCCAAGAGGAAAGTGGGATGAGCGCAGCACTGCAGGCAGACGAGGAGTCCCTCAGCCACCCTGAGCAGGGGGGGTCCCCGAGCCCCCAGCAGAGCCCTGGGGTCCCTCTGCCACTTCAGAAACCTCCCACCTCTTTCCAGTTTTCAGCCTTTCCCTTCCGGGGGGTGGTTGGTTCCCCCTCACGCTGGATCTGCAGAAGAAGCTGTTTCTAAGGCATCTCCCGCTGGTAAACAGGGATTTTGCTGAAAGCTCCAGGAGTTGTGTCAACTCTTGCTCATCTCTGCTCGAAATGCCGCTCCCGCCGCTGCAGAGCCCTGCCTTTCTCCCTCCCTCTGTCTACCGCTCGCCTTTTTTTTTTCCTTAGTTTTTACTTCCCTCGGTCCCAGTGAGATAAAACTTGCTAGAAAACAGATCCCTCTCCAACCCTCCCACATTTTCTGCTCCTTCCCATGAAATTAAACAAGCTCAAAGAAACCCCCCAAAAATTTGAGTTTCTTGTATTTAACTTTTAAATATATCTATTTTAAGGGAATATTTAAGAGGGCTTTTTAGTTAAAAACCCCTTTTGTCAACACTTCTCAAGAAATCTTTTCCACGGAGCATTCTCAGCCCTCCCTGGTGCAAACGGAGAGCCCAGAAGGGATGAGGTCAGAGGTCCCTAAGAGCAGTGGGGTCTGTCCCCGGGGGTGACAGGTAACCCTCCCTATCGCGCCTGCAGGGATGGGGATGAGTATCTCTGAAAAGCAAAATGAAGAAGCTAAGAAGGGGATGAGCAAGGGAAAAAGGCTTCCTCTGTGCCTGGACAAAGCTGGGGGGGGTGAAATGAGTTCAGTAGTCCTGAACTTGGGGATGGTCCAGCATGGAGCTGAGCTTCACGGCTCAGCCACGCTGTAACACAGGGCTGAGCTCCCGTCCTGCCTCTGGACAACCTCCCTTCTCCCCGTGTGAGAGGCATTTTGAACCTGCTGCCAAGGCAGACCCTGAGGAGAAGCCCCTGAGGAGAAGCCCCCGTGATGCCGGCACAGTGCTCCGGGGAGCTGCTTGACAGGCACGAGGATGGCTAGTGGCAATCTGGACTTGCTGACCTGGCCTGAGGCACCGTCTCTTACTGAGTGGCTCTGCTGCCTTGGAACAGCCTCCTGCTCTGCTTGATGTTAAGGAGGAAATGGTTTTTAAATGACGTGCGCTTGTCAGATGTTTTTATTATTCTCTTGCTTTGGCTCAACAAAAAGTCTGATCTACCATCAAACCCTTCCAAGTCTCCAGCTTATTCAGCAGCTTCCCTCTCCCCACTCCAGAAAACCCCTCTGTGACTCCTTCTCTCTTCTGCATTTGCCAGAGGGGAAGAGCTGGGGGTGGGTAAGATGAAAGGACCGAGGTGAAATTCAGGCTGTAAATGAGTGTGACCTCACTGCACCCACCCTCAGAGAGCACCGACCTGCAGGAGAGGGGACGGACAAGCTAATCTTGCTGCCCCCCAAGGCACTGCCATGAGAACAAATAGCTTTGTTTCCCCATTCTCCTTTACAGAGGTGTGTGGTTCATCCATTATTCAATGTTCAAGGTTGTAAGGACAACTGGGATCCTCTCCTTTCACCCCTCCTTGCCTGCATGCACAAGCCAGGCTGTATTCATGCCTCCCCCCCACCCACCCACCTCCTCCCCTCCAAATATCTGCCTGCCAGCAGCTAAGGTCTTCCCAAGCTCATGCCCAGCTTTTAGCTGCCTGTCCAGCTTCATGGATGTCACTTGTTAGCCTTGTTGCAGGCGAGACCTATAGCTTCCTCTGCCCACACAGGCAGGTCCCTCACTCCACCGGTCACCGCTGCAGGATCACTGACGGGGCAAACCACTGCTCCGTTGGAGCCGGGGAGCTGGGGAGCCGGATGCGAGTGCGTGCCGGTGCTGGGCTAGCATGGGTGTTGCTTCAGCGAGCAGCAACAGCCCCGCAGCCTCCGCCTGCCGCCTCCAGCCGCCTCCCCTATGTTCATAGCTGGTTTTAATAAAGCTGCTGGTTTTGCAGAAAGGCATTTCTCTTGGAGATGCTTCCCAGACAGAGCGGGAGGGTGGCAACATCTCGCAAAGAGTGGTGACGTCTCCCTTGTGTGTCTGCTCCGGCCAGGGCGAGTGGCAAGCTCGGAGATGCTGAGCGCTGCCCGTCCTGCAGGATGCACACAGTGCCTGGCTAGTGGAAGGACAAACCTTTCTCTCCCTGTCGCGGGGACATGTGTGCTTGCACATGTGGGTGTACGAAGGCATTTCACAAGGGATGCAAATGCACCCAGCTCACTGACAGCCTTGAGAGCACTTGTTGTTTCCCTCCTCAATCTCAGCTTTTGTTCTCAGCAAGAGCAGTAAGATGCACCCTACGCGTGCCAGACGAGGAGGAGCTGAGGTGGGTGCAGCCCCGCTCCCTGATCTGAAAGCAGGCACCCAGATGTCACTCCACCCAGGGACACACACACAGGCACCTACAGAACGCTCAGCTGCCTTGGATTGTCTCCTCCCAGCCCTATGGGCTAGCAGGGTGTCACAGACCCCTCAGACTCCTACATCCTTTCCACCAGCCAAGAGCTGAGGGTTTTCAAGCCATGGGACCACTTGCCTTCACCCATCCTGGCACATGCCTGGAGGCCAGGGAGGTCCCGCAGCAGTGCCACATCTGGAGTCCTTCACTCAGCTCTCCAGCAGCCTCCCTTACAGCCACCAAGGTGAAGTCCCAGCTCTCCATCCACACATTATACCCCTCACCATCCTCTCCTCCCCGCCAGCAGGGGTACAGACCTTCCCTCTGCCCCTCTCCAGCGCCATGAGGGGAGGCCAAGCCATCCCTGGTCCAGGAGGGAGCTTTTCTCTTGAGCTGCACTGTTTATTATTCTAAGAGAGGAATTTGGCTGGGAGAGGAGACGGGAGGTCAGCTGGCTCGCAGGGAGGCCGGGCTGGCTGGGCGATGCAGCCCGGCACCCACGCTCGGCTCCACATGCCCGTGGGGTGGCTGCGCAATCCGGGGGGCTCGGGTCCCCGCAGCCATGCTCCCCTCCAGCCTCTACTCGCCTCCACGCTGAGCCCAGTGAGGCTGGGAGCTGGCCACCAAGGGACTGTGAACGTCTGGGAGGGATTTGAGTCCAAAGGAGACATAGATACAGGTCACTGTCCCTGCCTGGTGACACAGACACATTATCTGTCCTTATCTCTTCTCTGTAATCGCATCAGCGCTGCACGTGTGGCTGCAGGAATGCACTGCTCCTCCTCCGGATGCTGAGAGCGGCGAGCGGCATTTGCAGGCAAGAGGAGGAGGGAGAGCTGAGCCAGCTCCGGGGCTGTCAGGTTTCCCAGCCCACCGCTGCGCTGGTGAAAGGAAAGCGTCCCACAGCTGGCTGGGGCCAGGCACCGCTGAAAGCCCGTTTGCACATCTCTGGCCTCGTGTTTTTGCAGCGCGTTGCGTGGGATGGTGGGACGAACGCGGGGCTCCCGACACCCCTGAGCCGTGTGGAGGGCAGCCGGGGCTCTGACAGCCTGCGGAGCCGTGCTCTCACAGGCAGGACACAGGCGAGAGGGCTAGAGCAGAGAGGTCAAACACCACGGCCAAGGCCACACGGCAGGACCACGGCTCTGCCAGGACCGGGATTCAAGTCTCATGATTCCTCATCTCATGACTTCGCAGCTTCTCCAGAGCAGCCTGCCTCCCGTTTGTCCTGCATCCCAAATCTGATGACAGCCGAGCTTTCTCCTCTGCCTCCTCTCCCACTCCCCCTCTCGCTGCTGTGAGCGGCAGCTGGGGGCTGGTGCCTCGGTGGCTGATGAACTTGGACAGGAATTTCTGCAGCGGGAGCAGGGCTACGCCCAGGGTTTTGGATACAAGGAAGAGCCGTATCCACCCTCTGCTGGGGTTGGTCCCACCTTTATTTCTGGAGGACCGTGCCTTCAGCCATCTCTGCCACTCTTCCCACCTCACAGTGCCTTGCTAAGGAGCTCAAGCATCAGCAAACCTTAGTTATTTATTACCATTCCCCCACTCCAGACCTACCCCTAGTTTAAGGATGCTAGTAAGCCAAAGATGCCTTTGCTAATGGCCAAAATATCTTTTGTGGGCTGTCTTGACTATTCTTGGGTAATGAGGCGAGAATTTCCTTTGACTTTGCTCAGCGTGTCCTGCCACACCTCTGAGCCCCCTTCTCTCTGCGCTTGCTGCCAGCACGTGTACCGTGCAGAGGTCCTGGTGGAGCGTCTCAGCAGGCACGGCAGCCACTGCTGGCACGAGCATCGCATGGCACTGCCCATCCCCAAGCACGGATCATGTGCAACAGGACCATTGACAGCCCTGCAAGTGCCTTAAACCCTGGGAGATGCACACAGACAGGCATTCACGCCGGGGAAGCCCTCCCAGTGACTTCCCTCCTCCTGAGCATGCCTAGACCACGTTTCTCACCTCTCCTCCACAAGTACTAATGCCCTGCGGAGAACCAGTATGGGGATCCTGCAAGCACCCCCAGAGCTATGGGAGCTGGGAACCAGCCTGCAAATTCCAGGGAAGAGGATGGCTGGGCATGCTGGGGAGGAAGAGAGCAGCTGCAGCTGTCCTGGCAGCCACCTTGGAAGGTGCTGTGGTCCTTACAGACCATGATCACCAGCAAGGGGATGTGCTATCTGCTGGAAATGAGGGTGCACAGCCCTGTCTCTGCAAATCCAGGGGCAATTCCTGCATCTGTTGCCCCATGTTTCTCTTCTGCCCTGGCTGCGCTCCCCTTGCCCGAGCCTCCCCGCTCCAGCGATGCTGGGCAGAGGTGCTGGCTGCCATCCCAGCCCGCCAGGGCATCTCGGCTGGCGGCAGCGCGACCGCGGCAGAAGAAGGAGCGGGGAAGCGAAGCCAGGCCTCTCACACAGCCGTCGGTCCTTTCTCTTCCTCTGGCTTTCTATTTCTAGCCCCTTGTCTTGCTGGGGCTGCGCTTCCAGGCGCTCCCACAATGCTCGCCGGGCCCGCTATCCTGCCAAGCAGGCCAGGGACATCTGGTGCAAATTAGCGGGAAGTAAAATATACTTTATTTCTTCTTTGTCTAAGCGCATCTGAGTCATTAAGTGAGATCATGGGTGCCCGTATGCAATAAAGAAAGCCCTGTATGGATCCCATGATCAATGCCGCTTGCAGCCAGGGAGCCAGGGCTTCTCCTGGCTGGGGAGTCACCGTCTCCCGCGTTTGAAGGCAAAAAGTTCCCCCAGCAAAGGCTGGTGACCCCTGAAACCCAAGCCTTGTTGGTCCGGCAGTGAAACTCCTTGGCTTCTCCTGTTTTCCTCTGCCACCCTCCCCCCGGCCTCTGCGACTGCTTCTTTCCCACCCTTTAATCTAAATAAAACTGAGTGGGGCTTTTTTTTTTCTTTTTTTTTTTTTTTTTTTTTCCCTTGGCTGGGACCGTCTGGAGTTGCAACATCTTTCCTCTGGGGTCCCTTGGCTCCCATGACACCGCGTTTACTCACAGGCCAGATTATCATCACAGAGCCCTTTTTCTTTTTCCCAGCACATGGCTAGAATTAGGCAGGGCACACACATGGGGAGCCTGTCATCCCCAGGCCCATAAACAGCTGCTGATAAAACGCAGAGGTAGGAAATCTGAAACCAGGCTGAGGAGCAGAGGGGCTGGGGAGTCCCGGGAGTCCCGTAGGCTGTCCCTGCCCAAGGGATGAATGCCTGGGGGCAAAAACCCCCCTCGCACAGCTGCCTACTAGCGCCAAGAGGGTCCTGAGGCTTCACCCTGGTGCTGGTGAGACCAAGGGGCGCTGAAAGCCCTGGGTCCCTGCTTGCAACGTGCCTGGGCTTGGGGGTTTCTTTTAGTCACGCAGGGGTGAGGTTTTAGGAGCATTCACAGGCAGTGTTGCAAACGCCTGAACCCTCTGAGCAGTTTCGCCATTGCTCCTTGGTCTATAAATCCATCATCAAAACCACAACCACTGATCCCTGGTGCAGACCAAGCTCTCTAGGAGGTGGTCAGAGCATGGGCAGATGCCACCTCCAGGGCAACGCAAGCTCAGGGCCACCCTCCCCACACACAAGGACGGCTCTCCTGCCTGCCTCTGCTGCAGAGAGCGGGGCTGGCATGACTGGAGTCCCTGCACAGGACCCCAGACCCTGGTCCCCACCTTCAGTGGCACCTGGAGAAGGTGCTTGTGTGGTCATGAGGACACTGGTCCTACATCAGACGACAGGACATGAGCTAGCACAGGCAACCTCCTCCGGGCCAGCCACAGGCTATCACAGGCTTTGACAGCATCTGCCAGAAAGCCAAAAATGAGGACTGTGACTCCAAAGCAGGGGGGGAGGCTGCCGGGGAGGATGACGAGTTCCCATTGAGCCCCAGCAGCATGATTCAGCAACTCTGGGGTCAGACATGCGAGGAACGGGGTGGGGTGACGAGCCCCACGCAGCCCCGTTACGGCTGCGGCCATCCTCCCTTTCCAAGCGCCGGGGGGGATGGTGACATTCCCGCGTGTGATCCAGCAAACCTCCAGCCGTGGGCTCCCCACAACACATCGCCATCAGGAGCTGGCATGGGGCGACGTGGGACAACAGTGAGCCCTCCTCTCTCACCCCTAATTCCCCCCGTTTTCCCCCCCTCCGTTTTAAGCCCATGGGAGATGGAGGAAACGAGTGACCTATTTAGTGCAAGTTCAAAATAAAAAGAAACATCTGTTTGGAGAGGTGCCAGTGTTATAAATAATCCCCCAGCCCTGAGTGTTGGTATTCGTGGCCCTTTCGGCTGCGCATGTTCCCCCTCTTCCGCTTTCGGAGGAAAGGCCAGGTCCCGGGGCCAGTGGGACTGCTCCCCGGAGCCTGCGAGCTTGGCCCGGGCTGTGGGAAAACCCTGGGAGAGGATCAGGGCTCACCTGGGGCTGGGGAAGAAGGGATGGGGATGTTGGGAGGAACGGCTGCCACGCGCTGGGCGAGGTGGATGCGGTGCCTGCCTGACCCTTGCTGCATACCCCACTCCTCGCCCCAGCCGAATCCTGCCCTCCTTGGTCTCCCTAGGGCAGCCGGCCATGGTGACGGTGGGGCTGGCCTCTGGTGGTGCTGGGACTGGTCTGTGGTGGTGCAGGGGGCTGGCCGGTGTTTTGGAGCACAGCCCTGAAGCCTGGCGTCATGTGCGACCAGTGACGCTGCCGCTGGGTGTGGGGAGCAGGGCTCCGCTCAGCCTTGGAGCTCACCCCTTGCAGTGCCATGACCCTCTGGGGGAGGCACAAACGGGAGCGTGTCAGCCTTTCCCAGTGCCCTTCTCCAGCAGGATGCTCTAAAGGATGCGACACACCCAGCCATGGGGCTGACCATGACCGTCCCCCAACTTCTCCATTGCCCCTGACAGCAAAGACGTTTTCGGGAGAGCACACCAAGCTGCTTCACAAGCACGTGAGCAATGCAAGATATGAAGGTGGCTGCAGGGCACCCAAACCATGGGCCAGGACCCACGCAGCTCCCTGCATGGCTCCGCCGCTGGCCCCAGGAAAAGGCAGCTCTAACTGCAAAGCCTCAGGGCTGACAGGTAGCAGTGGCTCAAACTGCTTTCTATCCCTTCCATCCCCACACTGGAATATTTGGCGGTCCCAGCTGCTGAGCAAGTGGGGCTATACGGGGCTGGCCTCTCCGAGCAGAGCATATCCACTTGCCTGATGCTTTTCCCCACCACTGGCAGAGCAGAGAGGGGCAGCAGGGTGTGTGGGACCAAGGGTTGGGCACCATCCTGGCTGCTCATCCCATGCCCTGCTAACCCCAGGGCTTTGCTGTGGCTCCCAGGAAGCCACATCTGCCTTCCCACAGCACTTCAAGGGAAGCCCTTTGCTGAGGTGTACAGGAGGAGAAAACCAGTCCCCAGCACAGCGGCAGCTCCATTGCCTGCTCGTGGTCACTGTTCAAGGGTGGCTGCTATGGTGGGGCCAGGGCTGGGGCCAAAGGTCCCAGCTGGCTCTAATTAACCACTAATCATCAGCTGCGTGGGGAGGATGATGGAGGCAACAGGAGAAAAAGAGCCCTCCTGAGCACTAATAGGATGTAGGGGCTTTGCAAAGCCCCAGGAGTAGTCAAGAGTGTGGTGCTCTTACCAGCCCCGCATCCCAGTGAAGGATGAGCAACCTGATCCTTCTCTGAAGATTTCCCTGAGACATGGCCCTGCCAGGGAGGAGGAGATAATCTGCGTGGATGCATCGGCTTTTTTCTTCTCAGCTGCCTGTGAGGGACCCGAGCTTAATCGCTTTGTTCTGGGGTTTTAGGCTCTCGTGGCCGGGATTAGGATCTCGCCAGCTCTGCTGTCAGGGCACCCTTCACCTATCCGTGGGACCTGGAGAGGAACCTGCCCCCGTGGCCAGGGGAGGAGAGGACAGGGCCTGGCAGCTCTGGGGTGGGGAGGGCAGAGGCTGCTTTCAGAGGGGGGTTGTGTTTGATTTGGCCCTGCTACTTCTGGGTCCCTGAGGGGGAGCTGAACGCAGCTGCTGGTGCAGCTCTTGGTGCCAGGGGCTGATCCTGCCCTCTCCTCCATAAGCCCACCAGTGGAGTAAGCAGAGTGGGTTGATGGCACCCTGCACCAGGAGCCAGCTGAACAGCGGTGCTGGGGGCAGCCGCCCTCGCCCCATGCCTCCCCCTTGCCCGCTTGCAGGCTGGGGTCGGAATTCTGGCAGGCAATCGCACGTGATGCGGGTCTGGCCCCACCAGAGGACTTGGGGGCAGCGATGGAGCTTGGTGGGGTGGGGGCACAGAAAGCCAAGCACATCCCCTGTGCAACTGCAGGTTGCTTAAGAGATGCTTCCCTCTTGGATAACCTCTTCTTACATGCTCCAGGCAGGAAGCATCAGCCATGCTTGCCATCCTGCACACAGGGTCCTTTATAACCTCCAGCAGTTCCTCTCCCCTCAGTCACGGAGTAAAAATCAGTTTCCCCTCTGCACCCCAAACATCCTCTGCTCCCAAAACCCCATGGATCCCCTGTCGGAAAAGCCAAGGCTAGGGCTGGCGGCTGCCATCACCCCCTGCCCTCCCCTGAGCACAGCTTTAAAATGGGCACCGAGTCCTGCTCCCCGCACCAGGAATTCGCCTCCCTGAATCAGACCATATTCTCCCTAACAGCTCCCAGGCCGGAGAGGGAAACTTGGCAGCTGCCTGCAGGGAGAGAGGAGGGGGACCCCTCTCACCCTGCCGGCGGTGCTCGGCCCCGAGGAAAGCGGGATTTCTGTTCTGCAACCATTTGCTCAGCGAAGGCTGAAACCGAGGGGACTTCCAGCTTGCGAGCGGAGAATGTGCTTGCAGAGAGCAGGGCTCGAAATGGTGTATTTTCTGCTGGCCTCGGTTCAGACAAACCCACAGGCAAACATATTTTTTTTGTATAAATAAGACAGTGTGTCTCGCCAGTTAAAGCAATTCAAACATGAATGTAGCAATTTAATTGGTGCCAATTACTGTGTCTCGGTAGCATTAAGATTTCAGTCACAGACTCTCGTGCATGGTAGACGGGCCAGAAGGGGGGAAGGCAGAGGGACGGGCAGGACGGGGCCTCGCACCCAGGGACAGGTTTGCCTGTCGCCTGCCTGTCTGCCGGCTGCTTTGGGAGCCTCATCCCCCCAGCAGCCCTGGCGCTGCCCATGGGGATGTGCTGAGAAGTCCCCTTCCGTAGCAGGGAGAAGGTACCTCCTACTCCATCTGTCTCCTGGTTTGCAGCCTGGGGTTTGACAGCCAGCGCAGTGCCCTGGTTACACCCCTTCTCTCTCCAACCCTTCCCTGCTCCTGCATCCCATGGCATCTTGCAAGCCCCATCACACATCAGCTCTTGCTGAGCCCAGGGAAGAGCATAGGAAGGGTGTTAGTGGAGATGTGAACAGATAAACAGTTGCCCCTGGAGAGGACGAGTGCATCCATGGGTGCAGGACATACCTCACTCGCACCCTGGCTTTCCTGGCAGCAGCCTTTCTGGGGGAGCTTTCATGAGCTCCCTGATCTCTCCACACCACAGTACCCTGGCTCTGCAGCTGGGTGGTTGCAGGAGAAGGGTACAAACAGGGCATGCCGTAGCCTGTATCCCAGGTGTGTGCCCAGGGATGATGAAAAACCAGGGTGTGAGGGGCAGCGCATCACTCTACGTCTCCTGCTACCAGGCTGGGGGGGCAATGGACCTGTAGGATCCCCTTGCTCAGTGCATGACCCATCCCAGCACCCCTCTGTACATCCCTGGCATGTGTCCCTGTCCCTGCTGGGTCTGCTCAGTGTTCCCCATGGTGCTGGGAAAGCACTGCACTTCCAGGAGGAGGCGTCCCAGCAGGAGCAGAGCAGGGCAGAGGTGTGCTTGGCTCGGGGAACCTAATTAAGCAACTGGGGAGAGGAGGAGGGGAAACAGCCACCCCTAAAACAAGCCTCGTTATGTCCAATTTGCCTGGTGGAGCGGAAGGAGCCTCCTGGAGTTGCTCCAGCCTCTCACAAAACAATACCCAGTCTATACCCTCCTCTCACAGCTCCTCTCCAGGGGATTTCTTTCCCTTGGTTAAAGTACAAACAAACAAACTCCACGAAGTGTTGGGCCCGGATCCTCCCTCGCAGCGATAGGATGCATCCAGCCAGCCCTGAGCCTGTGCCGTCCCCAGCTCCCTCCAGCTCTGGGCCAAAGGCAGCCCTTGCTGCCAGCACCGGCGTCTGTGCTCCCACGGGATTTGTCCACCACGCGGCTCCTCTGCGCCTTGCCCTTTGCTGCTGCATCCTGGAAAGATGCTTTGGCGGAGCCTGACCCTGCAAACACCATTGCAATCCCATCTCGCTTCAGTGTGGCATCAGACACTGGGACCAGAGGGATCTTGGAGACTGCCTGGCCCCAGGGTGGAACTGGGAGCAGGAGTCCCTGCCCGGACCCTCTGGCAGCAGCTGGTCACACTGGCCCATCGTTTGGGCGATGCCACAGCCAGCCAACATGGTTTCTTCTTGCACGGCATCACTCTCACAGCTAGAGAGCATTTCTTAACTTCAGCTTCACTCTGGTGCTTACTAAGACAATTTCGTCTTGCCCTAGTCCTGGAGAAGGACCCAATGCTCTCCTCTTCTTAACAGTGGTGTTCCGAACGCATTGGAAATCCTGTCACAGACCCAGTAAAAATGGTGCTGAAAGAGATCACGGGGTCATTGCCCTGCTGTGGTGCCCATGTCTCCTCAGCCAGAAGTTTGCCTGACGTGTCCTTATGAAGGAAGGTACCTTCCTGAAGGTACCCAGCCTTATGTCTTTAGACCTACCGACATTTGCCCTGAAAGCTAACTTTTTTCTTTGCAGTGATCTTTCCTGTTCATGAAGACTGTGTGCTGCGTCCCCCAACGCCCAGTGACCAACTGGCCCCATTGACCCCTCTTCCAGTCTCCTGCAGTCTATTCTGGGCTTCTCATCACCCCCTGTGATGACGCTCCACGCTGCTGAGCTGGAGGAAGGGACAGATGGTTTTAGGGAGAGAGAAAAGCCCTTCGCATGCTGCAGGTGGGTCATTGTGACTTGATGCTTTTCCCAAACACCGACCCCTCCTGAGGCACTGACTGAGTCGAGGATGTTTCCTGGACCCAGGGACACTGCTCAAGGACGGTGACTGCCACTGGAGCCACAGCACACCCGAGTCTGGGTGACGTCAATGTCAAGGAGTGACTTCAAGCCTCATGTCAGACCATACCCAGGGCTGGCTGCCAACCAAGGTGGCTGCCTGGCAGCTCCCCCTTCAAGCCAGCCCAGCATGTGCCCTCTGCCAGGCAGTGCTGTGTCTTTGCCACTGGCTCCAGCTGCCTGAACGAATCGTGCCCCTTTCCCGAGAGCATGAGGTTCACAGGCACCTTGTCCTGCAGCGTGTTGAGGGGGTCCCCTCAACCAACCCCTGGGGAGAACATTGCCAGTCATTGATGGGAGACCCTCTGAAAAGATTTGGGACTGCCAAGCCTCTGCAAAGAGGGTTTGCAAGCCAAACCGACTACTTTTAGCTATTTGCCTGCTGCTTTAGCGGAAGCCCCAGGTGTTCTAGGGCAAGGATGGAGCAACACAACATCCGTTTCCACCACAAGCCCTGCTTTGAAAGTCTCCCCGTTGGCAGGTTGGTGCAGGAGCTGAGTGCTCTGAGCCCACGATGGTCCCAGTGTGAGCACCAAAGCCCCGCAGGTCCTGCAACTCCCTGTCCCCGGGCTGTCAGGGCTGCCCGAGTCAGCACAGCTTCACTCCAGACCAGCTCCAGCCTGTTGGAGGCCCTCAGCTCCTGGGCTTTTGGAACAGGAGAGTGGCTGCCCACATCCATGCCTAGAAGGGTTATACCAGGCTCTCCTTCCTCCAGCACCCGGGGTGCAGGTGCTGAGGCAGGGCTTGCAGACGTCCCTCCTCCACCTTGGCCTGCCCCATGGGGACAGGAGTCCCATCAAAGGCACAGACTGAAGCGGCATGGTCCTAGGAGCTCCCTCCATTTAGGGAAGACCTTGGATGTATTCAGACGGTCTAACACTGTGGCGATGCTGCCCTGCAGCAGGGCACACTCACACCTCTAAGAAATACCTTGCTGGAGATGGCGAGCAGCCCCTTCCCCACACACATCCCAGTCCACCCACAGCCGCCGGGCTGGAAGAGCCAGGATAACCCCCAGATCCAGGGAGGGACCGAGAGCTCCCCAGGGAGAAGCAGAGATCCCCTGGGTCCTGCTACAGCAGGGTCCCCCCTCCTGCCCTACAGCCACAGCGTCCCCTTGGCTCCCCGCAGCCGTCCCAGTCCAGGACCTGGGGAGAGCTGACAGGATGGCTTTTCCCGTGGGATGCTGCAGAGCTCAGCCGCTCTCCACCAAATACCGCCTTCCTGGGGCTTGGCGGGGTGTTTTGGGGTGCCAGCCCCTCGCAGGGGAGCAAAGCCCCTTCCAGAGCAGCCATCCTGGCTCAGGGAGAGGGTCCTTGGAGTCTGTACCACCTCCAGCACGAGGTTTCCCAGCCGGACAGCTGGAGCAGAGCGGGAGGGAGAGCCGGCACCGGGGTGGGCGACGCGAGGGCTTACCTTGGGCAGGGTCCCACCGGGCAAATGTTGGTGCCGCACGTCCCACAGGCGCTGGCTGCCCCAAAATTCCTTCCTCTGCTCTCTTTATCTGCCGAGGCTCTCCCTGCCCTCCCAGCCTTCCCCAGCTGGCAAGGCTTTTCCACTTAAAGGAGAAAGAGAAGGAAAGGAAGAAATGAAGTGGAGGGGAGGAGGGGAAAAAAGAAATAAAATAAAATCAAAAGGAGAGGCGAGGCTGTGCCAGGGCTGGGCTGGAGCCAAGCACTCGCCCTGCTCCTCTAGTGCATCTCGGCAGCCCCCGGGGCAGCCCCCAGCCCACCTGGGAGGGGGTCTGGCCACCTCGGGCCCCAGCGTGGAGCAAAGCCCCGGGCCGAGGGATGTGCACGCGTGTGTGTGTGCGTGTATAAATAAAAAAGACCTCGGGAGGAGGAGAAGGGGGGAGGCTGCCTCGCCAATGAGGAGCGGAGTCCCTCCGACTTCCTCCCTCCACCCTCTGCGGGGACCCTTTGCAGAGCAAAACTTGCGATTAAAGCCCGGCAGACAAGCACGGTGCGGGGAAAAAAAATTTAAAAAAAAGGAGGAGAAGCCAAAGTGGCTGCAAGGAAAGGGGAGTTTTGCCACAGGCTGCCGACGAGGGGGAGCGGGGAGGGCCTGGCTAACGGGAAACAAAAGGAGCCCGGACCAGCCCGGCTTTCGCCTCCTTAAACCGGAGGGAAAGAGCTGCTCTCTCCCTGTGTCTGCTTTCAATTCTGGCCTTTTTCCCTGTTTTCTTTTTCTTTTCTTTTTTTTTTTCCCCCCTCAATGCCCCCCCCCGTTTTCTTTTTCTCTTTTTTTTTTTTTCCCTTTCTCAGGATATGAGGGGATGTTTAGAAAATCCGCTGCCCACGCCAGCAGCTGACTCATGTTTTTATTAAAGAAGGCCTGTACTGAGCCGACTCGGCGTATTCCCCCCGGACACCTCCCCGTGCCGTGCCGTGCCGGCCCTGTGCCTCCCACCCCGCTGACCCCTGGCCAGCCACGGCCGCCTGGGGACCGCCAACGCGCCCTTCCAGCCCTTTTTTTATTTTCTTTTTTGGAAAGGGGAATAAAAGGTCTTGTGCAACTGGGATGCTGCGGAAGAGGGTGGGTTTAATTGGGGACATGGGACCGTTTGGGCTGCTGAGGGGCATGGAGCTGGGAGAGGCAGCAGGAGGTTCCATTTCTACCTTGGTCACGCCGTCATCTCAGATGTCCTGCACCCTTCCTGCTCCGGGGGGTAGAAGCCAGTTAATGAACCTCCTTTAAATCCTCCCCACACCTTAGTGAGTTCAAATAAAGCTTCTGAGAATCTCTCAATAGGCAAAACATGATTGTTTGTCCAAAAGGAGATTTTTTTTGCAATTTATTTCTACACTGTAACAAGGTGCAGAAGCTTTTTGGATCAAAACTGTCTTTTGGCCCATCCACTGTTGCCACCATTTCTATCTTGGGGATGTGCTTGTGTCTGATCCAAACAAGAAAATCTGCAAAAATACACTGACTATCCTAAAAAAGGAGGCTTCCCTGAAAAGGTACCTTTCTATCTTTCTTTTTTTTCCTTTTCAAGAATGAATAAGCCCTTCCCATAAAGCAGCACCTCTGAAATCTATGTTCCTGCCTTGTTTGCAAGGCATCTCATCCCATCCTGCCTCCAATGCCTGCACAATGGGCCCGGCTAATGATTCCCTGGCTGGACGAGCCCAGGATGTTGCCGCTTATCGCCCGTTATCTCGGTGTTTTCTTTGCACCACTGAAAAACCAAAGGGGAAGGTTTTTACTCTGTGTAGACGTGGAGCATGAGGAGAGCTGGGCTGCGGCACCCCTGGTTATTTGCAGGCAACGGAGCGGCACTTTGCAGGGGGCTGGTGTGCCGGCTCCGTGCCTGGCAGGTTCTGGGAGCCAGGCACGTACAGCCACGGGCAGGGCAGAGGAGATGCGGTTCTGGATGAGCCCGGGAAGGAGAGGGAGACCTGGAAAGGAAGGACACTGGAAAGGCATTCCCCTGGGAGCTGGGGGGGCTTTTGTGCCAGGCTGCATTGGGGGGTGAATTGGTGACGGCTGGGCAAGACCCTGCTGTTTCCCTGTGCTGTGCTGGCTGGATTCCCGAATCCAGACATGGTGGCAGCCACGTGTTGGGGGGCCCTGGCAGCCCCTCCAGAGCCGAGACGATCTGTTGTGCAGAAGAGGAGACAGCAAGTGTGAGAGTGGCACATATGGGGGGCAGGTGGCAGAGGGGACGTGCTGCGTGCATGGCTCTTCCCAACACTTTTCCCAAGGGATGAAGACATGTCTGACGGGTCCCTGCGTAGGGACACGTGGGCTGCTGGGAATAGCTCAGCAGAGCTATTTCCCATCAGCGTTGCCCTGCCAAGGACAGTGTAGCTGCTCCCAACGCAACGGGAAAGGGACAAGCCCGCTGACGCAATCCCACTGTGTTCCTCGCACTGGGGACAGGTTCCAGTGCTCTCCCAAGGCCCAGGACCGCCAGCATCCCTGCTGCACGTCAAACCCTGCAAGTGGGCTCTGAGAGGAAGATAGACCGGGAGCCCATGGCCAGCCATCCTAGGATGAGCAGGGGTTGGAAAAGTTAACGTGGACCATGATGAAGGGCAGAGCCTCCTGATCCTGAGGCGGGATGTATTCCTCCCTCTCCCAGGCTGGTAACAGGGACAGCCTGGGCAAACAAACACTTGTCCCAGGAGCTGTCTGCAAGGTCCAGCGTTCGTTGTTTTGGGATGCTGGGAGAGCCATGGAGAGCTGGCAGCAGCCCAGCAAGCACGTGGGGGCCTGTGCTGTATGTCCTCAGGGAGTATCCACAGCCATGCACTTTGTTTAGGAACAGCATGTCGGGGTTACAGCAGCTCCTGGGAAAGGCCAGCTCCGAGGAAGCGCTGAAGCTGGAGGGACTCACTTGTGCAAGAGCATGGGTGGAGGGGAGCAGCTCGGCTACCTCTGCCTCATCCCCGTTTCGTTGCTCACCTCTATTTTTGGCTCCTGCACCCCTGGTTATGGCACTTGCAGGACTTAGCGATTCCCCCGGGGCTGGGACAGCTGCAGTGTGGGCTGCCCGAGCTGCTCGGCTGAGATTTCCAGCCTCAATAAGCATCGTTAAGTGCCAGAGGGGCCTTGGGGTCACCTAGTGCAGTGTCTCTGGTGGGGACAGCAGCCACTGAGATAGGGACACTCCAGGGTATTCAGACTGCTCTGCCATCCCCTGGATCAAAGCAGCTCTCCAACATCCTGCCTCATCCCAGGCAGAGCTGGGACCACGGGGCAAAGCCCAAGTCCCACACCTCATGTGGAGAAGAGCTACCAGACCCAGGTGACCCAACACGATGGTGGGAATGGCCATGTTGGAGTCAGCGACCGGTCCCATGTGCCAGCAGGTGAGAGGCAGGTAGAAAAGAAGCAGCAGATGTTGGCCTTTCCTGCTTCTTCGAAGGTTTAACGAGGGCCAGATTCGCCCTGGTTTCGGTTCCTCTGAGCCTCTATCGGCTCCAAGTCAGCCCAGGAATTTTGGCATCGCTCTGATGTGGTATTGAGCCGCAGACCACAAGAGAGGAGCGGCGGGTGCCGGGGAGCGCGGCACCACATCTGGGCAACCCAGCTGGTGTGGCAGCTGCCAGCACTTGCTCCTGGTTGGATCCACCTCTTGGGCCCTGCGGAAAGCTGCACAGAGGCTTCATCCAGCCCTTTCCAGACCTCTGCTCCAGCCTCCGGAGGAACCACTACCCTGTGCGTGGTCCTGCTTTGCCAGGGTGGCTATGGGTGACGGCAGTGCCCAGTGGGAAGGGAAGACAGAAAGTGCTGGGCTCCTTCCGAAGTGACCATACGGCCGAGCACAACGCACTGGAGAGCATCCTGCAGCGCCAAGAACACCAGCCATGGACACCACAGAGTGACAGTGGTGTCAGGAGGTAGCACTGAGCCACATGCTGTATGGTGCTGTGTCCATACAGATGCTGGCCCATCCCCTACGTCCCCTGGGTTCAGGCACTTGGAGGAGGCACTAGCCAGCGGCAGAGGATGCTAGCCCATTGCCTTTCCCCACTGCCTTTCCGCCCCCGTCCCACGCACTCTTCCTAACCCCCGCGACGAGCCTCGGTATTAAATGTGCTCCACGGAGCCCCGGGAGGCAGCGGCAGGCTCCTGGGTGAATACTAATAGCGATGCCGTCCGGTCGCCCCAGACTTTCCCACACATCTGCAGCCACTTAATGTGGGAATCGTTAACCCTTTGCTTACGCAGTGCCTGAAATGCGGCAAAGGAGCGGAGCGCAGCCAGGACGCTTCCTGCCACCTTTGGGATCCCGTGTCTCCTGTCGCAGGCTGGGGGGGGCCCTGCTCAGCACCCTTCGGCCGCCCGGCAAACACCCACCTCTGTGCGGGTGCAGGGGGAACCGCATCACCAACGCAGGGAGAGCAGGCGGCCCACGCGCACTGGAAAGCAATGAGAGATGTCAGCGTGTGTCCCTGTCCCAAATGCCCTCTCGAGGATAGTCCCAAGATTTGTGGCATTTGCACTTTGCCAGGAAAGCTGATCCAGTTCCCGAAGAGTGTCACCCAGCCCTGGGGTGGGGAGAGGGGGCCTGGCAGCGCTGGCGGAACGTCAGTTTGGGCTATCCTGGTCCAACACCCATCTCCCTCAGGACCAGCTCTGCAGAGCCCTTCTCAGCATGGGAACACAAGTGCCAGCAGAGACGTGGTTCAGGCATCTGGAAAAAGCCGAAGGGCATGTGGGAGCTCGCAGTGCGGCTGATGGAGCTGGGGCAGGGAGTTGTCCTCTGCACGAGGGTTGCACAGACGTCTCCACTGCCAGAGAGGAGAAGATGCTCTTGGGATATTCACTGGGATGGAGGGCTGTGCTTGCCCCATCCCTCCCTCGGTCCCTGGGATGCTGCTCCAAAGGTGTACAGCAGGAATGATGCATAAGAGATGAACTCTGCTCTCCCCTTTTCTCCTGCTGGGATGTGGGAGAAGCTGGGGAATGGAAGGAAGGTGCTGGCTGGGCTGGGGTGTGCGTGGGGCCACGCAGCTCTGGGACATGCTGGTCTGAGGCCACAGGTTTGCCTTCAGGAGCAGTGAGGGCTGGGGGGAGCAGAGGCGCCACGGGTCCACGGGGCTGTTGATGAGGTGGTGGGGCAGGAGGCGAAGTGAGGAAAGGGGATTGAAGGGAGCCAGCTACCTAATCCTCTGTGGGCATCTCCCTGTCCTGCTGAAACCATGTGGGGGCGTTCAGAGCAAGCTGGAGGACAAAGCAGGGCTTGGTTTCCCGGGGTGAGTGCCTCCTCCATGGGAGAAGGAGGTGGTGGGGCGGTGGTCTCCCCTGCGAACTTGCTCCATCTGTGATAGCTGCTCGCAGCCTGGCCCTGGGGACCTCTCGGCCCTCCCTTCCCCAGCCCTCCTGCTTCCAGGAGATGGCATCACTCCATCACAGATAGCAGTGCTGAGCCCCAGGGAGCAGCGGGGGAACTCTGGCCGCTCACGCTCTCCACTGCATCTGCCTGGTTTCCACCAGGAATCTCAGGTCTGGAGGACTAGCAGGAGCTCCCCAGGCTGTGGTTGGTGCTGGGGGTCTCTGGAGTGGATGGAGACGACACTGCCACCTCCTCGCATCCAGCTGGGGACTCATGAGGACTCTCATAGCCCCTGACCTGCTCGCCCATGGGACCCTGGTGTGGGTGGCATTCTGGGGCACTGAGAGTCCCCAGCAGCACCCTACAACTCCAGTCTGGCGGCTGGGATGCTCCACGGGGAGCCCACGGAGGGCAGCCCATGGAGAGCTCCTTGCCTTGCTCTTCCCCAGTGTAAACTTTGCCAACCACAATCCCCACCAGCGATAAACAGGCCGAAGCAAAGGAAAAGAGGGAAGTTATTGTCGGTGGATCTTTATGGCCCAGTTGTCTTCCCCTACCCCCTTCGCCCCGTGCCGAGGGCGCCCATGGCATGGCTGTTAGCAGGCAGCTGGCGACACTGTGTCCCGACGAGCCCTTCACCTGCCACGGGGACGATGCAGGTGTGGGGTGCTGTCCCCGGAGCCCCAAACCCCCTGGTCCCCAGCTGCCTGAGCCCTTGACCTCGGCTCCATGGGCTGGGAGAAGGGAAAAGGGGAACCGGGCTGCCCGTCACTGCCCATGGGAAAGAGCCAGCGGCAGGAATAACCCCAGCATCCCCTCTCCCCGAAACGCAGACGCCTCTGGGGTGGGATCCAGCAGCCACCTGCGTTCCTCCGCACCTCCCACCATCTGCTCGGGGGGGATTTACTTATTTTCTTTTTTTTTTTCCCCACTCCCTGAAGCCGGTGTCTCTTTGCTGGTGGGAGGAGGAGGAAGGCGGCCTTGGCTCTCTTATTTAAACAAAGTCACGGCTGTGCTGAGACCTTGGGGAAAATCCAGGATAGATGGGTTTATATAGTACATCCGTCAATCTGCACTGTGGCGTGAGCTGAGATCGTCACCGGGTGGGACGGTCATGACGGTCACCTTTGTCACGAGGGAGGGAGGGAGGCAGGACAAGGCTGGGTGAGGGGCCAGGGACGGTGGGGGGCAGAGGGAGGGGAAAAGAAGGTGCTGCAAATTGCTCACCTTTCACGGTATCTCTGGCCATGCCAAGTCTCGGGAGGCAGAGCCCAGGCGACGTCAGCTCTGGGGGTGATTTCCCATTGCTGGGCTTTTACTCTGCTCCCTTCTTGCAAACCAGATCCCATATCTCTTCCCATCCCTCTTTGATCTCATCCTGGCTACCACCACCTTGCAGGGAGTGGATGTGGCACGGGGACATCCAACACCGTGTAATGTTTTCACCCAGTTTCAGCCAGAATTGGGGCTGGAGCAATGGGACGAGGCACCCAGGGCTGATGCAGAGCTGCTGCGGTGTCACAGCTCCCAGACTGGGCTGCTGCCACGGTACGGCTCCAGCGCGGCGCGCTTGATTGCAGGGTGGGAACAGCAGCAGCCTGGCCTGGCTGTGCCTGGGAGGGCTCTGAAGGGAGTATGGCAAGCTCTGGCAAAGTCCACCTTGAGCAAACAGTTGACAGCAGCGCTGCGGGGGCTCAGGGACACGCCGATCCCTCCACGAACGTGGGAGAGCTCAGGGTGCCATGGGGATGAAGGGCTGGCGTGGGAGCGAGCAGGGCCCCAGGGAGCACCGGCAGCCGGGTGCTGTCCCCAGCCCACTGGCTAACGCTGGGGACATCTGCCACCAGCTGCAGGGTGGGGAAAACAAGAAATGGCCGTGCATCAAATGCACCGAGTTCCTCAAGTCAGAGGCTTTGCTGGTTTTGTTACCATTTTTCCTTTTAAGTTCACAAATCTGGGAGGCAATCCCACCCTGGAAACACTTCCCAGGTTCATACCTACAATCAGGAAAAGCTCTGCAATTCTCTTGTTTTATCCCCCCGCCAGTTTCCTCCTAAATCTCTTTTTTCCCTGTGTTTTATTTTTCTTTTTTTTCTTGCTTTCTGTTTCTTATTGCCAAATTCCAGGCCGTTTCTGTCCCAGGAGGATGAGAACCGACCAGTCCTCACCCTGCTCGTGTTCCTACCAGGGGAATGGGTTGGTGCACAGAAAAGGGCAGAGGTGGCTTTGGGGAGGTGACAAAAGACCCTCCTGGAGCCTCTGCTGGGCTGTGCTTCAGTTTGAGGAGAAAAAGCCAGCCTACAAGTGACAGCTGTGACTGTGTGGTGGTGGCCAGTGCAGCCAGAGTGTGACACTGATGGGGAGGAGGATGTTGGCAGGGAGATGATGGGGGTTTCTGGCCTGGATGGCAGAGAGCTGGTCCTTGGTCCCTCGTCCCTCTCTGGAGTGGAGGTGTGTCTGGCATGATGGGTGACAAGCAGGTGGTCTCCCACCTCCCACCTTGCAGGCAGACACAGCCTCACGAGGATCCCATTTCTGCTTGGTTTTCCCTCTCAGAAAATATGTGGGGACATTTTTGCTTCTCTAAGAGAGAAAACAGACAAGAAACTCCTCTTGCCGCAGGGTCGCGAGCCTCTCGGAGACATGTCGGAGCCCAGGGACTCCCTGTCGGGTCCGTGATGGGGGTATTCCCCCTGCACACAGCTGGCTCTGTCCATCTGTCTGTCCTGCTCTGTGAGGCTGGGCTGAGGTTTGCTGTCAGGGTTGGAGGGGTGGGTTTGCCCCCAGATGAAGTAAATGCAGGGGGACCCAGAGCCTCTCCTTCCTACCGGCTTCCCTCTCCCGAATCGGGTGGATGCTGCCGCCGGGCACGGGAAAGCAAGGGTTTGGTGTCCCCCAATATGAGGAGAGGGCCGGTGGCAGCCACAACCCAGCTTGTCCCCTACCTGCAGCCAGGCTTTCATATGAGAGCTCAGCACAAGGCACCCCGCTCCTGGGGTAGGGATTGACGTAGAGACTGGGTGGGCTCCCCAGAGGCATCCTCATGGGCGACACCGGCAACGGCCCAGCGTCCCCAAAGCCGGCTGCTATAAAGGGACCATGGCGGGTGGCACGGGGACAGCTGTGTGGTGATGACAGCAGAAGGGGACGCGGGGTTCTGGGTGCTCCAAAGGGTCGCCCACCGCCTTGGTTCCCCCGCAGCTGGGGTGGGAGGTCTGCATTCGCCCCCCTCACCCGCTGGGGTTCCTGCACTTTGAAATGCAAACCTGCCTTTCAATGCAAATGCTGCGAGAGGTTGGGCCCAATAAAAGCCTGTGGGCAGGGAGGTGCCTGGCCCCGGGACACGGCTCCCCAAGGCGCCCAGGTGAGCGGCGGCGAAGGAGGGGCGGCCGCTTCCCCGCCAAACCAAACCCGGCCCGCAGCCGGCGGCACGGCGGCGCAGCATGTGCGCGGAGCCGGCCGGGGAAGATGTATGTAGGTTATCTTCTGGATAAGGATACCAACATGTATCCCAGCCCCGTCCGGCATCCCAATCTCAACCTCAACCCCCAGAACTATGTGCCGGCGCCGCCCCAGTACTCGGACTTCGCCAGCTACCACCATGTGCCGGGGATTAACAACGATCCGCACCACGGGCAGCCGGCGGCCGCCTGGGGGTCTCCCTACACCCCTGCCAAGGAGGACTGGCATTCCTACGGGACCGCTGCTACACCTTCCACCGCCAGCCCGGGGCAGTTTGGATTCAGCCCCCCAGATTTTAACCCCATCCAGCCCCCGGGCTCTGGACTCCTGCCTCCACCCATCAGCAGCTCGGTCCCCCAGCTCTCCCCTAACGCCCAGAGACGCACCCCGTACGAGTGGATGAGGCGCAGCATTCCCAGCACCAGCAGCAGCGGTAAGGAAACTTCCCAGCCCTGCACCCCTGCGCCTTCCTCGGTGCAGAGGATCCCTGGGCTTGAAGTTCTGAGGGATCAGATCCTGCTTCCGCCGCTGTCCCTGGATGGGGAATGCGAGGAGGGATGGCATCTTTGGCCTGCCCTCGGCATGGCGCCTGGTCCCCAAAGAGCAGGGGGACCCCACTGCCGAGGTGGCGGGGACCGAGGATGGGAAGGGAGGATGCCCTCCTTCCGCATTGCTGGCAGCCGGGGTTGTATGGTCGGAAATTCCTTTTTCCTATTCGGTCCCTGCCCCTCACCCCTGCCATCGCCTGCCGCCACCAGGTCGGATGGGCAGAGCCGGAGACCCCCGGGATGCTGGGGCCCTGCCAGCCCCGAGGGTTGTTGGACGGGGTGTGCAAGGGTGAGCGTGGGGGGCCGCGGCCGTCAGCCGGGGTGCAGCTGTGTGCGAGAGCCCGCGTGTGGGGGGACGTGTGTGTGTGTGTGCTCCATGCATGTGTAGTGTGTGTGTGTGCACACGTGCAGGGAAGGCGCCATACATACACAGGCGGAGGGAAGGCGCTGCCTGTGCTGTGTGTAAGGTGTATTCGGTGCACACGAGGTGCTGCAGGCTCCGTGTGTGTGTGCAAGGTGCCGTAAGCAGCGTGTGTGTATGGGGCCAGCCGTGTAGACGGTGTCAGTGAGTGTGTACAGGGGCTGCCACACACTCAATGTGTGCGTGCAAGGTGCTGTGTGCTGAGGACAGTGACGAGTGTGGTGCGTGTGCAAGGCACGGTGTGTGCCTGCGTGTGTGTTCTGTGCATGTGTGTGCATGTGTGGTGCGTGTGCAAGGCACGGTGTGTGCATGCATGCATGTTCTGTACATGTGTGTGCATGTGTGGTGCGTGTGCAAGGCATGGTGTGTGCCTGCATGCGTTTTCTGTGTGTGTGTGTGCACACGTGGTGCGTGTGCGAGGCACGGTGTGTGCCCGCATGTGTGTTCTGTGTGTGTGTGTGCACACGTGGTGCGTGTGAAAGGCACAATGTGTGCCTGCATGTGTGTTCGGTGCATATATGTGCACACGTGGTGTGTGTGCGAGGGGCGGTGTGTGCCCGCATGTGTGTTCTGTGTGCGTGTGCACATGTGGCACGTGTGCGAGGGCCGGTGTGTTCTTGCATGTGTGCTGTGTCTGTGTGTGTGTGCAAGGTGCTGTGTGCGTGCGCACGCGTGGTGTGTGTGCAAAGGGCGCTGTGCTGGGGGACGGTGCCACGTGGAGGGTGCATGCGGGTGCTCCGGCTGTGGCATGCCGCCTCCGCGTGTGCACGGTGTGTGGGTGCCGTGCACCGGGGGAGCGAGTGCCCCCGTTCCTGTGCCTGCTGCTGGCGTGGGCACCGAGCAGCCCTGCTGTCCCCAGGGTCCCGTCGCCATGTCCCCGGGGTCCCATCCTCCTGTGCTCGGGGTCCTGTCCCCGCTGAACTCCTGACCTGGAGGGGTTGGGGGTGGTGGGGAAGCGTCTGGGTGACCCCAGCCCCCTGCCCGCGCTGGGTGTGGGGGGGTCCCACTGCCCACTTCAAAGGCGGTGGGCAGATCCCCCCTTGGGGCCAGCCCAAATTGACAAGGGCTTTGCTTTGTCATGGAGATGGTGGCCGGCTCCTTTGGCAGCGAGGTGAGGTGTGGGGGCCCTTTGTCCTGCCCTGCCTGCACCCTTTCATCTTCCCCTCCAGGCTGCCATCGCTGCCAGCCCAGCCTGGACACGTCCTGCCCTGCAGTGGGACCCTCAGCCCGCAGGGTTGCCTGGACCCGCCACCCCTCTCCCTCTCCCACGCTGGCCAAGAGCTCCGCAGAGCACTGCTGCACCCAGCTCACTACAGCAGTGGTTTGCGCATCTCTCGGGGGCCAGTTTGGTTTTGGTTGCTCCGTGTCCCCAGCACTGGGGCCAGGGCTCCCTGTTTGCAAAGCGTCTCCGGTTTTAGGCTTATTTCTGGCTCCCTGCTGTCCCTGCGTGGGGTTGGCCAAGACCCTCGTGCAAGGGCCTCGCACAGAGGTGCCGGGGGTCTTCCAGCATGGAAAATAGCTCCTCATGTTCATCGGATCCTCATGGCAGGGATGGGGATGGGGCTGTCCCAGCGGGACCACTGGCTGTAGTGAAGCAGGCAAGAAAATCCCGCTAAACGGAAAAAAAACGGCCCCGGTCTGGAAAGAGGAGAGGAGAGGCAGGCTGGCAGTTCCTGGCCCATTTTAAGCACTGAATATATCTATTTAGGAAAAATGCCTTCCCCCATACCCAGTGATGGAGAACCCCAGGCATGCTGGGGCTAAGGACTTCCCTCTGCGCCAGGGTGGAAGGGGGGTGTGACCCTGCAGTCCCCTTCCCCATGCAGCTGGGACCCCACCACTTCTGCAGGTTTTGTAGGTTTCAGTTTCTTCTGAGGAGAGAGATGGGAGGGAAAATTAATGAGGGGAGAAAGACATCAGCACACCTCTCCTCTGGATCAAGGGAATGGTTTTACACCCAGCAGTGGGGCTGAGATAAAACAGGGGCTTGAAAGTGCCTCTGATTGAGTTAGTCGACAATTGAGTTGATTGAATCCTGGAAAAATATCATTAGTTGCTTAGTTTGTATCTCTTAGATTAAATACATACAAAGGGAGAAATAAATCAGCCTTGTTCCCCTTGCACGCAGAGGAGGAGCTGCCCCAGCCCAGCCCCAGCGATGCGGGGATGGGTGCTGGGGTGAAAGCCCCTTTCTTGTGGTGCTTCCCCAGGCTG
Organism: Chionis minor; assembly: GCA_013398295.1. Classification (NCBI taxonomy): domain Eukaryota; kingdom Metazoa; phylum Chordata; class Aves; order Charadriiformes; family Chionidae; genus Chionis; species Chionis minor. The sequence continues at coordinate 133,471 of VZSF01010917.1, forward strand.
GATGACGACTGGGGTCCCTTTTTATGGCACTTGCAGATGAAAGACATGTCCTTGTGTCTCTGCCGGGTCCAAGCCCAGTGCTGCTGGTGCCAAGCAGCTGCAGGATTCGACCATGGTGGGACCATGTGCTGGGATATGGTGAGATGCAGCCCGTGTTTTCCAGGGCTACCCTTTAAATTAAAAAAAAAGAGCCCTTCTCCATTAAGCTTGAAAGACAGCAGGGCAGAGATGGGCTCAACATAGATAAGGATGAAATTCTTAGATGAATCGTTTTATTGAAATCAATAAACTGGACTTTAATCAGCCTGGATTGATTAACTACCCATTGTACCGCAGTGGGAATAGGAAATGAATACATGGACTTCTTTGCTATAAATATAAACAGTTTCATTGCTAATGCTATAAATCATAATACTTCAGAGGGCTGTAAATTAAGGTTCCCTCTCTGTCTTGCCTTGTATAAACAGCTCTTGGCCGCAGTTTGAAAGCTTTTGGGAAAGAGCTGTGCGGTGCTAAGAGAAAAGGTTACGGAGGGAGAATGAGTGTGTTGGGGGCTTCTGCAAATGCGTTCCAGAGCCCGAGAAAAATCAATGAGAAATCTCTCAATGACCGCCTGCAGAGTCAGGCTGTACACGGGGATGATTTTACATACTTGTTGCTAAATACGTGCGTGTTTCACCCGGCTGAGCTGAGATAACCCTGCAGCAAAAGGGATTGCGACGCCAGAGGGCTGGTGGCTGGAAATCAGGAGTTAAAGGGAACCAAGCTGGAAGATATCCCCAGGCCTCATTTCTCTCTCCGATGTCACCTCTTTTTCTGCTCATAAAATCTTCACGAGCAGCGTGTCAGAGCCTCATGCTTCCTCCTTATTCACAATTATTTGCAAACTTCCCTGTGAATTGCACCCCGGCTCTATAAAAAGCTCAGGAAGGTGGCTAGAAACGGTGGCTGGCTGAACTTTGAAATTCACCCTCTGCTCGTTAGTTATGCAAATCTGCTGATACTGCCTCGGGTCTGGCTTTTAGGTCACTAATCGAGCCGGGGCCACAGTGCTAAATATTGCAAGTGAAAGTGCAATTGGGGCATCACTTGAGGAGGGGAACGTGCTCCAGGCTTCACGTGGTATCAGTGCCCATGGTGCCCAGGTAGGTTTTGGCGTGATGGAGAGAAAATCGTGATGCTCCCACCAGGGGCGAGAGATGATTTGCTGAGTGTGCAGTTTTCCACCTCGATTTTCACTATTTCCAGCTCAGTTTTCCAGCTCTATTTGCTCATCCCTGGTGAGGTCCATGAAAGCTGGAGGAAAGAGTGAAAACCCTGTTGATGAGACAGAGAAATGTTTTCTGCGGACAGGCAGGGTTCATGCTGTGTATGGTACGTTTTGGAGTGATGGTGGTGGCTGGGGGACGGTGTGTCTCCACAGTCAGTCCCTGCATTGGGGTCCCCTCTTTAGGACATGGTGACTCCCTGTGAGACCCTTTGCTCCCCCGGGTGACTCGGTGCGTGCATGCATCAGGCCCCATCAGTCTTCTCCTCTTGAATTATTAACCCACAACCTGCTCCTGGCCCCAGCTGGGATTTGTTGACCGCTTAGCCTGCTGGCCAAGGTACAGGCCTTTCAAACTTTCCTAGAATTGACTTTCCTTGAACAAAAACGGCTTCCCTGGAGCACTGGTGGTACCTACGTGATGGGCTTGGCTGGCTAATACCCTGGGATTAGCAGAGGGACACTTTAAACCTCTCGCCAATGGCAGATGTTTCCTACAGGGGACCCTTCAAGGCCACCCACTCCAGGGCTGTTAGCTTTGCGATCGTCTGGATAAGGGGACGGATCCTTCCCCTGCGCTGCCCCACGGTAAGGATGGGATGAGCCTCCTCCTGGGGAAAGGAATCCCGATGACCAGCCGGCACCACCACCGCCGTGCTGTCCTCCTCCTGCTGCAGCCGGGCCAAATCCAGCCAGGCGGCTCATCCGGAATCTGCCAGTTGCCACAATAAAGGGTGGAATCACTGCAAGGCTGGGAAATGCTTGTCCCAGTGCCCAGCCTCAGGCTGCTGCCCCTGGGGTCGAAGCATCTCCTGTTGTGTTGCTCCATGTCCAAGATCACAGGGTTGGGATGGGGAACCGCTGGCTCACTGCGACCACTGGCAACCTGCTCCTCATCCCCTCGGGGTCTGCACTTCCCAGGAGGAAGATGAGGCTTGCAGGAGGGGTGCCTTCACCCACGTGTGTGGGTGTGGGTGCAGATTTGGTCCTGTCTCGCTGTGCCAGCAGCATGGAGTCCAGCCGGAGCCAGCGTGTGCTCCTGCGCACCGGTCTGCGCTCTCCGGATCCGGCTCTTCCCCAGATGTTTCTGCCCCTTCCCAGCAGCCGGGCTGCCCTGCCTGGCTGTGCCATACGCTGAGCCCTGGACTCTGCCTCCCGGCTCTGCCAGTCCCAAAACGCCCCGGTGTGCAACCCCCAGCCACACACTCTTACTTCGTAGCAAAGCTTTTTTGGAAGCACAGAGCTGGATCCTCTGTGTGCAAGAGACTAGGAAGCCATCAGGGCAAGTGGTGTGCTTTTGCAAGTGAAACATTTCCAGCGCATGACGTATGAAGCCAAATCAGGTTTTTATTGCTAGTGGGGTGGCCACGGGAGCATTGCTGTTTGCTCTGAAGCCTTTGGCACCAGGAAGAAATCCCCACGATGGGTCCGTGTCAGGTGAACAGCCATGCAAGGAGCTACCCTGGGGGCAGGAGGGTTGCTGGGCTGGACCCCGGCGTCCGCAGACACAGATGAGTCCTGCCTTCAGCCCAGCAGCTCTGAAATGCCCATTTCTCTGACCCGGAGCAGAGCTGCGGGAGCCTTGACAGCGTCCATTGGGCAAGGATTCCTCCAGCATCCCGTCCCTCCGTAATACAGAGACATTCAATATGTACCAGGCGGTGATGGTTCCTCTCACCCGCTTTTTGACACCTGGCCGATGTCTAAATCCAACACCCTTTGGCAGTGGAATAATCTCAGGCAGGGATCTCGGGAAGGATTGCCCTCTGGAGGGGTTTCTTTCTCGCTGGCGGTAATGAAGCAAGCCACATGGCTCTGGTCCTTCGCCCCATGTCGGTCGTCCCATCCATCACTCCTCTGCTTCCTGCGGCAGAGGAAAAATAACTGACGGTATTAAAGCATGCAGGGGAAGGGGAAGGCTTGTGAAAACCCTGATCTGCTGGTTCCCAGCACTTGAGGAGGATGTGGGGCTCGGGTTTATCCCCCCTCCCTGGACACTGAGGGGCTTGTGTGCTTTGGAGCAGCTGCTGGAGCTGGAGGGCAAGGCGGGGAGCAAGTGAGTGTGGGGCTGGGGTAGGCAGAGGGAGGGCACCGGGGGGCTCAGCCCCTGCTGCTGTTGGTGCAGACTTTGGGGTTCCCATTTTCAGTGGGTTTAGGGACAGCGAAATAAGCTGTGCTGTCTGTCCCGAGCGTCAGCATCACCACTGAGCAGCGTGGCTGCCGTCGCCTCTGCTCGGCAGAGGGAGCATGGACCCCTCCGCACAGCGGCAGCTGGTGCACATCTGGCTGCCAGATGAGGAGGACTCCGGCCAGCCTGGAGGCTCCTGAGGTTCAGGAGCTGACCCCAGCCGTCCCCTGGGGTCTCTGTCAGGGGGCTTCATGCTGCCGGCTGCCCCCTCTTTGCAGCGGGAAGAGGATTTCCCCCCATGGAGCCGCAGAAAGACTGGAGGGTTGAGCTGCCCGGGGAGTCCTACCAGTGATCGGAGCTCACAGCGCTGACGCTGGGACTCCACTCTGGTTTGGAGCTGCTTCTATGCCTCAGTTTCTTCATCCATAGCATTGCCTAAGCTGTGGTAGGGGTGAGGGGAAGTTTTCCTTGATGCTTTGCCTGGGGAGGAATGGCAAATTCTGACAGAGCACCGATTCTTCTGGGACGAGAGGATTTCATCCTCTTTGCAAGTAGATGCTGCTCATTCAGAATAAAGCAGCTTTATCACAGAGAGAAAGCACCCACCTGGGGGGAGGCAGCCTTGCACCCCGTCTTGCTGCAGTTTAACTCCAGTGGGGACAAGTTCTTTCCCTGGCGCTCACTGGTGATGGGACATTCCCACCTGATGCTTTTCAGCAGTAAAATATTGTAGTGCCATCAGATGGTGTGGAAACGCACCCCGTACAGACAGATGGGCAGAGGAGGCTGTACAGATGGTGCCAGAGCACAGCCAGAGCATCGCCAGGAAGGTGGGACCTTGCAGGGCTGCTCCAGGAGCACGTTGCCCAGGCTTCCCGTGCCGGTCATGCGAGTAGCCACCACGCAGCGGGGCGTGCAGAGCCGCCGAGCAGCCGCAGGGCCAGCCAGCCTGGCAGCAACGCCGCCGTCCCCCACGCCAGCACCTCCCGTGCGAAGCAGCGTGCAACGTGCCCACGTCCCCAGGATTCGGGGACCTCTGCAGTGGGGCGCGACAGCTCAGTGGCTTGGGGCTGCCATACCCCGGCTGCCCTGATCGGAGCCCTGATGGCTGTGCAGCGGCTTCCTGCGGAGCCAGGGTTTGCAGCTGCTGCCACAATTTGGGGCTGCTTTGACCTGTGAAATAGGCACCTTTAGAAAACCCTGCAGATTCGTGCTCCTGGCTGCTGGCAGCCGTGCTGCTCCTGCCGCAGGTGGGAGGGCTGTGTCCCGCAGGTGGGGATGCTCCGTGAGGAGCTGGTCGATCCCCGCTTAGTCGTGCTGGGTACACTGGGATGGCTGCATCGTTCTGGAGGACCGGGGAAAAGACAAATTCCAAAAAAACATGCCGGCTCGTGCTCATTCACTACTTTCCACCTCCTCCTAGGGCGTCGCTGACACCCTGCAGTCTCTTTCCTCCATGGTTTGAACCAGCCTCTTCCCGGCTGTTCTTAGAGCTGCTCAACAAGAGCTTCAAAATACCCCATATTACCTGTCTGTTAGGGTGTTTGGGGCACAGTTTCTTATTGAAAGCCATCCTTTGGGCAGGCCAGGGCTGGAGATGGTAAATTACCTCCTCCCTGGCGGCCTCTGCCATGGCCATGAGGGTGCAGAGCCTGGGATGGTGGGCACAGGGGTCTGATGTGATTTTCCATTCAACTCCCAGGCTTCTGACCCAGTCCAGGGCGGCAGCTCGAGCATCCTCATCCCTGGGGCAGGGTTGCTGCGGGGAGCAGATCTGGGCTGGGGGTCGGGACCCGGTCCTCCCGCATGTGTGCGAGTGCGTGTGCATGTACACTCAGGAGTGCGTCCTTTGGGGTTTGCACAGCACATTAAAGCTATTCCCTTATCTAATCACGGCTCAGGTGAGTGCTATTAGGGTTATACATTAACAGAGGTAACGATACCCTCTCCCCACACAGCCATTGGCCCTGCCTTGATCCCAAAGATGAAACCATTCCCACTGGCCCCGTGAATGGCTCCATTTGGCTGTCGGAGCAGTTCCTTTGCCTGGTCTTTTGGGGACAAGCAGAAGGGACTTTAAATGCACAGCAGGGCTGGAAGGGGCTAGCAACTGTGCTAGGAGGCATCACCAGCACCCTCTTTGCACCCTCTGCACCCCATCCGTGCTCCCTCCTGGTGTAGCAGCAGTTCCGGGCTATCCCACCTGTGGGACAGCCCAATCCACCTCAATGGGCTTTGCTGGAAATGTGAGAGCGGATCCATCCCTCTTCTCAGCTGTGCTCCCAATTGCAGTGCCAGGGTTTACCCACAGGTATGAGGGCTTCCCATAAGGAGCTGGGCTGGCTCGTCCCAAATTTCCTCTTTCCTTTCACAGAGCCATAAAAAGTCTCCAGGAGAGATTTAAATGTAACCCAGCATTCATATTCAAGGTGGCTGAATTATTCATTGTCAATAGTATTTCTTGCGAGCCCTTTTCTTTTCCTTGTGAATCAGCCACAATACATTCCCGAATTCAGCAGACATCGCCGAAACCAGCAATCGGTCGAGATGAATAACTTTCCATCTCTGGCTTGGTGGTGAGCCCTCTGCTTTGGGTCTTTGCTACCTGATACTGGGCAGCGAGAGACTGGTGCCCAGCTCACACGGCGACGGCTCGTCGCCACGTCCAGGTATCTGCCAGGGCTGAGGCAATGCAGAGGCTTCATCAAGGATGAATACTGAAGAGGGAATAACAAAGAAGAAGGTGTGATGGATCTATTTACAGCTGCAGCAGGAAATAATAATTCCTGCTGAAATGCATGGCATATGTGGTATTCACAAACCGCCTTACTCCTTTATTCTTTAATTTATTTTTTTTACTTTATCTGTCAGTTCCTTTGCTTTCTAGGTGGTTTTTCTCCACGCAGTGGTATTCAAATAGCAGTATTGCAAATAAGATCATTTTTAAGTCATTATCTCTTCAGAAAGGTTTTTGCTTTCAAATACAAATAAAAAAAAAAAAAAGATAAATTTCTATGAGAAAGAAAAAAACTTGTAGGAGTCCCTGAGGCTGGAGCAGACAGAGGGATCCTGGTTTCTCACGGAGCTGCTAAACCCTGCATAAATCTTCACCAGCGCCTCTGGTTTATTCTGTAACTCCTCGGGAATTGCTGTGTTTGCAAATTCAGCACAAGTGCCTCCTGGGCTGGGATGCACAACTCCTTCTCACGTTGACGAACCCTTCCCCGGCGGGGCGGCGAGCGGAGGCAGCGACCTCATGGGAAGGGCAGGGGTCCCATGGGAGAGCGAGGGGGGACTGTGGGGTCCCACGTGGGCCGAGTGCCCCAGCATCGCTCCAGCCCCGCACTGCGCCGCGGTCGGGTTTTTTTTGAGCTGCTGTGGCCGTTGTGTGCCAGAGAGGAGACAAACTCCCAGTAATGCTGCTGTAGATCCCTCTTGCACTGAACGGCTGCCTATCAGCCACATGTCTGCAGACATCTCCGTACACATCTTGCTCAATCAAATTACCTTTTTCACCCTGTTTTTACCTGCGGAGTCACCCTGTGTGGCCAGAGGCAGGTTTGCTCCCTCGGCGGTGGTGAGGAGGGATTAGGTGTTCGCTTCCAAACAGCACCGGGATGAACTGGGCTCCCCGCTCTCTAAAGAAGTGACCGAATTCATCACACCCCTCAAATATGAGTTAGTGACTAAAGCCCAGCCCTGGCGCTGGGAGATTTGGTTCCTACTCATGGCCCTGTTGTAGCATTGCCGTGCTCCTGCCCTCCTCCCTTTGGTGCTGCTTGGGGACCGCGCTGGGACCCTCGGCCATCCCAGCCAGCCTCTGGCATCGTCCTGCTCACGTTGTGCTGAGCCCGTGCCAGCACCTGCTTCCAGGAGCAAGGCCAGGAGGACACCCAGAGTGACGTAGTCATGGAAGTTGTGTGCTAACTTGAATTGCAGTGCTGCTGCTTTTGTGCTTGGGAGTGCTGGGGTCAAGTCCCAGCAGGGTGAGACACCTCCCGTGCCCACCCCAAGTGCAAGGGGTGCACTCACACTCATGCGCTTCCACACGTGGTTTGCTTGGCGGCCGAGGGCAGGAGCTCGACATTTGCTGGCTTTTGCTTATTTAGCACCAAACCAGCTACCTTTTGGCATCCCATGGGATGAAGCGAGGGAAATGGCCCCAGGGGAGCATCTCTCCCACTCGCGGTGTACCGTGGCCGTGGGTTGTCCTGGCTCTGATGCACTTTTACGTTTATCTTTCAGTATCAGAGGTGGCTTAGGAAAGTTGCCATCTCCTTGCAATGTGGAAGCAGGGGAGACACATCCTTAAAAAGAAAACTGAGTTGGTTGAGGAACAGATTTGCAGCCTGGGGGTTGGACTTTTGCTGTGTGGAGGTTCTCTGGTGTCTGAGTAGGGTTGAGTCCACACCACAGTCTCTGAAGCACAGTTTTGCTCTGTGCCACCCAAACTCCTGCTTCCACTAGGATGGTCAGAATTTAATAATGTCAATGAGACATTTAGACATTGATCAGATCTGGCCCAAACTAACAGATGTGCCAAGGACTTGTTAGGGGGAACGGACGAACAGGATAGCAGGCACCAAAAGATCCCCTTTCCTGGGGGAAGCATGCTGCAAGCGAGGTTATATTGGTTGTCAGGTCACTAGAAATCCCTCCCTGCTCATCCGCAGCAGTGATGGACAGTATCCTGTCCACATCTGTTACGCCCAGGGCAGCCCCAGGGAAATCCATGGAGCTGTTCTGGGCTTGCTCCTACGCATTCCAATGGCAGCACCGCTCTCAGCAGCAGAAATTCAGGAAAAGATGGGCAAACATGTCTGCCAAGCAAACAAATGGCCGGGTTCCCAGTCAGAAGGGCAGTGGCTGCTCAACTGAAAGCACGTCTCCGTCCCTCCCGACACCCTGGAAGAGGATTTTGTTATTTCGGGTGGAGAAGCAAATATTCACAGCTGTGTTTATTCCCTGCCTGTGGGCTCTTCTGCAGAGGAAAGCACCGGGGACTTGTCAGCAAACTGCCGGGCATGGGCACCCTTCCTCCAAGTGCCACCCGCACCCACCACAGCCCCTGGCGCAGGCAGAGTTCAAGCCGTTGGCTTTTGCTCTGCAGCTCACCCTGCACATGTATGATTTAACGAAGGAGCTAACGGAGAGGGCAGCTGGGCTTTTTTGTCTGTATTTTCCTGCTAGAAAGTGTCATTTGCTGCCTCATGCACAGAGGAGATGTGGGGCTTATGGCCACAAGGTGAGACTTGGGCTGGCTTCAGTCAAACACAGCTGGCCCACAGCTCCAGTCCCTGGGAGAGCTTATGCACGATGTGGGCTTTCTTCAGTGCATCTTTAAAGACTGCACCAAACGAATAAGCTGCTGCCCTCTGTCTGAGCTCGATCTTGGGAGGAGGAAAGTAACCCTTTTGGTAGCAGAGAAATTTTGTTATTCCCGGATTTTCCCTTTCCCTCTCCTGACCTGTGTGCCTTCGAGTGATAGCACCTTGATTTTGGGCTTCCTGGCAAAGAGCTGGGCTTCCCTCAGCCCTCCCAGGCTGTATTTTTGCAGGTAGCTTGTCCTCAGCCCACTGTAGGGCTTGCAGCTCTGCTCCTCTCAGGACAGTGCGTCATGGCACGTGGGATCTTCCTGGAATGTCTCTGAATCCCTCCTTCTCTTGCCACCAAGCAATTTCCCCAAAGTCCAGGTGCTTTCCGACACAGAGAAACACCCTGATGCTACCCAGTATGGGCACTAAATCCAGTAGGACCCTCAACTCTCTGTTCCGCTGATCCCTGGGGCATTGCCATGTTTCTCCTGAGCTGTGTAGCTCCTCCATGTCCTCAGTGATGCTCCTGCCCCTTCTTTCTGTCCCCTCTTGGCTCACCCCTGCTCTGCTCTCTCTGCCAGGCAAGACCAGGACGAAAGACAAGTACCGGGTGGTGTACACGGACCACCAGCGCCTGGAGCTGGAGAAGGAGTTTCACTACAGCCGCTACATCACCATCCGCCGCAAGGCTGAGCTGGCCACTGCCCTTGGGCTCACCGAACGACAGGTCAGTTCCACAGCATCCCAGGAAAACCCACGTCCCGGGTGGAGATGGGGCTGGGGAGGGGAAGGGCTGAAGCCCCAGCAGGCAGCCGTGGTCCCACCTTGCTCCACACCTCTGCCTTCTCTTCCAAAATCCAGGATGCTCCCCCTGCCCCAGAGGGACCCCGAGGGTCATTATCCTTGGCTGCATCTGTCCCCAACTCTGCATCGCCGTCTTTGCTTTTCTGCAGGTGAAAATCTGGTTTCAAAATCGGAGGGCGAAGGAGAGGAAGGTGAACAAAAAGAAGATGCAGCAGCAAAGCCAGCCCACCAGCACCACCACACCGACCCCGCCAGCCGTCGGCACACCGGGACCCATTGGAGGCCTCTGCAGCAGCAGCACCCCGAACCTCGTCTCCTCGTCTCCGCTGACGATCAAGGAGGAATTCATGCCTTAACCCCCTTCACCAACTATAGACACCAAGAGATAAGCACTATGTAGCAGAGCCCAGCCGGTCCGTGTGCTCTGAAGAGTGGCAGCCGCTTCCCAAAGACACGATGGTCCCCAGCTGAACCAATGGGGTGGCCGGTGAGGTGGCACCGGGACCTTCCCAAGGGGCTGGTGGGCTCTCTCCTACATAAAAACCATAGGTTAAGTAGAATTGCTGTCCTGTAGGAAACATGCACCGGTCTGGGCTCCGGTATTTGTAGCCCAACGCAAGGTCCTAATGTCAGCAGAAGGAAGGGGGTGGTGGTGGAGGATGGCTTTCCTACAGTGCTCCAGGTGGAGCTGATAGGATGCTTCCTTCAGTTCTCCTGGTGCTCCAGCTGCCCGGGGTTTTTGGGGCAGTTTGAACAAGACTGAACGAGAGAAAAGACTTAGCTGGTCTCAGGGCAAAAGAAATTTCCACTGAGCTGGTCTCCTGGATCTGCCGCAGCAGGAAGGGGGGTGTCAAAGGCAGAGCAATTTGGACTGCGGGAGCCAGGCAGGACCCTTGACCGTGGGACCTGAGGGGGAACCCTTCAAACCACAGTGACAGTGGCGAGCCAGAGCCTGCCCTTGGCAAGAGTTCCTGCACGTGCCCACCCATGTCACCCAGCCACCCCAGCAGCACCCACACCAGCACCCCCAGCTCTGCCCCTGCAGCCACAAAAAGCCACATGGGGACGTGTCCAGCAGCCCCAGTGTCCCCGGCTCTGCCATGGCGTGGCACTGCAGCCATCCTGCACCTGGAGCACAGGGAGAGGAGAGAGGAGAGGAGAGGAGAGGAGAGGAGACAGGTGTGAGCGTGCTGAAGATGGACCACCCTGCTGAACCCTGAGACTACCTTCCAGTGGGAAAAGGAGAAGAAGAGGGTTTGCCATTGGGATGCTGGATGCAAGAACCAACCTCAGGCCATCCAGAGGGGCCAATACCAGGAGAGCTTTGTGGTGCTGCTCCAAGGGAGCGCAGCTGCCGCTGGCACCGGGAGCTGCTGCTGGGTTGGACAGGGGCTGTGTCAGGCAGAGGAAGGGCTGGCACATGCCCTGGTGTTAGGTGATGGTGAGGTAGTTTCCAGAAAGACAGAGGAGTGGAATTTTCCCTGTTTTCTTCAAAACCCAAAGGACTTCAGGTTTTGCTCTCCATCCCTGCCCTCCTCCATGCACTGCACCACCTCTTGCCCACTCTGTGCCCTAGGCCAGTAACCAATATCCCTCTTTTCCTGCTGGTGAACTGCAGCGGAAAGATCCCTTCACCTTGCTGAGTCCTGACCACTGTATTGGTCCAGGTTTCTGATACCCCAAAAGTCATTGGGGCATGGCTGGGACACCGGAGGGTCTGTGGCTCCTGCTCAGGGCTGTGCCGGCTGCTCCTGGGCTGTGGCTTCCCAACACCAAGACAGGGATGAGGGTGCATGGGCTGCACCTGGCAGCTCGCGTGGCCTTTCCCAGCGCTGTTTCTCTGAGCTCCAGAAAGGTGGAGCAGCAGACGTGTCCGGCGCTGCCTGCAGAGCACCCGGCCGAGCGCTCACACCGCACTCGACACTGCTTGTGCACTGCATTCCTCGGCCTCCCTGTCTGCCGCCAGCCTCGCATTGCTCCCGGCCCCTCACGGCACAGAAAACAAGGTGCCCCGGCACGCTGTGGCTTTTGCAAGGGAGTCCCTGCCATCCCGCTGCAGCGCCCCACTCCAGCTCTCGCAGGATTTAGGTCTCCCTCCCGCAGGGAGCGCTGACACCTCCCTCAGCCACTGCTGCCAGCTGCGCTCGGCGGTGAGGACGAATGTTTGCATTGGCTCGGGACTTTGGCTCAGTTTTTGTGTATATAAGGCAGAACTGGTTTTCCTTTTTATTTTTTAGGCATCAGTGAAAATAAAAGCGAGCAGGAATCCCGCGTGCCACAGGTTTGTTGCTGTCTCTTCCCGGCCTGTGGTGCTGCGGCCGGGGAGGGATGCCAGCTCCGGGGTTGCACCGGTGCTGATGCCCTTGAGCGTGGCCAGGCAGGAATGAGGGCTCCTGCCCAGCCCCACCAAAACTGGTGCAGATGGATGTCTCGATGCATCAAGGTTGTCCTTGTAGCATGCGGTGTGCCTGTCCCACAGGGGCATTGCCGGAGGTGGCATGGCTCTTGTCACCAAGAGGGCTGGCCATGCCAGGCAACCTGGTGGCTGCAAACTCACCGGGAAAAGGGTGAGGCTGGGCTTGGGCTGGCGGAGGCCAAAGAACAAGGCCAGCTGCCCATGGACGTGGCCACCTCCCATTGGCGCCTCCTGGCCTCTAATCTTGTTTTATGGCTGTTGACGGGCTGAATATCCTCCTTGTCCAACAAGAACAAACAGAGAATGAGGATGTGAGATAGTGCCTGGGACAGCTGGCATCGGTGCCCAACGCTCTCCTCTCTCCATCCCAGTCACGTCCCCCAGGTCCTGCAGGGAGCTGAGCAAGGGGCTGCCCTTGAATCCCTGACCAAAATGGCTGCTCAAGCCCCGAAATGTGCCAAGCATTACCTGGTAAGAGACAGGAATACGTGTGCCAAGGTACCCGGGCAGGGCAGGTAGCTGTGGAGGGGCACCTGGTGCAGGATAAAGTCCTCATGGGTGGAGGAGATGGAGGAGCAGGGGCAGGATGAGGTGGCATTGCAGAGAGAGGCAAAGCACTTTTTCCTGACCTCACAACAGCGGCTGCGCCTCCTGCTACACCCTGGTGACCCCGCGCTCACCGGCACGGTGCCTGGGATACCTGTGGCATGGGACCACTGCCTCCCTCCACCCCTGCAAGGAGATGTGGGGCACCAGGAGCTAAAACAAGCTGTGGGAGGCAAGGGAAATGGAGCTCGTGACATATGGGAAAAGGGATGGGACTGGATGGGCCACCTGCCCAAAGAGCTGGGCTGGACTGGGGAAACTGGCGTCCACTTCTGCGTAGGGGCTCCAGCGTGGTCCCTATGCCAGGGCTTGGCTCTTCCACACGCATCCTCCTCCCTCACTGGGCTTCACATGCCTTTGGCATCCAGTTCTGTCACTGCCACGTGGGGACTGGCTGGTGGGATCCTGCTCCGGCAGGGGATGGGGTGGCGGCAGCCCAGCCCTGGGCATCACCATCACCTGCAAGGTCTCGCTCAAGGGGGAAGCTTGAAGGGGAACAGCATCCTGGAGGGGCATGAAACGCGTATGTCCCAAATTCACTCACTGCATTGGGGTGCCCATGGGTGGGCAAGGGGCCTGGCTGGAGGGAAGATGCTCCACCGCCCACACGGAGAGGCCGTGGGTGCCGTTGAGAGGATGAAATTCCAACTGATACCCTAATCTGGCGCCTGCCTGTTTGCACAGCAGGGTAAAAGTCCAACGAGCCGTGGGCTGTGCCCTTGGGTCCCTGCAGCCCGTGTGTGCACAGGGAGCCGGCGCTGGCGGGAAGAGGCAATAAATGTGCCCACACGCCCAGCCACCCCTTCCCCCAACACACACACACACACACACACACACACACGCCCCTTGGTCGGGTGACGAAATGCATCTGCTGCGTCCCCGCTCCCGTGTCCTCCCCTGGCTCCCTCCAGCCATCGTTTGGGCAGGGATGGGCGAGCCTTGCGGTGTTTCCGCTGTGCCAGGAAAGGGGCTGGTGGACCCTGTGTCCCCACCAGCTTTCAGACCTTTGGTCCAAACCTCCTGGACACGTGTCACCTTGACGGTTGCACTGGTGGCAGGTGACAGGCAGCCGGTTTCAGCACCTGCAGCAGCTGCCTCCCGAGTCCCACGGCCCCACGTGGAGCCTGGTCCTTATGGGGACAGCATGGCCCCATGGACAGGGGACCCTGAGGACTGTCCCAACAAACCACCGCTGTTTCTTCCTGTTTCTTCCACTGCTCTTCCCACTGGCTCCTGCTGCCTGGCTGCACCCCCCCGCTCAGAGAAATCTTGAAATCATCATCAAAATAAGGCCACGCACACCAGGTGGCCGAAAACGCCACCGGCCTGCCAGCAGCCTCCGGCATGGCATGCTTCCCGGTAGTGACTAACTGGAGTGCCGCTGGCGTCGTCGCCTTCCTCGTGTCTTGTGGAGTGGATCTGGGCACGGTCCCATCTTCCTGTCAGCCACCTTCTCGCTGCATCCTGGGTGGCTGACGCCAGGATGCGGGTGGGCTGCCCGAGCAGGGTCGGGGCAAGGGGTATTTCCCCAGCCTGGCTGCTGCCCTCTCTTCCCCTGCTGATGGCAGGCAGCACGGGCAGTGCCAGCGCCGGTCGGGCACTGCATTGGGATGGAGAAACGCATGTTTGCTTTCCTGCATCCCTTCCACCCCGTTGTGCCCGTGCTTCAGCCCACGGGAAGGGAAAGGGCTGTCTCAGGGGTGCCCCATGTCCCAGGGGTGTCTCAGGGGTGGAGAGGGAGAAGGCAAAGCTTGCTAGAAAATGTTTGCCAGCCCCATGTGTGTTCCCTAGAATTGAGATGTTGGGCATCAGGGCACGGGGACAGCTGTGCAACACCCCTGTCATCCGCCTGGATTTTCCTGGGTTTTGTGGGGTCCCTGGACTGCACCACTCCTCATGGAAACGGCCCCCTGGCTCCTACTGCCTCTGGCGGGTGCTGTTCCATGAGGTGGGTGTCTTGCCAGCTCCAGGGCAATGCCAGACTCAAGCCAGCTCTGCAATGAGATGCTAGAGCACCCCAGATACCCAGGGTAGGGAGTCTACTCCTGAGAGATCCCAGGAGATGGAGAGCTGATGGTGCTACCAGATCAGCCCCAGCCAAACCAGAAGAGAGATCTCCAGACACAGAGCACCCCGCCAGCAGTGGTATCAACATGGACATTTCAGAGTCACGTCAGACCTGGACATCTCTGCTGGTAAGTACTGCCCTGGAGACAAGAAGTCGGGGGTTTGAAGTCCACCCAGGGGAGGCTGGGTGGTTTGTGCAGGGCTCGGTCCATGCTGCTGACATGGGGCTGCTGCAGCTGTAACAAGTTGGCACCAGGTTCTCCCCTCCTATGCCATGGCATGGCTGTGGGACACTTCTCTATGTGGATCTTGAGTGAAAAACCCAAAGGGGTGATTCAGACCATGCAGACACAAAAGGCAAACGAAGCACCCCTGCCGCAAGCAGGAAGGGTGAGGCTGGGACAGTGCCTGATGTGGTCCCCCCCGCCACCATCCTGGCCAGCTCCAGGCTCAGCCTTCCCCACCAGCATCCCAGCAGAGGGAGAAGTTGAAGACAGGTAGAACCTGGATGGGTGAATTCCCAAAGACTTTTTTTTTTTTTTTTTTGAGGAATTTGTGAGTGTGTGAAAAAAGACATTTGTTGAATATATAGTTCGCTCCTTCCTTCTTTCCCCCTGGGAAATCCAAGCAAATATTAGCTCTGAAAGACCCACTGTGCAAACGCTGAGCCGCTTCATCATGTTGGAATCTGCAGAAATGTGTCTTTATGCTCAGGGTCTGTTTCCCTTCAGGGAAGTGCTTGGAGGGCTGTAGGAGCATGACTGGCATTAGACGTCAGGGAGCTTTGCTCTGACATTGAGCAGGCTGGGTCCTCTCAGTCCCAGTCCTGTCCTTGTCCTCTACATCCCCAGTGCTGTCACCTCAGCCTTAAACCCGAGCAAAGCAGCTGGGGACTGGTCTGGGGCAGGCTAGAGCACTGTAAGGCATTTGCAAGGAAAAAGGACACGCACACCCTGGTGGACTGGGCACAGTCCAAGATGAAAGTGAAGGACAAAAGGATATTATCAAGGGGAAGAGGCATTACCGTGGGTACCAAGGCAGACAGCAGCTCTTCTGGTACCACACTGGTCCTGAGGCATGTGGCATTGTCCCCTCTTGCAGCCCCATGGGGGACATTTCCCACCATGTAAGTGGGAGAAGAAGCCACAGATCATCTCTCTGCCACCTTAATGGGGATTTGACTGAGCATGACGGGGAAAATCCCGGATCTCCCTGTGCTTTGGGGCAGTAGGATCGCACTGCTGACTCAACAGGGATGTCTGAACCCTGGAGGTCTGACCTGTGCTCCAGCATTGGGCCCATGATATGTTGGACTCAGCTGCTCTCCCTGGGGTCTGCCTGAGGGTTGCTCTTGCTCCCAGCATGGTGGGATGTGCTGGTCCTACCCAAAGGGACCGATGGCTGTTGTGCATCCCCCTCCCCTGGGTTTGGGCAGCATGAGCAGAGCCCACTTCTGACCTGCTCAGGCTCCGGCTGTGTCCTGCCGTGGGAAAATCAGCTCAGAGCCGGACAGAAAGATGCCAGGACCTTTTGGGATCTGCACTTGCACTACTGTCACCGCTGCCTGGGGCACGTGGGAGCTGCGGGGTGCCCGGTGGCAGGGTGCCTGCAAAGTCAGGTACATCCCTAGGGAGATCTGACGCATCTGTGGCATGAGTAAGGCAGCAGCTCTACCTCCTGGCTGCCCCGGCGGGGGGCTGAGGTCCCAGTTTCCCCCCTGGCAGGGGTGCGTTTGACAGACAGCCCTTCTCCAGCCTGCCAAGAGCCGTCCCCTCCTCCCTCCCTGCTCAGCACACAGCCATCCTCAACTCCAGGCAAATCTTTTTTCCAGCCCTGCTCCCCCCAGCCCCCCTGCCTCCCTCCGCTCCGCCAGCCCAGCCGGCAGGAAAGTGGCACCCCTCCTCGCTGGTTATCGCTTCGCCCGCTCCCCCTTCTCCCTCCCTCCCGCCGGAGAAAGCGAGAGGAAAAAGTGTCGGAGCGGGGAGCGCATAGCAACAGGATTCTGGGATGAAGAAGATTCGGCAGCAGCATCTCCGGGAGGTAAGAGCCGGGAAGCGGGGGTACCCCCAGGGCTGGGAGCCAGGGAGCAGGGGCAAGGTGTCCCCATTGCCTCGTGATCCCCTGCCGGGGGACCCCCCGGCTGCGGTCAGCAGAGTTTTCCCTGGCAGGGATTGCAGACAGGGATAATGTGCGTGCTGGGGGGCCGAAGCGGGGTGGCGGGGAGAGGGACGAGGGGCATTTTGCAAGGACTGCTCCTGCCTCGCTGCAATGAGCAGAGCACAGAGGCCCCGCTGCCCGCTCTGGCTGGCTGGGTGCTCTCTCCCATCCTTGCCCTGCCGGCGGGTGTCATGACTCATGTTGTGTCTGGCCGGGCGGCTGTGGGTGGGCACCCAGAGGCAGAGCCGGCTCCCCGCGGCGGGGTTCCCCAGGACAACACTCCAGGCAGCCCCCGGGGACTGCCCGGTCTCAGGGTGGAGTGTGGAGGGATTCTCTCCCTCGCCAGGATGAGCACAGGGAGCTGGGCAGTGCTGGGATTGCCTCCTCTTCCATAGGAATCACAGGGGTCTGGGTAGTGCTGCACCCTGAACCCCTCTGGTGCCCTTTGGCAGCTGGCAGAGCTAGAAACCCTTTTTACATCCTGCTGGAAACCCTTTTTAAACCCAGTTTTCAGGCTTTCCTATCCTAGCCTCCCCTCCACTTTGCTCTTACCAGCCTCTCTGGGTCCTCCTCTACCCCCATGCTGGGGACTTTCTCGTGCCCATCCTTCATGGGGACATGGCGGTGTGGGGCGGCAGAGGCTGGCAGCCACAGCTCCCTGGTGGGGACAGCCCTTCCCAGAGCATGCCAGGCAGTGACCCGGCGCTGTGAGCCCCCTGGGCTCTGCCCTCTGCCAAACCGTGCCAGCTAACCACAGGGCAGGGCGACTCTAACCTGTGCCAGCCTTTGGATGAAAACTCAGGTCAGTTTCATCCCTGCCAGGAAATTCCTATACTGGGACATGACATAAAAAAGCCATCAGTGGCCCGGTGAAAGCCAGTGGCTATCTGATGGCCCTGGCAACCTCTAGGGCTGCCTACCTTTCTCTGCTGTTGCTTGGAGGCATCGTCTGGCTCGTCCCTCTCTACCTTTTTCTTACAGATTGCTTTTTCAGATGACTTTGTGACTGCAAGATCCATTAAAAGTTGTCTTTGTCCTTTCCAAAGGCTTTCTGAGATACTTGAAAGAATTTCTCTGCTGCTGGTGATCCTGTTTAACATTTATTCAGGAATTCATTTAGCCCCACAGTGATCAGCTGGAATGAAAAGCAGATGTCTCTGAGCTATTTTCCCTATTGCCGGTGTTGCTCAGGGCCCTGCTGTCCTTTGTTACCCAAAAATACTCTTTCTGAGCTCCAGATGGAGAACCTGGTGCTCGCAGCAAAGCGGCACCTTGGGATCACTGTGCCCGACGCTGGCATCGGGCTCACCCAGAGCCGGTGGTGGCTGATGGAGTTTGCACAGCCCCGGCTGCAGCACCCACCCCAGGACCCCGACAGCCTCCTCTCCCTCTCGTCATGATCCGCTTCCCATCCTTGAGCCGGGAGTTTTAAGCCTTCTCACCAGACATGTTTTAGACATTTGGAAATTCCTCTCTAATAGAGAAGACCTTTCTCAGGCTGTAAGGATTTCAGGTTGGCTTTTTGCATATAATAGTATTTCCAGAAGAGCTGAGTGGATGTTTTTTATTTGTTGGCTTATTTGCTTTGAGGGGTTATTTGGTGGAAACAGGCCAAAGCCCACGGAGGACTGTGGTGGGAGCCAGGATCTGGGCTGCCCTTCCCCATATCCAGCCAGGCTGCTGAGCAGCATCCTCCTGCCTGAGCTGCTGCCCGCCTCTGCCTGCTACAAGCTGCCTCAAACCTTCCTTCCCCAGGGTTTTGGGATGAAAGGCCATAAACATTTGCAGCTGTGCGTGCTCCCTGCGCTCTGGGCATCGCTGTAATGAGTTTGCTTCAGCCTCAGCAGCCTCCAGCTCCCAAATCCCCTGTGCTCCAGCACCACTTGCTCCCTCTTCTGGCATGGGCTGGAGGAAACCAGGGTTAACGCAGGCCTTCAAGGGGCTCTTCCATATCATAGAGATGCTTTATTTTCCTTTATTACATTTGAATTAATTTTTAGGTTGTTTTTCTATTTTTTTCCCTCCTCAAAGAGATTAACAAGCAATTCGAACTAATCTGAAGTGACTCACACTTTACAGACGCACTGTGCTCACACGTGGCTTGTATCCGCAGGGAAGAAATCTGGCATCGGGTGGCATTTCTCCCATCAGAGGCTGTGGTCCATGCGCAAAACACTGGCAAAATAACCCCACAATGCCACTTAGAATGGAGACAAAATATGATGAAAAAGTAACTTTAATCTGGCTGTTTTTTCAGGGATACAGCTGAGTTTTGTACTGGTTTAAATAAATTGGTTTACAGAAAATAATTAGCATAGGGCAATTTCCTTATGGAAGCCAGCTCTAATCTTGGCAGAGACCAAAGTGCTTTTTTCTTCGCAGTGACCTTTGCTTTGCTGACTTCTTTGGGAGCATCTTCTGATGAATAATGGAAAGTGATGCCGTGTTCAAAGAGGACGTGGTTGCCAAGGGAGCTGTTAGTCCCTGTCTGTTTATAACCGCCAGACAGGAGCCCGGTTTGAAAGATGGCAGTTGACGGTGGAAAGCACTAGAGCAATATCGTAGCACTACGGCACTTCAGCTGCTGCTGAAAAAGAAAATTCCTGTTATGACAGAGGCTGAAAGGGAGCATTAATTGTAAAAAAAGGGCTGGACCCGAGCCAGCGTGTGAGATTTCCAGCTGCCTGAAGCAGAGAGGGGTGCAGCTCTCTGCTGTTTGGGACAAAGGTGGGCTGGAATCCTTAAACGCTGCATTTTGCTATTTATTTTCAGTCAGGCAAATAGGCAAGGTTTCCCGTGATTTCAATGAAAAGGCTATGATTTGGGGCATTTTGGGGCATTGCAGTCATGGAGCAGCTTCTGTGTGTGGTTTCCGGCAGCATCCCTGGTCTGTGCCTCCCCAGCCTGCCTGATGGGGACAGCAATGTCACCGTCCTCGGGGTCTATCCAACTCCTGAGCAGTCTCTGCTTTCTGCCCAAATTTAAACTGCAGAGCTCCAGCTAAAGATATTAATAAGGGGTGAAGTCATCACTGCATCCCACAGCCTTTGAACAGGGTGACTGAGACGGGGACTGGGCCAGGCACCATTTGGAAAAGGTCTGGTTGTCTCCTTTCTTTTCTTTTTGTTGCTTCTGCGTTGATTTCCATGCTGCGGCTGATGGATGGGCACCTGCATTTCATCAGGTCATGTGGCTCCACTCTTGCCGGTTGGGATTCAGGCAGAGGTGCAGGAATTAGGCAAGAGGATTTAATGATCTCCCAGCACTCCTGCTCACTGCTTGTCTGTGATGCAAAGCTGGAAAGTGAGTGCTCCCCAGGCACTGTGATGGACTGGGAAGCATTTTTGGGGGAAGACCAAATGGTGAGGGTCCTGTAGGTGTTGTCCCCACCTGTCAGGGACCTTTGTAAATACAGGTTTTAGCAGGTGAAAGTTTGGGGAGGGATGTTGCAGAGCAGTCTGCAAACACCAGTTGCCGTGGGTTGTGCCCACTGTGTGTTGGTTAATTAGCAGGCATGGCCATGGTTTGGAGAAGCTACTGAGCTGGAGAGCGGTGTTAAACAGCTGCAGGAGAGCTGCCAGGTAGCAATGGTTCTGTAGCAACAGTATTATATTTGGGTCATACTTTGGCTTTTCAGCCTGAGCTTCTGAAGCTTTTTCTTCTGGCCCTTGCCTTGTGATGGTGGCATCCAGCAGCGGTGGGCTTTTAATGGTGGGTTTTCATGTAACGCCTTTGCTCAGGCTGTGCATTTTGGGTTGGCTTTGGGAAGAGTTTGCCCCGGCTGATCCTGTCCCCCAAGGGGTTTGCAAACCGCCTGGGGACGGGTTTGCCTCTGTGTTCGATACCTTTGGTGAAAGCGTGCTGGCAGCCCTGGGGTGCCAGTGGCCGGAGGAGTGGGGTGCTCCCTGTGAAGGGTGGGACGTGCAGCCTTCACCGTTGGCAGCAGGACTCCATGTCTCCATGGGAACCGGCAGCAGGAGCATCCTTCAGTCCGGCTGGAGAAGATGAGGAGGAGGAGGCGAGGAGGCAGCTGCCACCTTCCCCAGGGCAGCGCTGGGCTCTGCTCGCCCACAGGCTCTGATCTCCCGGGGGATAAAGGTCTGCTGCACATGGGTGCAAGGGTCCCACACCTCCTTCTGCCTGACTCCTCCAAATCCAGGCCCCCCTCCCTCAACCACATCCCATGGGTTCATTCCCTATAATTGCACAAACTCGGGGACATGGAGATGGCTGCTTTGATCTTTTGAGAGCCCAGGAAGAAGAGAAGGTTCCCAAATAGGCTTCTTCTGCCCTGGTCCTGGTGCCTTGTCAGCCAGGGACCCCAGCATCCTTCTGTCTCTGTGCCTCAATACCAGCCAAACCTGGTGCACCCCCAGGCAGGGGCGCAGCAACACGCAGTGGCACAGGGGCAGGATCCTCCTCCCACCTCAGTCTTGCCGAGGGGATATCTGTCATGGGATCTCACCCGGCAGCTGCCGGCTAAGGCTTTCAGCTTTGGGGACTGCCGGTGGGACGGGATCCAGGGAGGGGGGGGATGCCTTCCCCACTCTCCCAAGGTCAGGAGGCTGAGGAAGTTAAGAAGACCAAACATCTCCCTGCAGACCTGATGTAAATGCACACGCAAACACCAAGGAGCCCTGTGCCCTCCCGGTGCATCAGCTGCACCTAAACCTATTGCAGGACTTGCACCTCCCTCTTAGGGGAGGGAACGGGTTAATCCCCTGCCTGTGCCTCACTGATCCAGAGCAGATTAGGAAAGCTGGAAGGAGCTCTCTCAGCAGAGACAACTGGGAGTACATCCCTAAATCCCCACGGTGTAAGCTTTTGGCAGTTGGAAAAGTGTGAAAAACACACAGAGCATTTAATGGCAACCAAGTGCCTGGAATGGCAGGAGCATGTGGGGCTGAGGTGTCGTGCTCCCTGGCATGTTGGCAGGGGTTCTCCTCCTGCTGTCCTCATGCCCATGCTCTGCAGGAGATCACGAAAATTTATCACGGTCCCTTGAAAGGATTTCTTGGGAAACTGGGGTTGCAAGATGGGCCTTGGCCTCTCAGGGTGAACCGGGGCCATCCGGCTTTTCCCAGGGGAGCTCTGGCCATGTGGGATCACATTTATCCCATTCCCTTGCTCAGCTGCAGAGCAGGACGTTGTCTGGGGAGGTGACAGAGAGCTGCTGGGATGGGGTTTCCCCAGGGGACAAATGTCTTGGGGGTCACAAATTCACACCTGAGCTCTCAGTGCTCCTTTTCTCTCTCCTCCTCTTCCCCCCTGTTTTTATTCCTTCCCTTGAACCCTGGCTACCATGTCCCGTCCCCTGCTATCCCACCCAGCCGGTCACGCCAGAGCTCCTGGTGAGTCCCAGCAGCCAGGACGGGGACCTGGGCTCTGAGTGCCCGGAAGACAGAGGGAACTGGACAGGGCGGCTGGATTTCCTCCTTTCCTGCATCGGATATTGCGTGGGCCTCGGAAATGTCTGGAGGTTCCCCTACAGAGCTTACACCAATGGAGGAGGTACTCGGGCATCCTTTGGAGTGGCCGCGTCTCCCCCTCACTGAGCTGGGCTGGTGGGATGTGTCCTTGGAGAGATGTCCTTTCACTTTCTCAGGGCTGGGAAGTGGCGTTTGTTGTTGTGGGGTGAAGCCTCCCTCTGCCCCCTGTGCTCGCTGTAGGACATTAACCACCTGTACCCACATGTGGAAGGGGCTCACCAGCCCACCTCTGCACTCATGGCCTTGGAGACATCCCCAGCTCCATGCTGGATTGAACATCACCTGAGCATCCCCCTTGGTTTCCAATAGCTTCTTGCCCTGGTGTCCTCCAGGACTCAGTGGGGTCAGCAAACGCTTCCCATGTACCGGAGGAGGGGAACGAGACTTCTGCAGTGCAGGAGCCTGGTGTGATGGTGCAAAGTGCCCAGCTTGTTCAACTACTCCCAGAGTAACTGCTTGTCTCATGCAATAATAACAGGAGAATTTCATCATGTTTGTGAACGATTCAAGGAGAAAAGAGAGCTGGGGGTGGAGGTGAAGCGCGGCACTTGGTGAATCACAGCCCTTTCCTCCTGCACTAATGGTGAGCTGCTGCCCCTTGCTGTTGTCCAGACTTTGGTGCAGATCCCTCAGGGCCACGGGTGTTGCATGAACTTTATTCCTTTTCACAGATAGGTTCTAGCTGTTTGCTCTGTGTTATTTTTTGGCTGTCTGTCTTGCTTCTTGCAGGAGCTTTCCTGGTTCCTTACTTCATCATGCTGGCCATCTGCGGGATCCCCATCTTCTTCATGGAGCTGTCGCTTGGCCAATTCTCCAGCCTGGGGCCGCTTGCTGTCTGGAAGATAAGCCCTCTCTTTAAAGGTGCGTGACTGAAGTCCAGAGCCTCTGCAGGGCTTCTGGAAGAGTTGCTTGGTGAGGATGTGGACCAGCAGCATCATCCCGTGGTCCTCAAAGCTCTTGTTGGAATCAAAGGTTAAATTCTGGGGGAAGGTGGAGCAGGCTGGACTTCTGGATTTAGTAGCTGCAGGATATGTATGAGATCTATCTGTCTGTGGAGGCTCTGGATGTCATGACCAGCTCTAGAAATTGTATGAAAATTATTAAGCCAGTTAGTGTACAAAAGACAACATCAAAGCTAAGTAATGACTGTTAAAGACAAAGGTAAGAATAAAGTGTTCAAAAAAAGGTCAAATCAAATACTTTTACACTCAGCATTAAGTTGGAGTAAAATTATCTGCACGATGCAATTGATCATCAATGCAGAGAAGGCATATCCCGAAGGAATAATGGCAAAAAGAGGCTCGCCCCACCAGGTGAACCTCTGACTGATTGGTTTGGCTGCTGAGATCCAGTGTCTGACCCTGGTTCTGGATGTTCTCCAGTCTGGAGAGATGGCTCACTCCTTCTTTACCCTCTCCTTCCTCCAGGCGTTGGCATGGGCACGATCCTCATCGTCTCCCTGGTGGCCATTTACTACAATATGATCATTGCTTACGTTCTCTTCTACCTCTTTGCATCCCTCACAAGCAACTTGCCCTGGCAGCACTGCGGCAACTGGTGGAACACTGACCTGTGCCTGGACCACCACGTCATCAAGGCGGGGAACACCACCTTCCCCGTCAACATCACCAACACCGTCAGCCCCAGCGAGGAGTACTGGAGGTAAAGAGGTCAGCCCGACCTGGCCGTGTGGACATGGTTGGCATCCAACCAGGGAGAGCATGGGGATGGGATGAGGGGTGAAGGTCTGTGCCGCACATGTCATGGTGTGGTGGACACCCATGGTTGGCATTGTGGGTGCAGTGATGGGCTCTTGGGATCAACTGTGGGGGACATCTCAGTTTAGCCGCTTGGATCGTGTCCCCAGGATGTGGGAGGTGCTCATGATCTAGTGCTGCTTTGCTGGCCTGGAGATATGTTAGACTGAAACATATCCCATGTCTGGACCGGCTGGGAATTTGCTCTCAAGAGGCCAGGCATCCCCTCTGGGCTTTTTAATGCGTGGTGGAGAAATCACACCAACTCTCCCCTTTCCCTGGCAAATAGCTGCCCGTGCCTTGCTGCTCTCTCATTGCTGGGATTTTTGAGAAGGTCATTTTTTGCAGCAGAGGCATTGCTCGGCTCAGAGAGGACCTCTGGAAGAAGGCAGGGGGTGCCCGTGGCCCCTCACTGGTGGTTCTCCTTTCTCCCTAGCCGGTACGTCCTGCACATCCAAGGGAGCTCTGGGATTGGAAATCCCGGGAGGATCCGCTGGAACCTATGTCTGTGCCTGCTGCTTTCTTGGACTATCGTCTATCTGTGCATCCTAAAGGGAGTCAAATCCTCAGGCAAGGTAAGGTCTGGACTGTCTTTTTGGGGGTTCTACAGAGATGCCTGCCACTGCCTGCACATCTGGGAAAGTGAGACCCATAAACAACATCAGCTGGACAATGGCCACCTCGGGAATGGCTTGCACAGCCAGACGCCGGCAGGGCTGACACTTCCCAAGGATCCCAACACTGCAGGGTGATGTGGTGTCCCACTGCAGAGCCTCGAGTGGGGAGCGCTTCATGCTGTGCTCTCGCTCCCGGCTCTCCCAGCTGGCTCTGCTCTCCCGCAGGTCGTGTACTTCACCGCCACCTTCCCGTACCTCATCCTGGTGATGCTGCTTATTCGTGGCGTGACCCTGGAGGGGGCTTGGAAAGGGATCCGGTTTTACCTCACGCCCCAGTTTGATCACTTGCTGTCTTCCAAGGTGAGAAGGATTTTGTGCAGTTTATTCAAGACACAAAAATGAACCTTCTCCTGCCACCTCCAGCATGTAACAGAGATGCTTCCCATACTTGGGCGTCTTTTTTGGCCACCCCTGACCCAAAGTCCTCACTCTTGATTGCTCCCAGACCAAAAATGTTTGCCTTTCAGCATTCCGTCTTTGCTCCACACCTTGTCTGTGCTGCTCTTCCCTCCTGGCCCAGACCCGTGCCTGCATTCCTGGCTGTCCGGGCAGGGGGTGGCGTGCTCACCATGTCTGCTGGGCAACAGGACTGTAGGCAGGATTAGCCCAGCCCCTGTGATGGGCTGGGGGTGATGATGGGTGCCTGTGGTGGATTTGGCTGTTCTGTTTTTCCCGAGCAATCTCGGTGCACGGAGCAGGGAGTTTCCTTGTGTCAGCAGTGTTGGTAGCAGAGACCACCCAGTTTTACAGGGAATGTAATGCCACACTGGGCTGGCTCTAAAATGCTCTCATTAGCCCTTCCACTAGCCAGCTGACCCACTAGGAGTGGTGGGCATGTTAGAAAGGAAAGGCAAAGACCCCATGCCTGGAGGGCTGGAGAAGATGTGCCTGGGGAAGCATATTTCCAACTCCCTCTTCCTCAGGGGGAGATTTCCAAACCCGTGCTCTCCTCACACCTGCTTCCTTCCCCCAGGTGTGGATCGAGGCAGCCCTGCAGATTTTCTACTCCCTTGGGGTAGGCTTTGGGGGCCTCCTCACCTTCGCCTCGTACAACACCTTCCATCAGAATATCTACAGGTGGGAGCCTGCTGCTGTCTCCTAAAAATTGTGGGTTGGAAGGAGCCATGAAAACATCAGCTGGTGGGTTCAAAGCCAGCAGAAGCAGGCAGC
The DNA here is from genome assembly GCA_013398295.1 of Chionis minor. Lineage (NCBI taxonomy): Eukaryota > Metazoa > Chordata > Aves > Charadriiformes > Chionidae > Chionis > Chionis minor. The sequence continues at coordinate 159,324 of VZSF01010917.1, forward strand.
GCAGTGCATGGTCACCCAGCACTGCTCCTTGCTGAGCACCTTACAGATACCTGGCAGCTTGCACAGGCTCAAGAGGGACAGAGGGGTCTGCGGAAGAAAATTCTCCTGAGCATCAAGACACAGTGCCTGGCTCAGAAGTTTTGGGCTGCGGTTGCTGAAGGCTGGGGATATTTGAAACTAGTTCTGCATGTTGGTCCTGTCCCCAGCATCCATTGCAGGTCACCAGCAGAGAGGAGAGTCTGGGTGTTGGACATTTGGGCTGATCACCTCCACTGGGGAAAGCAAGCTTGGGAGGAACCCCACACTTGTTAGCGTGTCATGAGATATACACTCCTTTTGACCCCGGAAAGCACATGCCAAGAGAGTTCCTGGAGGAGAATCATACTGGGTCACCTTACTGTGGCACCTGGGGCTGGCAATGCCACTGTGCACTGGCGTGGGGCAGGAGGGAGTGAGCATGTTCAGAACATCTTCTTTCTCCTCTATAGGGACACCTTCATAGTGACCCTGGGTAATGCCATCACCAGCATCCTGGCAGGGTTTGCCATCTTCTCTGTTTTGGGATACATGTCCCAGGAGCTTGGGGTCCCTGTTAACCAGGTGGCAAAAGCAGGTGAGGCCAAATGAAGACTCTGTGTTCTTCACCCTCTGCCTGGGTGCACTGAGGAGCATCCCTTCCCGGCTGGAAGGCATCCGAGGGTGTCAGCTGTGTGCTCAGCTGGCCAGGGGAAGGGAAGAGGGGAGATTTGTTCCTGCTGTGCTAACTTTGAACACATTAAGTGATGTCTAATAAAGGCCTGAGCAAGGAGCAGGCTGGTCTTCATGCACCTCTCCACCCTCTGCTGCAGGAGTCCTCCTGCACATCTCACGGGAGCCCCAGCAGGTCCCTGCTGCAGTGCTGCTCTGCCAGGCTCTCCTCTTGCCTCCTCTCCTCCATCCCCCCATGCTGTCACCCCCTTTTCACCCTGCTGTCCTTTGCCTCCCCTAGGTCCTGGCCTGGCTTTTGTGGTGTACCCCCAGGCCATGACAATGCTGCCCCTTTCTCCATTCTGGTCTTTCCTGTTCTTCTTCATGCTGTTAACTTTGGGGCTGGACAGCCAGGTAAGGACAGAGCCCAGCAAGCCAACCATGGTGCCCAGGCAGCCCGGGGGGCTCAGTGGACCTTCTTCTCCTTTGTGTGCAGTTTGCTTTTATGGAGACCATCGTTACGGCAGTGACGGATGAATTTCCCTACTATCTGCGGCCAAAGAAAGCTTCGTTCTCAGCTGTCATCTGCATCGCGCTCTTCCTGATGGGGCTCATCCTCACCACAGAGGTAAGGCTGTGGGGCTGGATGCATCGTGGGGGCCAGCTGAGGCCTCTTTTTAGGGAGAGCTTAGGGCAGGGGCCGAGTTTGCAGAGGCGCAGGTATTCACATCAGCCAACAAGGTGGAAGAGAGACAACCGATGAGCCTGGGCTTCCTGGGAATGTGAGGTCCAAGGGGAGCAACACGGTGTTACTCCTGTCCCTGCACCAACCCCAGGAGGAGAGCGATGCCTCCTGAGGGTGCCTGACTGCTGTCTTCCCCAGTGCCCCCAAAGGGCCTCAAGGGACGTGTCCCCAAAAGTGGGAGGGCATAGGTGGGGGGTTATCGGAGTGCTGATCCCAGGGATGCTGGCCTCTGTGCTTTGCCTCCACAGGGTGGGATGTACTGGCTGGTCCTGCTGGATGACTACAGTGCAGGCTTTGGTCTCATGGTGGTGGTGATCACTACCTGCCTCGTGGTGACACGTGTTTATGGTAAGGGTGTCTATGCCCACAGGGGCATGGGGAAGGGTGGGTTGTCTGTATGAAGAGAGGGATCTAGAGGGAGAGGCAGGTGAGCCATCAGCCTCACAATGGAGCGTAAAGCACCTCTGGTCCCACCACTTTCATCTTGATCATCGCTGGATTCATGTCTCCAGAGATACTTGGGGTGCTGAGCCTGGTCTCTCACACAGGACCAGCTGGGCCCCTCTTCCTGCATCTCCTTCTGTGCTGTAGAGGATGCAAGCCACCTCTTTGGGTCAGTGCAGGCACCTGGCTCTGGGGGAGGGATCACAGCTTCTGAATCCCTCTCCTTCCTCCAGGCATGAAGAGGTTCTGCCGAGATATCCACATGATGCTGGGCTTTAAACCAGGACCTTACTTCAGAGCCTGCTGGATGGTCCTCTCCCCGGCAACGATGATGGTAACTGCTCAGCTTGTGGTGCTGGGTGGTGCTGGAGAGCTGTGGTGGTGCCAGCATCCCTGGATGACCTCCCCTTGCAAGCAATTGCTCTGCTGGCATCTCATGCCCCAGGGACCATTCTGGTTCTGCTGGGAGGTCTCCAGGCCTTTTCTGAGTGTGAGACCTTCAGTGGGCTCTGGGCTGACCTCTCTTTCTTCCCATCCCACCCCACAGGCTCTGCTAGTGTACAACATCATCAAGTATCAGCCCTCTGAGTATGGTAGTTACCGCTTCCCTCCCTGGGCTGAAGTCTTGGGCATCCTCATGGGAGTCCTCTCCTGCCTGATGATTCCCGTGGGCATGGTGGTGGCTGTGCTCCAAGAAGAAGGGACACTGTGGGAGGTAGGATGTGTTGGGGTCCAGCATTGCTGGGGATCACCCCAGAAATGTGCAGGGGTGACCACAAGCCCCCGCCAAGCCTGTATCCTGGAAATTTCTGCATCCTTTCTCCTGGAGGTGTGTGTGCCCGTCCCTCCCTGCTGCCCGTAGGGTGTCAGACACAGCACATCCCAGGGTATTTCCAGCAGTGTCCCCTCCTACGATGCCAGGCAGGCCCTGAGTCACGCTGCTTCCCAAGGGGCACTCCTGTGTGCATTCCCCCTCCAAAACAAGCCCTGTGACGCCTTGCCCAGTTGGGAAATACGTTGTCCCTAGCATGGGGCGGGCATACACAATGTGGGACTTTGCACCCATTTTGCAGGAGCAATGACAGAGCAAGGCAGGCAGCTGTGCAGGCAGCACGGGCAGCATCCCTCTGCTGAAAGGCTTCGCCCAGGAGGTTACGGAGCTGCTGGCTGCTCACAGCATTCCCAGCCCTGGCTGGGCTTTGCGGCTCGCCCCCAGGCTGTTGGAAAGCGGAGGCAGCAGAGCTTGCTGTCCTCCCCGGGAAGCAGCTCATCAGCTGGAGCCCTGGCTGGCCGTGACCTGGCTTAGCACGGCCATGGGCACGGTGGCATGGCCAGGGACCACCTTGGCTGAGACTAACCCCTTGCCTGGGTGGCTCTAACCCCGCACCACAGGACCATAGTCCTGCTGTAGCCCCCAGCCTCCTGCAAGCACTCCCCACCAGCACCTGTGGACCATAATACCTCCCCAGCCCACAGCAGAGCACTTACACAGATCTGCCTTCCCAGAAGAAGTTCAGGACAGGTTTCTGGCCCCGTCCCACCCTTACTGGGGGCTCTTCCAGTCCCTCGGGGCTGGCAGAGCACACCATCCCTCTGGAGGTGTGGGTGAGCTGCTGGCTGGGGAGCAGAGAGGGGGCCCGTGCAGGGTGTCCATGCTCCCTTTGCTTGTCCCCTCGCAGCGAGTCCAGCAAGCCAGCCGGCCCGCCATGGACTGGGGACCGTCACTGGAGGAGAACCGGACCGGCATGTATGTGACGAGCCTGGCCGGCAGCCAGTCCCCCAAGCCTCTGATGGTCCACATGCGGAAATACGGGGGCATCACCAGCTATGAGAACACGGCCATCGAGGTGGATCGGGAGATAGAGGAGGAGGAGGAGTCCATGATGTGAGGGGACTTGGCGCCCCGTGGTCTTGGGGGGGGCTCACCCCCCATTTTGCACAGGTTGCACTGCGGCACTTCAGGATGGCTTGGGGGGGTCTTTTGGGGAGCGGTCGGGAGCTGCCGACCCTGCCGGCCTCCTCGCCACCGCTCTGGCCCCACCAGGACGGAGCTGCTGCCCATCCCGGTGCCCCCAAGGTGTTTCTGTTCAGTGTGACAAGCTGTGTGACGAGTCCGTGCGTTCATGTGACAGTGTCTGGTGCAAGTGTCTGGGCTGTCCCTCTCCCACCCTCAGCCCCAGCCCTGTCTTGCCTGCCCAGGGATGCTGGAGGCTGCAGGGATGCTGGGCCTGTGGGAGGTGGGGAGGAGAAGGAGGTTCTCTGCATTGGTCTGCTCTCTGCTTGTGTGTATTTATCTCTGATAACCCATAAACACCTGTGAGAAAGGGCTGTAATATCCTCCATGCCCTGAGGACACTGTGTGTCGGTGCGCTCTGCTCGCATGGAGGTGCTCCAGCAAAACCAGCACAGATTGGTGTCCTGCTAAAGAAATACGACTTAGTAAACAAACAATTAAAAACAATTAGAAGTGGGGGGAAAAATGCTTTATAAACAAATCAGCTTGGGCCTTTCCAAGGTTGTAGGTTCCCCAGGGACTTTGGTGGGTCAGGGCAGCTCTTCCCCGCGGTGCCTGGCAGGGCTGGGGCGAGCTGAAGGAAGGGAAGAGGCTGGGTGACCTGTTCCCCATGTGTGCCCTTTTCTGGTCAGGGGACAGGTCTCAGCTGGACCCCGTGTCTGTCCCCCGGGGCGGGGGGACCCGAAGGCTGTGCCCAGCCCTGGGTGCTGTTTTTCCCAGGGAAATGTGAAGGGCTGGGTTTCAGTGCCTGTGTGTGATTTTGGGGTGACTCAACCCAGGTCCCATATCCCAGAGACTCCATCTCCTACCGACGCTGCTGGGGGGTGCTGGGGAGCTCCTGGATGGGGCTGTTCGGACCTGACGCTGCCAGTCCCCGTCACCCTGGTGTCATGTGCGCCTTCCCCCGTGTACCATCGGCTCATCATTAAAAAGCGGTGTGTGACACAGCCTCTGCATAGGTTATTTGGAGGGTTCTCAGCATGCAAGAAGGGCACATCCAGGGGGGCTTCCAGGGACAGAGGGACATGGCCCTGTTGGGCTTTGTCCTGCAAATCTCTGTCCTGGTCAGGTAAAAGCCAAAAGCCCAGGATAAGAGAAAAATTAGGATTTATGTCTGGATTATGCATGTGACCCTGGCGCACTGGGTTATTAACCCCATGGGCCGCTCAGCCCTGCGTCCAGCGCTGTGGGCTGATCCTCCAAGGCGAACACTGGCATAAGCCTGTGGTTTTCCTTAATGTTTGGGGAGATTTAATTATTGCCTTCACCCTTCCGAGAGCATAGGGCCAGCTCCAACACTTTCCCTTCCTGCCCACCCACCTCCCCATGCCCAGGGATGCTGAGCTCCCTTCTCAGCCAGCTTTGCCCTTCCTTTTCCCTGCAGGACCGCTGATGGTTTTCCACACCCTCCACCCCATACCCCATCATGGCTGTGTCCCACGGGGATGATGGGCATCCCCCAGCCCCAGCTTCTCCGAGCGTGCGGGGCTCTGGCAGCACGACGGCACTGCAAAACACCTTCGGCTGCTGGCCCCTGGGTTAATCATTAGAGGCCAGCCATAAAAGTGTCGCTGATGGAAAGTTCAGGCCGTGGCGGCTGGGGAGCGGGGAGGGCCTGCCATAAACATTTATGGCTCCAATGAATCCCTCGCTCTAACCTTGACAGTATTTACCGAGCAGGAGGCCTCGGGAGGTCATGGTGTTGCCCAGCCATCGCCGTGGGTGCTGGACGGGGAGTCGGGGCTGGGCTGCGGAGGCGGAGGGGGGCACATGCAGGGTGTGATGGAGCAGATGTTGGGCTTGGGCATCTTGTGATGTTGCTGCCGGCCATAATGTGCCAGAGCAACCAGGAGAGCGTGACACCCTCCCACGGCACGGCTGAGCAAACTGTCCCGGTCTCTACATGTCCCTGACCTTTTCCTACCCGCATGGGGTCCTGCCACATTCCGCAAATCCCCCCCCTGTAATTCCGGGATCCTCTGTGCTCTCCCTTGACCACTGCGGTGTTGTGGTCAAGGTGTTGTCGGTGCAGACCGATGGGAAGGACGGAGCAGAGGCTACGCCGGAGAGACGTGGTGGGGAGCAAAGCCACCAGTGGTGACAGGAAACCGAGGGCGAAAGGTGGCAGGGCAGTGGCACAGCCTGGGGACGTGTCCCCTGGGCCTTGCGTGGCTGTGCCCGGGGAGGCGTGGGACTTGCCGGTGGCAGCGCACCCTGCCCCGGGGACCGGTGGCAGCGCCGTCCCCTCCACCACACCGTGCCCTGGGGCCCGATGTCACCCTCCCCGGGTCCCCAGAGACGGGCACTCCCTCCACTCGTGATGCTCTGGCTGCCCCCAGCGTGTCCTGCCGCCCTCCCGGAGAGCCCAGGGCTTTCTCCCAGCCTTTTCCCAAGTCCCTCCGGGCACGGTGCTGGCGATGGGCAGGAATGGGCGGCCGGAGTCGCTGCTCCTCGCCCTGCCTGTCCCGGTGACAGCGGTGGCAGGAGCGGTCTGGTGCTGACACCTGCTGGGGCCGCGGCACATGGCAGGGCCGGGGAGGGGGAGGACACCCCTGGCCAGCAGCGGGACCGCGGTTGGGACTGGGGTCCGCGGGGCAGGGACAGGGACAGGTCCCGGAATGCCCGCATGGACAAAACCCGGCAGCTGCCCCCGGGAACCCCCCCAAACCCATCCTGGGCTGGGCGAGGGGGTGTGTGTAGGTGTGTGTGGGTGTGTGTGTCTCTGCCCTGCAGCACCAGCTCCCCCAAAACTCATCTTGCTGCCCAGGGGACAAGGGTGACAGCTCGGCCCCCCCCTCCCAGCCAGCCCCGGGCAGCTCATGGTGTCTCTCAGACACCTGCGGCCCCCGAAGGCTAGTTCCTGGGAAAAAAGGCTAGGCTGGGGTGAGCCAGGTCTGGGGGGTGACATCGAGCCCTCCCGAAGCCCCAGGGATGCTGGTGGCCAGGGACAGGCATTGCCCCGGGTACCAGCATCCCGCAGGCAGGAGGGAAGCGCCGCTGCCCAAAGCTCCATCCCAGCCTCAATGCGTTCGAGGACAGGGAGCGCGGTGATGGAGGGACAAGGTGGTGGCAGACGGTCTGAGTCACTGCAGTGACGGAGAATCACCCGTTTCCATGCTCAGAAGTTGGTAGCTATTTATTGCACTTGAACACCAAGAATAAAACTGACACTCGCCCTCCCTCCCACACCCGCCCCCCACCCGGTGTCCCGTCCCCC
>VZSF01010917.1:166522-198930 GCA_013398295.1 Chionis minor
TTTATATATATATATAATATATAACAGAGAGATATCTCATTTTTTTTTCTTAAACCACTGTTAACATATTTTCCCTGCTTGTCCAAAAAAATGTTACAAAAGCCCTAAAATTGTGCAACAGTTAGAAAAAAGGGACAACAACCCAAAGAAGAAAGGAGCCGCTCGATATAGCTCCCTCCACCACCCCCTCTCCTGTGGACCTGCGGGTGGGAAGGACGTTCAGCCAAGGGGCAGGGAGCCGGTGGGTGGCCTTTGGGGGACGGATGGCAGAGGGGCCACCAGCCCCTTCTCTGATGTTCCCACAGCCTGTTCACATCCAGGTTTCCCTGTCTGGTACGGATGAGCTGGGACCTGCACCTTTGGAAATGGGTAACGGCGAGGTCTCTACCCTGCTATCAGGAGCATGGTGGTTGCATCAAGACAGTGGTGTACACCATGGTATCCTGTGGTGGGAAAGAAGGGTTAGCTTGGCTCCTGGGATGATCAGAGGAGATGGTTATGGGATCGTCTGCTGACAGACACCTCTTGCTCCGTGAGGCTATGTGGCTGCCCTCTCAAACACGGCACTGCTCTTTGCTGGTCCTCCCCAGCGATCCTGCCATGGGCTGCAGAGCAGACCATGAGCTCAAAGTGGGGGCAGATGGCTGCTGCTGCCTGTGACAACCTCTGGGGCTCCATCGGGGCATCAACTCATGGAAGGCAAAGGGAGGGGAGGCAGGTTTGGGGTCAGATGGGGGTTCAGTGCCTGGCAGATGGGGCATTTAATTGGGGGTAGAAGACAACTCTCCCGACTGTGCCTGGTCGGGGTAAGGAGAGGAGCACCTGCTCCTCCAGCAAAGAGCAGTGGCCCAGGAGTGGCCTCTTCTTCTTCCACAGCAACCACACCAACAAGACCCAAGAAATGATGATGTTGCAGCTGGACCTGGACCCTGGCAGCCAGAAAGGGAAAACAGGTGATTCCCAAGCCCACCTGCAGAGCTGGGAGCCTGAGACCACCGCAGCAAGGACTTCCTCTCAGATATCCCCTGTGGTCTGCAAGAGGTGGAAGAGATGATCAGTTTGGAGGACTTCTGAGTTTGATTTGACCCTGATAGCTGGGCAACCAGGTGGGTCAGGCTGTGTCTGTACTAGGAAATGAAACGTGCCACAGCCCGATGGGGACAGGAGGTCTGTCCCAAGATCCCAACAAGGTGGCCTCATCCATATTGCTTATTGGGAACATGCCCTGGACCTCGTCATCCCCAGAACCATGGTGGGATTGTTGGGGTGATGCCGGTTAGTACGTGTGAGGGACAGTGCCAAAAGCTTGGAAGTACAGATGTAAGGGCAGCGTCCCTTGCTCTGCGAGACAAAGAAGGATGGTGGCAGTTGGTGATTTTTTTTTTTTTTTTCAGTTTTCCTGCAAGTTTAGGAGAAAACAGGAAATGCGAAGGAAGACAGAGACAGAAGCTGTTCAGCATGGCTACTAAAAGAGAGGGTGGTGGTTTATCAGTGCTTGCTCAGAGATGCTCTGGGGATACAGGAACCTGCTCTGGAGAAGCAGGGCAAGGCAGGGAAGAGAAACCAGGCAGAACAGACCCCTAAAGTGCAGGTGCTTAATGCTGCCAACGTGGGCAGGTTGGGAAGTTGGGTCTTCCTTGGTCAGGCTTCAGCTCGACTGGAAGACTAGAAAGGAGTTGAAACCCCAGACTCTGCTTCCCTTGCAAAGGATTGGGAGCATTTTAGGTGTTGCAAGGACATCTAGCTGCCTCCAGAGGAACCTGTCCCTGGAGAGATGACAGTAGGGAAATCTCAAAGAGGAGAAACCACCAAGAAGACAGCTCAAAGCCTCTCTGGAAACCAAGATGCTCCTCCCTAGCAGCGACTGCCCAAACTGGGCTCTCAGTGACAAGAGATTGTATTTACGCCAGCATCTCATCCGCTATCCCCAGCAAACCCCACCGCAGCCCCTGTCCCAGCCCTTTCTCCAGCAGCAGCTGCTGGAGCAGCTTCATCCTCACAGCCCACCTGAGGTCCACAGCTCCAAAACCAGGCTGAAAACACATCTGCGCTACAGCCCCCATGCAGAGCCCTGCCGTGACCTTCTCCTTCCTCATCCATCTCATACCGATCCCAAAAAACTACTCCTGACACCCAGAGAGCCTGGGCTTCAGGAGGTGGATGAGGCACTCACCGTGGCTGGCTTCAGAGCCAGCTCTGGAGAGGGAGAGAGAGAGAGAACTGTGAAAGAGCTGAATCCTTCCTTTAAAAATGAAAAAAAAAACTTCAGCACTACACGACTATAGGAAGAAAAACAGATCTGTAAAAACACCCAAACTCTACTTTAAAAGCTAATCCTCTCCCTGCACGGATTTCCCTGCTTTGAGGCCATCTCTTGCAAGCCAACAAAGCTCCACAATCAACCAGCACAGGTCCACCAAGGGCACGAGGACGCACATTTGCACCTGTGGAGAACCTATGTGATTTACCCCAAAAAAGGCATCTCCTTACACACGTCGCCAGCAAGCAACCATTGCACTGCCGGCACAGCGGGACACACTGAAACACCTCTCAGGGCCTGTTCACGCCCCAACTGTTCGGATTTCTACCCCTCCATCCAGTGGGAAAATATTTTTGCAGTCTACAAGGATGTGGCTGCATTTGGCGCAGCAGCCGTCCCTGCCTCGACAGAGAGCAAAGCATTCAAAACCACAAAAAGGCAAAATACACACTCAGAATTTACATGGAGAAAACATTTCCCTTTTTTTTTTCTTTTTTTTTTTTGCCTTTTTTTTTTTTTAATATCCAAAACAAGCGGGTTTTTGTTCATTTCTTTTGTTTTTCAACACACGCACCGTCTAGAAAGTTAAACGCCATGCAGATGAAGAGAGTGCAGCTAGAAAGTCCCCCAGGGCAGCAGCGCTGCAGGAATCTCACATCAACGAGCAAAGAGGTTCGTTCCGGTCAGAAAAAAGAGAACAAGAAATGGAAGAATTGCCGGAAAAATACCCACCCTTGGACCTCTACCTGACGGCATAGAGGCGAGACCGAAATTCCCCATCACGGCCATGTCTTCTGTCCTGAAAGCTGCATCCCAGAGGCTCCCCAAGAGCCACCGCCTGGGTTTGCCCTGCAGGAAGACCCATGGGGTGTGGGAAGGTGCCCCTGGAGGGGGGTGCCCCTGGAGGGGGGGTGCCCCGGGGGCACGGGTGCCTTTGCCCACCCGGTGCTGCGGGATAGGATGGGACGAGCCGCCGCAGCGCAGGGTGGGGGCTGGCAGCAGCGGGACCCCCTGGTTGGAGCATCGTGGCGGCGCAACCCCTCTCCAAATGTAAACGCAACGAAAAACAGCAACCCCTGAAAATCCCCCCGCCCTCCCCGCCCTAAACAGTTGAATGTTTCTAGTTGTTACATAAAGATCCATTTCAGCAAATACTCAAAATCAAGTTACGAAATACACGGTAGGTTGTTTTCTTTTCCCTATAAAAAGGCATGCGCTCAAAGTAGAAGACAGCTAAAGGCTTGTTTGTTTTCTTCGAAGCACGATCAGATTCTGCAGAGTTTTGTTACTTTATAAAGCTTGCATTCCTCGTTGTCGCTGGAAGGAGTTGTGTGGGCAATGGAGGTTTGTGCCCCGAATCGGCATCCGGCTTGGCTGCCCCCGTCCCAGCCTGGGAGTCGGGCGTGGGGGGCACCGGGTGCTGCATGCGAGGGGGCAGGGCTGGGTGCTGGGATAAAGGATCCAGGCTGGGGGGCGGGAGTGGGAGTGATGCTACTGCCATGGCATGGTGGGAGAGCCCTGGCCCCCGGCTGTGCCGACACCGTGCTGGGAAGCAGTCGCCTTTCTCCTCTCTTCTCCCGGCTTCTCCAGTCTTTGCTCCAAAGGGAGAAGGGAGGAAGGAGGGAGAGCATCCCTCTTGGCACAGCAGCCTCCCGGAGCCAGGACGCAAACCTACTTGCTCTCCTGGGAAGGGAAAATAAACAGATAGCCTTTACTCACCCATCCGAACACTGCCCTCCTCGCCCGGGGGTGCATGGAATATGGACTTTGCAAAAGGTTTAAACCGCGGCTCCCTGGCCGAGGCTGCCAGGAAGTGGGAGCTCAAGGCGGGAGCAGGCAGGAGCCATGGTGGCAGATAGGGACCTCGATAGCAGCAAAGCAAAATCCACCAGTGAGCAGAGAGGGTGCAGCACAGAGCAGCTCAAAACTGACCCCTGCCCTCCTCTTCCTCAAGGGACTCCCAGCAGAGGTGGGGTTGGAGGTGGATGATGAGTCCGAGCACAATTCAGGAGACATGCCGGGTAGTGGGGTGTCCCACCAGCGCCACGCAGCCGAGGAGGGAGGCCTTTACCCCGGCATGTGTCATCTCACTGCCCGGATGCTCGGGTTTAGGTTCATGGTTTCTCTTTTCTTGGTTCATGCAGAGGAAGGGGACCCAGTGCCACGGCCCCGGCGGGGTGTGGGGGGTTCAATGGGATGCTTGCGCAGTGCCGGTGGGGCCGTTGCATGTGTGCGGTGAGAAGCGAAGGGTTATTCCAGCGGGAACCAAGCAGCAGAGCCAACAGCCAAAGTCCCGTAGGTGAAGATGTCGGAGGAGGTCTCCCTTGGTTGGTAGTCAGTCAGTGACAAACCCCACACGGGCAGGACCGCGCTTCAGCTGCAAAACACAGAGCGGGCAGAGAGGGAGTTTGCTTCCACCATCCCTTGGCAGAGCATCCCCCCTCCCCATCGCCATCTCACGCCGATTGGCCATTTCCACCCCACCGTGGATGCTTGGGATGGGATCCCACCCGCTTTGCAGCCTCGGCGTCAGAAGGAGCCCGCACCATCCCCTCCATGCCCCCCTTGCCTCATCCCTGGATCCTCACAGGGCTTACTGCGGTAGGACAGAGGGCGCGCCGGATCTGTGGAAGTGGACGATTTGCCATTTGCCATCCCGGCGGTGCCAGATGCGGGTCTCCTCGGACTGGGCGGTGCGCGGGATCCCTCCGGCGTCCACGTACTGCGTGATGCGGATGTAGGCGATGCAGGCGGATTCGTCTCCCATTAAGTGGATGTGGGGGTTCAGGATCGTTGTGTGCACGGGCTTGCTGTTCCGGGACCACACTGAAGAGGGGACAAGTACAAGTGGCTTTAGGCAGGGGAAGGAGTTTGGGTGGCTCTTGTCCTGGGCAGCAGCAATGCAGGAAGGGGAGGTGCTTGTGTTAGGCACTCTGCTTGGAGGGGCTGAGCAATGCTCCACAGGTGGGTTCAGGATGGGTCCACCTAGAAAGCAGCTAACCAAACAGCTCCTCCACATACAGTGTGGCCCCAGTTGACCTAACAGGCTGGATTCACCTCCTGCTGGGATCTTCCAGATCAGCCAGAAATGCTCCCAAAGCCACCCTTACCCTCCTCTCTCCAGCAAGCTGATGGAGGTCAAGGCACAGCCAGGGCTATGGGACATGCGAAGGGTCCCTCAGGAGGCAAGGGGGCTGCTTACGGTTTTCAAAGTAGAATCGGTGGAAATCCAGGCCTTCCACAAGGTTGCCCAGAGCCTCGGGCTCGAAGGCCGTCATCCCAGGGTCGCACATCTTCCTGGGGAGGCGAGAAGTGGAGAGAAAAGGGAGAGGTTATGTCACTGCTTCTGGTGGGAGAGCCTGCAAAACCCAAACAGCTCATGCTCGGGATGACTACCCCTCAGCCTGAGATCACGGAGCCTCTGCACCACTGAGCAATTCAAGCAGAAGTCTGACCTCATCCCTGCACGCTGCATGAAGCCCACCCCACCCCACCTCCAGCCCCCTGACTGCAGCCAGGACCCCAGCGAGGCAGGGCAAATTTTCCGCCAGTCACCATCTCCAATTAAACTGCCCAAAACACTGCTGTCTTCTTTGTCAGGAAGAAAAACAGCAGGAAAAAAACTCATATTCTCTGCTCTGTATCAAAATATCCCTGCTGCGATTCTCTGAGGCAGGGATGAAGACCTGCACTCACTCAGACATCGCTAATTAAATAGGCCTTGGACACAGAAGAAGAGTACACTGAGGAGCATCAGCTCAGCAAGTAGAAAGCAGTTACGCTTCCAAGCAGCCTGCGGCAATCTGGATATAATGGCTACCATGGATGCAATGTTCCTTCTTCCACCATAAATCAGGTTTACAGTTATTCATCTTTCTGCAAACCAGACAATGGGCTCATCCATGATAATGAGACCAGAGAGATGTGGTCAGCTCAGTGTGAGAGAAGCACCAGGTTTGGAAACTGATGGCCCCTGCTTCTCTTGGATGGTCTCCAGGTCCCACCACCACGTCGACCTGGTCACCCTGCCCTGGGCAGCAGTAAAACCTCCTGGGCTGTGTTGTCACACAGAGCACCCGCTTCGGTAGGCTGAGCCCCCACCCATGCCCCCAAAACCCATGCTGGGCACTCACGTGTAGGACTCAAAGTCGCCATTGCTTATTGCTTCGATCAGCTGCTCTGTGACTTTAATGATTTCTTGCTTCCGTACTGTTGGTTTAAAGAGAAAAAGAAGATAAAAGGAGAAAACAAACCAAAAGCGCTGGTGGTGCAATGTTGGTGAGGTATCTTTTTCTCATTAGAAACAGACGGCCATTGGAAACTCCAGGAAAAACACAGGAGAGTGATTTGGGAGAGAGATGTGCTCTTCACCTCTGGAGAGGAAAGACCTCCAAAGTCAGGGCAAAACTGAAAAACCCTGTATTTTCCTAAAGAGCAAAAGGCTTAATCACTGAGTGTTGAGCTGCCCTCGGCCCAAAAAGTTGGCAAAGCCTTGCCAAGCCGGGACCTTCTACCCTGTGAACTCAGAGCAGGGGCCAGCTAGGGCAAGCTGGAGCAAGGATGGTCCCACCTCCCTCTGAGGAGGGAGGAGAGGGTCCCAGCCGGGACAGAGGACAGGTGGGTGATGTGGCCATCCACCTGGGCAGACACAAGGATGGACCCCACAAAGACCACGGCACTGTGCGGCTGCTGCCAGCTCATCTGGGAAGGGACTGGGCTGCGAGAGTGGATTTGGTTCCCTGGGATGCAGGAGGAGCTGTCAGAGGTAACCCCAGGCTTATTAAGGAGGCTCTGCTTCAAATGCAAATCAGCATCATGCTTGACTTAATTGTTGTTGTTTTGGTTTTTTTTTATTTTGGCTAATGAAAGTAGAGGGAGCACGTTCCTGAGCATGATTCACAAAGGAGAGGGACCCCCATCACTTCTTGAGCACCACCTGCCTCTGTGTCTGCTCTTGGGGAGCCCTTCTCCAGGAGGACAACTGTCCCATTAACTCTCACGTCAGGCCAAAGTCCATCTTGCTTTGTGCTGAGGTCGCTTTGTCGAGAGACTTTACAAATTAGCACCGATAAATTATTCCCTGGGTTATTCTTAGAAAGCTGGCTCTGGCAGGGATTTCCCCTGGAGGCTTTTCCCAAAGGGACATTTATTTTGGAGGAGTGGGCAGCTGGACTGCTATCCCTGCAGATTTCTGCCGTTTCCATGCCTGTTTTCAGGGAACATCCCTGTTTCTAGGAGCGCCCCTCCTCCTTGCCAGCAGTGTCCCAGCTGCTTGTGGCAGCAACCCAGCAGTGAAACCACCTAAGGAGATAAAGCAGTTTCTGAAGGGTCTCAAGGCAGCTCGATGGTGGTGGGTTTCACCGTAGCCAATATCTCATTACGGGAGGCCAGACTAATGACCCCAGGTCACACCTCTGAAACAGCCTGCCCGCCTCTCTGCGTGCCCCCGCTGGTACCTTTGGTGTCTTCATCCTCGATGGTGGTGTTGGTGCTCTCTGACGATTCCTGAGCAAAGAACAGAAAGGAGAGACGGGGTGGTGAGAGGAGTCTTCTCCCCGCACCAGGCGGAGCTCGTGTGTTCGACAGCCCCCCGAGTCCGACCCCACAGCGCTCGACTGTGCCAACGGACAGAAACCAAGGAAAACGCCAGCAGGTCCAACCCGTCCTCAACCACAGCTCTAGGGCAGCACTGGCAGAGCCCTCCCTGACCTCCACTCCTTGTAGCCAAGGGCACAAGAGCTGGGCTGTGGAGGGTCTCGTAGGAACGGCGCTGCCTTTCCTACCGATGCCTGTGGGGACAGAGATGGGGGCAGGTCTGGGGAGGGGGGGGTTTGGTGGGTTCCTAGGAGCGTTGCCGGAGGGGCAGGGAGAGGGGCTGTGCAGGGGTGGAAGACACCATGTTGACTGTACGATAAAGAGAGAGATGTACAAATTAACAGCGAGGAGGAGCTGGGATGAGAAAGAGGGGGACTGTGCAGGAGTGAGAGAGACCACACTGACCGCAGAGTAGGGAGAGAAATGTACAATAAAACAGAGTGCTTCCAAGACCCACATGGACCACCGAAGGCTGAGACACAGCTCTTTCAAGAAACAGCTGAGCACTACACAGATTTGGGGGGGAGGGGGGTACTGACCCCCCGTCTCTCTCCAGGAGCCCCATCAAGGCGACTCTGCTAGCGGAGCTAGAGCAATGGCTCTGCTAGCTCTTCCCAGCAGAGCCTTGCTTTTGTATTACCCATAATACCCCGATGTAGGTTGGCAAGGTGTCCCATGACCATACAGTCCCCGCAGAGGCATGGAAGGTGTTTCTCCAAGGCTCCTTGGACCGATGCAGCCTGCAGACCTGAGTCAGGAGAACTGGGAGAAACGGCATGAGAACCCATCAGCAAGAACCAGGGCTGGCTTCCCACTAGCTGGTGGCCAGCAAGTGCCTGCACCAACCCTGTTAATGGGGTTTGTGGGTGATACGGCTTTGAGGATGTTCCCTCCAACCCCAGTGTCCCTTCTTCCCTACCCCGAGGTAACTTCCAAAAACAGGGGAAGCTGGAACATGTAGAGAGGCCCAGCAATATCGGCATTGAGGAAGACGAAGGACACTCACCATTAACTGAACGCTGGAACTGGACTTTCTTTTCTGGAAAAACAAGGAGAAGAGATGGAACAGGAAGAGACACAGAGTGAGAAAGGCAGAGAGCGGCATGTGAGAGGCAGCTCCTGAGCCACCCTTCGTGGTCCTCGTGGAAGGGCAAACAAAAGGCGCAGGGGGGCAACCTGGTGCTCCTCTAGGGACATGCTACTGGCTTTGCTGCTGGTGGTGCCATGCCAGCTCCCTCCCCACCTTCCTGCTAGCACCTTTCTCTCCTGACCTGCCACAATCTCTGGTGTTGCTCATCCCAAGGACCTGGCTAGTCCAAAAGGGAGTCCCCTAGGAGTCAGTGACCACTCTGCTGGCTTTGTGACCAGGCCAGCACACTCACAAGAACAGGAGTGGGACGCTGAAGAGCTAAGGCAGCTCCACCACCTCTACAGCCCTGCACCTGGTGTGAATGCTGTACGGACGTTTACAGACTCTGGAGCTGTTCTGGGTGCACCTGCCCGTGCTGCTGACCAGTGTGGAGATGCTCAATTAGCTTTGGACCTAGACCAGTACTAAGCTGGCTGGTTTAAAGCCAGCATGTCTCTTGCTGCTTGACCCCGCAAGGCAGGCACTCCGTGGGGGAAGCTGTCCTAAGCACAGCTCCAGTCTCCTCCAAAGAGAAGACCTTACACATGCACATATTTATCTCCACCCTTGAGCACTACCACTAGGCTTTAAGGCTTTTGGGTTGGATGACCCCATAGCTACAGTTCTGCTTGCAATCCCAAACCATTTCTGGACTCTCCTTCCTTCCTGTGCTCTGCTCCCCATCTCCGTCTTTAATCTAGCCAGGAGACAGAGGGACGTGCACACTGGCCTCATGCCCTTTCTCCACCTCCAGCTCCCAGGGGAGGAATCACAGCGGGTGAAGGGAAACGCCAGTGTGCAGGAATCAGGAGCTGCAGTGCCAAACAACAAGTTTTTTGCCAGCATATTTAACGAGGCACCGGCGCTGCCTGCCCTGCAGAGAGAAAAGCAGCACGCACTGTGCAAATCTCTTGGCAAAGTCCACATAGCGACCCGTTGGGGTGCATGGGTGAGCTGCAGCATAAAAACTGCTGCTGTCCATTCCCCCTCATTGCTCCTTTCACATCCTACATGGCTCCCACCAGCATCGTCACCGAGTTTCCCGCTCCGGTGTAGCCCCTCTCTCACTAGGTCCTACGTTAATCCTCGCCCCTCCTTCACCGAAACAACAGATGTCCTAAAGGGCAGAGTGAGCTGCGGTCTTTCAGAAGGAACCTCATGGGAAATGGAGCCACCAGAGTTGGGCCATCTGCAGGAAGGGCTGACAGCTTCTGCTACCCAAGGACATGAGACGGGGCAGTAACTGCAGAAATTTCAGACGCAACAGAATGCAACACAAAGCAGTGACCGCGTCAAGTCTGGACATACAGTAACAGGATGCAACATGGGGCAGTGAGCTCATTAATTTAGGACGGGACAGGATGCGACATGGGGCAGTGATTTCATTAGTTTACAATGTGACGAGATGTGACACTACACAGGGCAGTGAAGGTATCATAGTTGCTGGGACCAGAAGACCTCCCAAAGCCTCCAGAGTGGGGTTCGAGGAGGATTTCTGGTCCCATGAATGCTTTTAGTAGGGGAGCAACCTCCTCGGGAGGGTGAGTTCCAAGCCCTCTGAGCCTGGGATGGCACCATCACGGTGCTGGAGGGCTGTGCGGGCAGGCTGGAGGGCAGCCCCAGCTACCCACTGCCCACCTTTGGGCAGGAACAGTAGGGGTGGCTGCCTGGGACCTGCCTGCTCTCATGGGGACGGTCAGTCCAGCAGGTTTCTCCAAATGGGGACCCAACTCTTCTGACAATGAACCACACCACGTGGCCTGACTTACAGCCCGGCTCTGAGCAGGCAGGACTCTCTCCTTCCTACCTTCCCACCCGCCCACGGCAGGTTTCCAGGTTCCTGCCTCATTTTTCCAGCAAGATGGAAAGAAATGAACACCGCCCAGCAATGCCCCGACACCTGCCAGCTGCCCACAGTGGGCCACTAAAGCTTCACCCAGAGCACCCAGCTTCCCTGCACCCCCGTGAATGAGTTATGCTGCAAGTCCCCCCAGGCTGAGCATGGGAATGAGAGGTGGGAATGGTAGCGCTGAAGGTGGCCAACACAAGCAACCTGTTGGGAATGAGCTTGCCTCTACTTTATCATCTCCTCTACCTTCCTGGCCACCTAGCCAGGTTGTCTCACCTCCACTTGTTGGAAAGTGGGCAATAAAAAGCAAACTCGTTCTCCAGAGCTTGTACACCTTCTTGAGCTGAGTGTTGGCTGGTAGACTGCACTCAGGATGAAGCCTCACTCGCTGCTCCCCGCTCACCAGCGAAGGGCTGAGGACTGGGGATACAAACCAGCCCCTCTGATCCCGCTCTGAAACCAGACCCTTCCTGCTGAGTTTCAGTGGTGGGCCAGAAGGTTGTTAACCCAAAATAGGTATTTTGCTACAACAGCAAGTGCTCCTCTTCCCAGGATGATGTCTGCCCTCAAAGCTACTTTGAAGACCAAGAGGGAGCAACATTAGCAAGCAGGGCTGGCAAATGGTCGTCTACCACCACACCATCCCAGCAATGCTAGAGATAAAATTCAAGGCTGCCCCTTTCCACTGGAAAATTAGATTCAGGACCGTGCCTGATGAAGCCTCTCCATCCACCAATCTCTCCTTTTACAGTTTAAAAAATGCATCTCCTAATTGGTCTCACCTGTGCTCCAGTAACTCGTACCTGCTCAGCTCTACCTGTGGTGTCACTTCTCGGGTGACTCCCAGAAGCAGCCAGGACCCCAGAGCAGCAGAGGATAGACCAGCAGTGGCTGGCAAATGGGTTTCTGTGACTCCCATGGGATCTGTCCCCTCTGTGCCAGCACTGTTGTCCAAATCTAGCAATCCTGTCCTGGAAGCCACGTGATATCCTGACACCATG
Organism: Chionis minor; assembly: GCA_013398295.1. Taxonomy (NCBI): domain Eukaryota; kingdom Metazoa; phylum Chordata; class Aves; order Charadriiformes; family Chionidae; genus Chionis; species Chionis minor. The sequence continues at coordinate 178,357 of VZSF01010917.1, forward strand.
GCCCAAAGCAATGTCCTCTCATAGTAATGCAGGCTACCAGCTTCATGTTGCAGAATGATGCTGCATGGCCAGAATGGTTTGCTGTGGAGCTGAGCCCAGGTTTGGAAGGCTGTGCATGGTCTCAAGCCTTGTCCTGTCCCAGCCCCTGGGTCTGGAAGGAGTGGGAGAAAGACAAGCCGTCCCTAGACCTCTGGCTTCACTGACCACTTTGACTGAGGAAAGAAGCAGCCAGCTGAGGTCTCTTCTCTTCCAAAATCCTGCACCCCTCAGCCCAACAGCTGAGTCCCTATGAAAGGGCTGGAGGAAGGAGAGCAGCCACGCTGCAGCCAGGCTCCCAAAGTTCTGCCTGACACCTCGCACCCCTACTCTGCAACGGGGGATGTGATCGCACCAGCTCTCCCCTGCTGCGTGATGCTTGTATTCATGAAGGGAACAGGTAAGGAGAGAAAGACCCTCACACCTTCTTCAGGAGTTTGACAGAGCTCGTTAACCACCACATCCCCGTATCATCAGAAGCAGCTGCTCAGCAGCAGGATTTTGCTCCCTCCTGGAGCCAGCTTGTCCTGGAGAAGAGCTGTGGCCCCACCTCGGAGGGGCAGGCAAACCTGAGGGCTCTGCAGCCCGAGAAATGAGGTCCACCAGGCGCTGGCTTGTTTTGAGAGCATCACCAAGCCATTCGCTCTGTCAAGCATCACCACATGCGTTTGCTCTGCCTGCGCTGGGCACGGGGGGCCGGCAGTGCTGCTGAGAGGGCTAAAGGCACCCACGTGCCACCCAGCAGCCCACCAGCCCTTGGGGACGGGATGGGACAGGGGCTGGGGGGCAAGTCCAGCCCCACCAGCCGCAGCTGAGTGCATGCTGGGGCAGGCAGGAGATGCAGCCACCCATCTTGCCAAACGGCCACTGCCGGGCTGAAACCACCATCCTGGGCTGCAAAGCTGCCTCCCCCTGTCCCCTGTCCCCCTCTCCTGGTCCAGCCTCTCCCCCTCCCTGGGGGTAGCAAGGGGGAGCCCATTTTGCAGACCAGGAAACAGCGGCGAATTCCCCGTTCCAGCACCAGCCCGCTCCCCTCCCTTGGCCACGCTGCAAAGCCTCCTCTGTGCTGCCTGTCCTGGCAGGAGCCGAGCCGGAGACACGGGGACACACCGGGAGAGTTGGGCCAACAGCTGCCCTTTAAAGCGCAGGGTGTCGTGGGGACCGCCGGCATGGCACGGAGACCCCCCACCGCCACCCCAGCAGTGGAGGGGTAGGCGGGAGAGGGCAGCGGGGAGGGGGCTTACCTTCACGCCGTCATTCTTCTTGTTGCCACCGCTTTTGCCTCCTGGAGAGAGGAGGAAGGAGGTTAGGAGAGCCAGGCAGGGCACCAAGACCAGGAGGCCGAGGATGAGCAGCATGGTGCCGGGCGGCAGAGCGGCAGGACCCCGTGGGATCGGACGGTGGGTTTTGTCCTCTCTCCGGCAACTCCCCAGGGAGCTCAGGGGCCACCTCGCCAACACCGTCCCGTCCTGCCCCGGTGGCTCTGGGACAGGGGCATGACCCGTCTCCTAACGTCACGCCGAGTCCTCCGGGCGGCTCGCAGGGGGCTGGCTGTCCGGTGGCAGACGGGCTCCGGCCGGGGGGTGCTGGCGACCGAGCGCGGCGCAGCGCAGTGGAATGGGCTGCCCGCCTGCCGCCCTCTAATTTTAGCCCCATGCTGCCGGGATCATGTGCTGCCGGCCCGCCGGCCCGACAGCTGCAGCCCACATTTTGACCATGATGAAAAGCAGACGCCTTCCCCGGTGCCCACCTACCGCCGCCGGCACTGCTCCAGCCCCCCGGGCTGCACAAGCCACCCCGCTCCCCCTGCGCCCCCGGAGCCAGGCGGGATCGACGGGGCTCAGCCCGACATGGGACCCCATCACCCGCCGTGCTCCCGGGCAGGGGGGACCGGTGACGCCTGGGCTGCGCGTGGGACGGGCAGCGCTAGGGGAGATGCTTCTGAATTTCCTGCCCTTTGATGCTTCGTGTCCGCCGCGGCTCCCGGCGCGGGGGCCTGACACCGGATCCCCCCCAGCTGTTGGACTCCTCCAGCCCCTCCACCCGCTGCCCACAAGTGCTAAATGTGTCGGCACGATCCCCCCCACGACAAATGCAGATACCAACCCTGGCCATCGCCCTCTGCCCCGGCACCTGGCTGGCCCAGCAGCCCCCATGCACCCCCTGCCCACCTGCTACCCCCAACTCCTGGGGCACCTCAGCGAAGCACCCCGAAACACCCCGAAACACCCATCTAACACCAAACAGCTGCCACCAGCACGCTCAGCTGGCGTGCCGGGCTCGGATGGCTCGTCCCACCTCTGCCAGGGCCATCCCCAGCACTGGGGAGGGCTGGAGGTGACAGCAAGCTGACGAGCTCTGCAGTCACCCGCTTCCTTTTTGGTTCCTTGCCTGAGAATCACCAGGATCGCCTGGAAATCACCGGGATCTGCTGATCCCTGCCTTGGAAATCCCAACTTCGTGGCTTGCTCGGAGGCAGCAGGGTGTCCCCAGAGGGCACAGCTCTCAGCAATGGCATCAGGGCAGGAGAGCTTGTGGCTGCACCGAGACCTCTCCCGCTGCACAGGCTGAGCTGCCATGTTTTGTCCTTGCTCCTGTGTCTCCCTGCAGCCCTCAGGATGTAGGGAGGCAGGAGGAGAGCGGGGGGGCTCTGCAGGATCAGCATCCTCCTGCCTGGGAAGGGACCCGAGGGACCCTGCTGCCATCTGGCTGCAGTGGCACCTGGGGACCTTTCTGACACTTTCCAGGTGCAGAGGATGCTCCCCCTGAGCCACAAACATCTCCAGGAGGACACAAAACCAGGTGCCTTGAACCCTGGCTGCCCCCAGCACCTGCATCCCCACTCCAGCACAAGCCAGATGGGTGGGCACATACAAACTCCAAAAACCTAAATTCTGGGGACAACAGCGCCTCAACCAGACACCTTTTCTCTTGCACCCCAAGCCAGCAGCCAGCCCAAAGGTGCCAGGTGACCTGTCCTGGACCACCACCCAATGCCATGTATCCCCAGAGGCACCAGGCTGCAACCTCAGCCCCCCCGTGACATCCCCGGAAAAGCCACCTCTCCAGGGACCCCACGGGTTTGCCTTGGGCACCCTGTAAAACAAGGAGATGAGCCCCAGCGATGGCACCTACCGGAGAAGTTCCTGGTGGCCAGCATGGTGGTGAGGATGGCTCCCTGAAAGACACAGAAGGCAGAAGAAAAGGGCGTGCTGGGTCCTGGACCCCCACGCCCCCAGCGCTCCCCCCCAACCCCGGGGGAGGAATGTCCTGCTTGTCACCTGTCCCCCGGCCACCACGCGGGAAGGAAACTGGCCCACGGGCTGATATTCTCCTCCTGCCATCAAAAGCAGCCCTTGGTACCAGACTCCGTATCCCCAGCGCCAGGGCGTTGGGTTGCATTCTCCGAAACTGCCTTCCCTTCAAGATTAAAGGGATATTAAATAACCCCGGGGCGCATTTCTGTCTCGCTGTACCCTGTCCTAGATGTAGCACAGCTCTGCTGGTCGGGGCCGGCAGCTGGCAGCAAGTGGACCCACTGGGAGTGGAACCCAATTTAATTGCAATTAAAGCCGTGCCAGCTAAGAGCAGCAGGGCAGGGATATTTCGTGGGAGCCACGCAAAGATCACCACTGCAAAATAACATTCATAAAAATGCTTCCCCTTTTCCAGCTGACTCTACTAACTAGTTGCTCAGCGTATAATGAGATTACTCTGGACTAATTGCTTACAGTAATGGATTACTATTTTGAAGTGTATGCCTGAACTAATTTGATTGCTTGTCTAGCTGAAAAGTAATAATAGTTTATAGCCGGTTTCTTTTCTTGATAATCTTGTTAGTAGCCTGCAGCTGTACTGCTCTGTGCCACGTTGCGTTCAGGCCTGGAGCACTGACGGCTCCGACCGCAGCACAGATCAGCGCTGTCCCGTTCTGTGTCTCCGGATCTGGAGAAGGCATTCCGATTTCCAGAGCCCGCTCCCAGCACCGTGCTGCTGGCTGGGGCTGAGCAGCACCTGGGAGATGGGTGCTTCAGGGAGGTGCTCCAGCCTGGGGAGATGGTGATCTCAGAGGGGGTCCAGGCTGCAGCACACGGCAGCCTCCGAGAAGGGAAAACCCGTGGGGCTGCTGGTGTGGGTAAGTCACAGCTTTTTGATTATCTGGGGATGACTTTGTTCCTTGGCTGCAAAGTGGTTTGGTCAGCAGGCAAAGGGATCTCACTGTGCCTCTCAGATCCACATCCTGCCCCAAAGAGGAGCTTTCTTGATCGCCAACTCAGGTGGGAAAGTCCTCATCCCAGCATCCAGGGCAGCTGTGTGACTCAGTGCTTTCCCTCACCACGGCTTTCCTCTAAGCGCTTGGGAACCCCAGCCAGATGCAGACATCACCCCACTCTCTCTTTTCCCTTCTTCACGACAGAGATCCTCAAATGTCCATCACCCCCACACCGCTGACCCACAGACACCACCCTGCCCTCTCTCCCCCTCAGGGAACAAACCCACCAACGACCTGATCATGCATTTTGCAGCCAGCTTGGAGACTATGAGAGTTACCTTCAGCTTCCTCCGGGCATTGAACTTCTTCAGACAATCCACCGTCTCCTGCCTGTGCATGCATGACGCCACGGTGGCACGGTGCTGGGAGGAAAGAGACCCAGCTCAGAGCAGGCGCTGAGGGGGAAGGAGCTCCCCCGGCCCCGCTCTCACACGCACGGACATGTGTGCAGTCTCCAGCGGCTGAGCCATGGGCCAGAGCTGCCAGCAGCAGCACATAAAACTTTAATAGGCAGCAGGAGATCGCAGCTCTGGAGTCAGCAGGATCTGCTCTGGAGGTGGGGGGGTTTGCAGGGAGAGCTGACTGCCCTCCGAGTTAACCCCTCCACTGGCCGGCCACGGCTAGCAGTGTGCTGAGGGTTTACATTCAGCTCGTGTAAACCAGCAGAAGGTTTACATTCTTCCTGCCTTTAGGAGCCGATTCAGAGTGAGAACTAGCAGACAGAGCAGCGGGGTGCTGCGAGGGGTGGGGTGGGGGATTGCTGCTGGGTTGTATGGATGGATAAACACGAGCCTCCCCCGACCCTCCCCGAGGAAAGGCTCCCCCAGCTCAAGCATGACTGCGAAAAACCAGCCTGTCCCCACCAGGGCTGGGAATGTGCATGTCCCTCTCCATCACCAACTCCCCTGGGACACGCTGTTTGCATTCACACTCCAGGTTTTTCCCTGCTGTAAAGCCTCAGGGAAAAGGCTGCTCTGAGAGCGCTGGGAGGAACCATGCCAGAAAACCATCTTCCCAGGATGGAGAAAAGAGTCGGACAGCATGTTTGATCACATGTGCTCCCCAGTGAGATGTTCTCCCGCCCTGTGAACCCCCACATCTCTAGACCTTTGACTCCAACTGGTGAGCGCCACCAAACTCACCGATATCCAGGGGTGCTTCAGAGCCTCCGCGGCCGTGATGCGCTTGGAGGGGTTTATGGTCAACATCTTGTTGATGAGATCTTTCGCTTCGGGAGTGACTGTGTCCCACTCAGGGGAGGGGAACTGCCAAAGCAAAGGCACCAGGGTGAAAGATGGCAGGGAGCAATGGAAGGAGCAGAAGCCCTTTTGCACTTGGGTTGGTTCTCTTGCAATCCTTTGCTCCTGCCCATGGGACAGGTTGGAGAGACAGTAGAAACTGGAAAAAGCTGCCAGCTGGAAAACTGGAGGGCAAGGGTGGAGGAAGAAAGGTAGAAGGCCCAGGACAAGACCTATCTGTCCTGAAAAGTGGACCTGAAACATGAACATGCGTGCACATGGGCATGGCAGCTCGGCCAGCCCTCTGTGACCACAGCAGAGGAAAGATACTTGCTCCCGTCTGCCTCAATTTGTCCTGGTTGCTCTTCTGGAGCAGCAGGCTGCAACACGGGGCCAGCAAGAGAGAGGGGAGACAGTGAAAAGGGGGAGCAAGACAAACCCACTCACATCATAAGCCCCAGCCTTGATCTGCTGGTAGAGTCGGTGCTGGTCTTCATCCCAAAAGGGCGGGTACCCGACCAGCAGGATGTAGAGGATGACGCCTGCCCGGGAAACCAGACGTGAGGTCAGTGGGAGAGAGTTCATTGCTGGAGGTATGAACAGACCCAGCCTGGGGACTGGCCCAACTCAAACAGAGGAACTGAGAAATTAGGGAAATGGGAGGATTTGCTCCCTGATTAAAAGGCAAAAGGCTCGTTGGTGGGTCCAGTGCCACGCTGAGATGCTCAGCAGCTGGGGAGATACATGGCTCTGGCAGCCACCACGCACAGACTCAAGCCAGGTGCCCCACCGGGGCTGGGTGATGCCTCCTCCCCATTGCTCCCCTCCGGCTGCAGCTACAAACAAGCATTGCCTGATTCCAGGGGCACCGCAGGGCAAAAGAGCCGGCATCTCCCCAGCCTGGGGTCTTCGGCTGCATAGCAAGCAGGCTGATCCTTCAGATAAGGGTGCCACTGGACTGGGAAAGAGAGTGATGCTCTGGGGACAGCTCAGGGTAATGTGCCACCTCTTGGGTAAATCCTCCACCCTGACATGTCTAGCGACTGCGATTTGGGATGTGCTGGATCAACATCCTGCCTCATCCCGTGCAGCCCAGCCCAGCCCGCTCCCAGCATTTCCGCCCCAGTCTGACTTACCGCAAGCCCACAGGTCCACAGCTTTGCCATAGGGGTCCTTCCGAAGCACCTCAGGGGAGAGGTATCCCGGGGTGCCAGCAAAACCTGGGACAGACAGCCTGTCACGCACCGCTGGCAGGCAGCCCCCATCCCCGCACAGCTTGCCTCGCGCCCAGCCAGCCATCACGAGAGCCGACAGTCCCGGCACACGCCGAGCCGGCGGGACAGGCACCCTCCCTCCAGAAACCTCTGTCTCCTGAGAGCAAACAGCAACGGCCAGCGACACCAGCCAAAGCCCAAGATGGTGCAGAAGGCGGGGGTGTTCTGGCATGCCCCTCCAGGCACTTGGATGAGGCTTTCCTTCCCCGGGTCTGCCCATGCCACCAGCTTGTCCAGCTCACCCGGACATCTCGGTGACTCACCGAGTCCCTGTGGAGCTGTTTGCCTGTGCCCTGGATCAATACCGGGCTGTTTCCAGGGGCACAGCTGGAGCCATCGATCTCCTCCTCATCCACCATGCCTCCCAGGGCTGGTGCTGCTGGGGCATTCTCAGAGTCCAGGGTTCAGGTCCTGGGGATATATGTCCCTCCTGGACCCCCCCCGACCAAACACACCAATGAGGGCTGGAGGATGCCCCACCTCAGGCCAGTCCTACTCACCAAACCATGCTTGCTGGTCCCCCTCCACCTCGATGGCAAGGCCAAAATCAGCCAGCTTGACGGCGGCACCCTTCAGCTTGGATGCCAGCAGCAGGTTCTCAGGCTGCAGGAGAAGACAGTGGTTGGAGAGGAGTGAACCCCCCCACCCCGGGGGCCCTGCTGTCATGGGAGGACTTCGCAGCACAGCACAGAGGAAGGTCAGGGCTCTGGATGTTCTACCCAAGCAGTTTGTCCTGATGTCACAGTGTCCATGGATCTTTAGAGGACCATGGACTACAAGGACCTCCCTAACCCCTATCTCTCATGGTGTTTCACCCCAGAGCTGGTCTTTGGTCAGAGGCTTTCCAGAAGCCCTACATGATGCTCCTCCCCGCTGTGTTTCAGCTGTCTTGGAGGACCCTGGGCATTGCTCCACAGCGTTTTGCATCACAGATGGGGTCCCCACGTCCTCCCACAGGCCCTTCCCCTGCAGCTCCTACCTTCAGGTCCCGGTGGACCACCCCCATCTGGTGGCAGTGCAGCACAGCCTCCAGGATCTGCTGGATGCAATGGCTGTGGGGGAGAGCAGAAAGCTCACAGAAGTGCTCAGTGAGGCAGAGTTTACTTAGACACTTCTACTTGGCTGCATTTCATCCCTTCTGCCCCTCTCCTCATCGTGCTTCCCACCAGCAGCCCTGCAGCACAGCTCAGCATCGCCCTCCACCAAAAGCCACCCACCCGTGGAGAGCAAGACCCCACCAGAGCTGCTGGACACCTAGCCACAACGATCAGGAGCATTGGGTCTACCGCGGAGCCCATGGGATCCCCAGAGAAGCAACTCCGGGGAGCTGGGGAGCAGCGGTGGAGTCACAACGCCAGCCCAAATTTGGTCTCCAAACCCAGGCAGAGCAGATATGCTCCTCAGACGCAGGGCGAACCTTCGCTTCGGCCCCATTTCCCTGGCCTGCTCTAATGCGGTGGCTCTCGCTGCATCTGTCCGCTTTCTATCTAGTTCATTAAACCCCAGCTCTGCTGCATGCGTGAGAAAGGAAGGGAAAAAGACTGAGGCGATGATCGCTTCTCCTCCAAAACAGCTGTGTGCAAGGCAGAAGGTCTTTATTTACATGTATTTTATTTTATTTGTATGACACTAATAGGTGGATGGGTTGTAAGTGGCTTCGGTACAGGGAGCCCATTAAATGAGATTGTTTTCTCCCTAGAAATAAGGGATATTTCCACGCAGACAGAGGCAGCGTAGAGCTTAGCACCCCCTTGGACATTTCTACAGGCAATGCTTATCCTGGGGGCAAAGCCACGAGGCACAGTGATATCTGGAGACTGGAGAGGGGCAAATCATGTCTCCTCAATAAAACAGGGTAATGTTGTCCCCTGACTGAGATGCAAGGACCAAAGAGGTGGCTGAAATGGCACCCAGCCCCCTGCCTCTGCAGTAGGATACCTGGAAAGTGGGAGCATAGGAGGGAGGGGAGCTCCAGCACATCCTCCCACCCAGCCTGTCTTGACTGCTCCTCCTTAGTGCTTTCAAGTCGTAAATGCCAGAGAAATGCTTGCAAATGACTGTGATGCAGCTGCAAGGGGAAAGGGTGAGGACTGCAGGGTGTCTGTGCTATCATCCCCCTGGCTGGGACGCCAGCCTGATGCTGGGCTTCCTCCCTGCCAGCCTGGGGAGCCCCGCTGTACCCCGCCTGGGGACCCCCATGCCTTGCTCCTTTACAGGGAGGTCAGACGCGGGCTACGCCATCAGCCCGGGGAAGGAGGATGCTGCGAGGGCTGGCTGGCAGCCGCCTGGTTCGAAGTGGGGACCAGCCCTGTGATAACACACACGCTTCTTGGCACAGGAGCCGAGTGAGTTAAAAAGAGCTTGGTTTGGGTTTGAGGATTATTTTTTTTTTTTGCACTACACATCTGGTTTATGAGTATGCGCTGCGGAGTGGCTGTAAAACACCTCCCAGCACGGAAGGAGCTTATGCTGCAGAAAGCCAGACTTGCAGGACGCTGGGAAGGAGCAGTTCGTGGGAGAAGGGAAAAACTGCTGTCCCCTCCACAGCTCGGCATGTGTCCCTGCTCACCTGGCATCTGCTTCGCTGTAGTACTCCCTGGCCACGATGTCCTCAAAGAGCTCCCCGCCAGTGACCCTGTGGGAAAACGGGGGGAGTCACGCTCGGCCATCTCCGCACAGCATGCAAGGGAGCTGGATTGATTGACAGCACACAAGGGAGCTGGATTGACTGACAGCACACTCAGCCCTGGCAACCCCCCCAAAATGCCACCACATCATGCGTGGGGGAAATGTTGGGGTGCAGGGCAGGGACCTGCCCTCCACTTGGCTTGGAGGACCCCTCTTGGTTCAAACCCTGCCCGAGACAGGCTGGGGTGAGGTGGAGGATGGGGGAGAAGCCTCGGCAGGGCAGGGGGGATGAAAGTGGCTGGTGGTGGATTAAGAGACGTGTTTAACCCTTACTCACAGGTCAAATATCAGGTAGTGGTGGCCCTCTTCGGAGATGCTGTCGTGGAGCCTCACTGCAGCAGAGACAGAAGGGTTATGGGGTACGCCAGGCTCCCACCCCGCTCCCCGGGAACGTCTCTGCTCCCCTTTGGGCACAAGCAGGAGCTAGGGAAGGGCAGAGCAGGGCTATTCCTCCTCCCTCCCCCTCTTGCTAACTGGGTGAGGGGGTCCCTGCTCAGTGGGGGACCCCAGCCGCGGCCCCAGCAGGGCAAGGCTCAAAGGTCACATCCAAATCAGGGACTGCCCGGGGCCGGTGCCTGGCCAAGGTCCCGAGCAGCTGCTGGGCTATCTTGGGCGCAGGGCAGCCCGTGGGCACGGGTGCCCCCAGCCCAGCCCTCTGTCCCGTCAGGAGAGGAGCCCGGCCGCTGGGCTGCCAGCCCTGGCACCGACAGGGCTTCTTTTATTTTCTGCTTGTGACCTTCCTCTTCTCCTTGGGAGGTCTTGAGTCCAGGCTATCCAGGAACCACAGGCGGGATGAGTTTCCTTCGGAGGAAGCGCTCCCCCCATCTCGCCCCGCTCGCCACTCCGAGGGGCTCCCTCGGGCACGTTTTCGACAAGTACAGCCGGGTGCAAACCTGCCACCCTGCAGCTGGGTTCTGGTGGTTCAGGCTTGGATCCCTGCTCGCAGCTTGGTGGGCAGATGCGCAGCGAGGGGAAAGGCACAGAAACAGGTAGGATGGGTAAACGGAGACTGGTTCGGCATCCTCTGCCCCCCACCTCAAATTTTGTTCAGATTTCCTTGAGGCTGTACATATTTAATTCTTTCTCTCTGCTCACCTGGTTTCAGCCTGATACGTCTTTCAATACCTTTGAGCTCTTTCGAAACCAGGGAGGAAAAGGGAAAGTTCAGGTGAATGATTATGTGGGAATTTTTGCTCCTAGCCCATTTCACCGCAGCAAAATCAGCTGAGCCCTGTACGGAAACATCCTCCAGACTCGAGTCTGAGCCGGGGGAGATAACAAGCCCCAGTGCCAGTGCAGAGGCTGTGCTGCGTTGCTCTTATCTCCCAGGCCAGCAAACACCACTTTGCTGGTCCTACCCCTCCCTCCAAGCTCAGCGAGCAGATCCAGCAGCCATTAAGAGCTTCACCCCAGCCAGGGCAAGGGGCAGAGGAGGTCTGCTGAGCCGGACGGCTTCTTTCCTCTTGGTCTTGACTATTGACACAATTTGCTCATCCTATTCCCTGGTTTTCCCTCCCCACTTCTGGCCTTCGCAGACACCCCCTGCGCTCCAACACTGCTCCCTGTTTTTCCCTGACACATAATCCCAGCTTTTCTGCCTTCCTCTGTCAAAAGAAACATGTTTCCTGTTGTTTTTCCTCACCCAAGAGGGACTGGGGACGTTGTGCCTGGGATCCCGCAGAAGCCAAAATGTTCGAAGGGGAATTAGGTGAGTTCAGCACAGATAGGGCCAGTGTAACTATAAACAGATGGCCTGGATCTGTCCCCTGCCTGGGGAAGTCCTAATGCCTGTGGCTGCCAGGAGCAAAGGAGGTATAAGAAGGAGCAGCCACTCTAAATATAGCCTGATCCTACAAGTATCTGTTACTGATCATAGTCAGAAAGAGCCGTGCTGGCCAAACTGCCCCAGCTCAGTGCGGAGAGCCCAGGCAGGAGCAGGACACAGCTTTGGAACTGAGGGTCAGAATACAATGGGGACCTGGAGCTAGAACTCCAGGGATAGATGTAGCCAAAGCTCCCCAATAAAGCAAGACTTCCCTGCAAGGACAGGCGGCTTTGGGAAACAGCAGCTGTCCCTAACACATCGCCCTGTGCCATGGATGTGCTGTGGAGTCCTGGGGACCTGGCCTGGCCCTTGACCACCCGTGTGTGGCTTCTAAACGAGACTGGGCTCATCAGCATCTCCTGCAAGGACCTCCTGCAGGCACAGGCACAGGTTGGTTCCTCCAGGATCACAGCTGCATCACAGCATTCCCATGGGAGGTGGAGGGACACCCCCCCCCCACCTTGCTGCAGGGAACAAGTGAGGAGTCAGCAAAGCTCCCCAGCAGCTGGGATGTTTTTCCCAGGGAGGGATGGAAAGGGGGTTCCTGCCTCACCTTCCGCATGCCCCCAGCATTGGTGGCTCCTCTTTCTCTCCTTAGGGTCAGCCTGCAGGGCACAGCTCATTCCAGCTCCTGGGTAATTAGCTGGCTTGTGCTGCACACAAGGAAAGCTGTGAGCCCAAGTTTCCAGGCAGCAGGAGCAGGGGGTGTAGGGTGGGGGGGTGTGGAGAAGAGCCTCCTGGGTATTAATAGCAGTGAGATTGGGCTCGTTAGCATCTCATGCCATTAACCCCCTCCAGCCCTGTGCAGCTGGGTTGCTCCAAGCCTGGCATCTCTGCAGGTCACAGCCGAACAGCAAAGTCTGTGCAGGGAAGGGGGAGAAGAAAGAGGGGGGGCTGAACGACAGGACAAGGTGTTTCTGTGCCTGGAGACCCCACCAGCCTCATGGATGGGTGATGGAGAGGGAAATGAGGAAGACAGAGGTCAGGAAAATCTGGGGCCAGGCTGGAAGCCCGGGAAGCCCTTGCTCCATGGCCCAGCTACCGTCCTGCAAGTCCTCATGGCATGAGTTCCTCTGTTTTTAGTATTTCTTGCTATTCACACACTTTACAGCCCGTTTCCTTCAGGTCTCAGCAATCCTCACACGTATTTTGGTGCAAAGGAAAGGCCCTGGCTGCTGCTCTGACTGGCGGAGACTGGGCTCCCCGCCGGGATCCCAGCAGGGCAGCTCTGGGGCTGGGTATCAGTCCTGCTGGAGCAGAGGCAGGGGGAAGGACAGCAGCTGGATTCTGTAGGGTCCGGCACCCCGGCAATGCAGGTGAGACCTACCATGCCACAGTGTGCCTAAGACAGATGGAAGCTGACAGGCTTTTTCTGAAATGAAATATTTATGGGGCAGGAGCCACGTGGCTGGTCCCAGTGGTCCCTGGGTCTGGCTCCTTGGATCTGCTGCAGAAGTTCCTGGGGAGGGACGGATCCAGGGCACCGGGAACAGCGAGGGGGCCAGGCAGGAGCTCAGCCAAAGGGGAAGCCTCCCAGCTCCCGGCTGCAGGAGGCGAGGGCTGCAGAGCTCCTGTCCTACCCCCAAATGCCTTCCCAAAAGCTGCAGGATCCCACTGGGATCAGCACATCCCAGGGCGCAGCAGAAGGGAGAGGGGGTTCATCCTCAGAGTCACAACCCAGAGCACTGCGCTCCCACTGCCGGACCATCCCCAGGGACCGACAGCCTGCATCAGCATCACTCTCAAGGCTGGAGTTTGGCTTTTTTTTTTTACTGCAGTTTTTTCCCCTCCCCTCGCTCTCTCCTTCTGGCCTATTTTTGTCTTTTGCAGGGGCTCAGGAGTTTTCCTGAAACAGCTTTTCCGAAGGAGGCTACTCTCAGATGGACGGTCGGTGGGAAAGTCTTCGCTTCCCCCCGCCATCGCTCCTCCTACACGCCCCGCGCCGCTGCTGCTGCTTGGAGCTGCAGCCGCTTTTTGGAGCATGCAGAGGAATACAGCACCCGAGGGGGGTGAGAGGAGTAAAAATAGTCCCTTGCAGCCTACTGGGGCCCCGCTTCTCCCTGCGGGAGCTACGGCCAAGTGGGTTAGGTAGGACCTACTTCAATCCCCCCGCGCTCGGTGGAGGTCTTTCTTCCCATGACCTTGTTTGAAGATGATGCCACCCCATTGAGGAAGAGGAGGGACGGCTCGGCGGATCAACAGGGCAGGCTGCCACAGAGCCCCTTCTCCATCTCCGGGATGGTGGACGGAGCGTGAAGGAAGGACAAACAGCCCGTGCTGCCACAGGCAGAGCTGACTGGTTGCTGGGGACCGCCCCAGCCCTGGCGAGGGCACGGGAGGGCAGCAGAGCTGGGCACGGAACACGGGCAGGTCGGCTCAGCGCCTGGCCTGGCACACGGTGCGGAGCAGCACGCACTTACCAATGTTGGGGTGCTTCAGGAGGCGGCAGATCCGGGCTTCCCGTTCCAGCTTCTGGTGATCTGGAAGAAGCAACAGCCCTAAATTAGGGTCTGGGGAAGGGAATAAACTGCCCTCAGCTCCTGCCGTGCTCTCTCCGAGGAGCTGCCAGCACAGGTAACCTGGGGGGGAATGCAGCAGAAAACTATCTTTTTTTTTCTGAAGAATGACAGGTTTGGGGACATGTTCAGCATCAGGCCCTGATGGACAGTATCCCAGCAAGGATGTAGCCCCCCAGCCAAGACCCCAGGCACTGAAGCCTTGGGCAATCCCGGGCTCCTGAATATCCTGGAGCTGCCTGGGTTATCCCTGCCAGCAGTGCCTGTTCCATTTTCTCTTATTCAGCCAAGCACAGGCAATCAGCAAGGACATTTCTGGCCCCGCATGGTACAATTTGAGCAATCGAAGAGCAGAACCGACAAGTGGGAGACGTCAAGCTGAAAAGGGGCTACCTGCTCTGCTCCCCCCTCTTCATCCCCAGCCATTGCACATCAGGTCTTTGCTCTCCTACATCGCAAAACCCTGGCTCTCAAAATTTGCTTCGCTCCAGTGCCTGTCTCCAAACAGGCAGCACAGGTCCCTCTCCCCAGCTTTCGCCAGGCTTGGGGATGTGAGACAACGGAGCTCTGGGCAAAGCAAGTTGAGCTGAGCCAAAAAAGCCTCCACCCTGGGGCAGCCCAGAATGAATTTTCAAATAATTTGGGGGCTTTTTTCCTGCACCTGCACTTTTCTGCCTCCTTATACCTGACCCAGCCACCCTGCATGGAGGTGCCTTGTCTGGAGGCATTTCATGCTAGCAGGAACCCAGCAGCCGGGAGAAGTGAGGATATAATTAGGGTTGCTTGTCTCTCAGCGCTATCACTGTTACCTTGCAGGTTCACACCCCAGAGTCTCGCTCTGCATCAAACCAAACCTGGGTGTCTCCGATCGCCGAGATTTGAAGGTGACCCAGCCCCTTCCCTGCGGGGGCTGGAGCCTTCTCCAGGGTTCACTATCCCACATCCACGGGGCTTGGCATGGGTGAGTCACCCCAGGGCTTGGGGTGAGTTCTGTAGCCTGTGCTGACACCCGGGAGTTGAAGGCCGGGACAGCCTTGGTGGCCTCGTTCAGCTCCCCATGACATTCCCCTCTGAGTGGGGATAACCTTCCCCAGGTAGGACTGGGCGACAGGGAAAGGTCAGGGTTTAGGTTGTTGCTTTTTGCAACCAAAATCCATCGTGGGGTGGAGGACAGGGGCAGGACTGAGGGACGATGTGACTAGCATGACAAACACTTCCCTTGGGAATGAGGGAGCTGCTTTATGCCCCCTTTTCTGCTCCCGCCTGACCGTGATCTTAGGTGAGTCACTGATCATCACTGTCTGCCTCAGTTTCCCCATCTGCAAGCTGGAGGCTGGGGCCAAATTTCCCACGGGGGACCCCAGCCCTGATGGTGTCCAAAAGAGTAAAGCTCCTTTGCTTCCTTAGGAGAGGCCGGAGATCACAGGAAAGGGAGGCGAATGTGACCCCGGGTATGGAGCAGGTCCCGGCACCGCTCCATGTGCCTGCACGCCGCTACTAGCCGAGCCTTCGGCTGCACAGGGGCAAGCGTGGCCACTGGCAGGGGGGAGATGGCTGCTCCATCCCTTCCAGCTCAGCTCTGGCTCCCCGGCAGCGCCACGGCAGCAGCAGCACCGGGCACCCCCCCAGCCGCTGCCCCCCTCTTTGTACCCTGGCAATCTGTCGCCACCAAAACGCCTGCGAAGGCAAAGCCCGGCACAGGCGGCTCGGCGGGGAGCGCCGGGAAACTGGTGAGGCTCGATAAAGTGCAACCAGCACGGGGAGGGGGTGGGAGACCGGCAAAAAGCAGGCGAAATGGAAAATGGATCAGGGAGTTTAATGGAGGTGAAGACATGTGGTCCATCTGAAAGGAAAGGGGACTGCAGTAGGGACCCAGGAGGGGCTGGGAAAGGTGCTTATCCCTACGGGGTGAGAGCCAGGGACCCCTGCCCAGAGACGCCCGGGCAGTGCCCAGCAGTGATGCCTCAGCAGGGCGAACCCTTCGAAGGGCAAAGCTGTGCGGGTGTGGAAGAGGCTGCAGCGCCCGGATATGCAGCCCCAGGTAACCCCGGCTCTTCCCCTTGGCACTTCCCGGTGTGCAAGCACCTGGTAGGAAAGGTGCCAGGGGAGCGTGGCTATCGCTCCCCCTGGGGTCAAGGGCTCAGCTGCGAAATGCAAGGGGAAGAGCTGACTGAAATGAGCCACCCACCACCCAGGGAGCGAAGGAAGCGTGTGCTCATGGGTCAGAGCATCTTCCCACCCACGTGGCACGGCACGTCCACCACACGGTGAGGTGCTGCTGGGGGGCAGTGAACCACGGCCACAGCCCTTCTCCTGTCCCACAAATCCAGCCACTGCCTGGACCCAAAACCCATCTCTCCTCTAAAAACTCCAGTTCTCTCCTGCTGGCTCCCGGTGTCGGCAGCTGGGAGGATGTCTGAAGAAACCATTGCTAGGGATGCTTCGCAGCTCCTCTCACCTTCTTCCCAGCCCTCTCCTCCCTGCACATCTGCCCTCCTGCCCTTCGCAAGTGACACAGCCGGTGGAGACGTGTCCCTTTGGGGATGGCTCCCACCTTGGGGGGTGCCACCCCTCCACGGTAGCACTGCAGAAATAGGGGGGATTTCAAGAGAAGAGGATGGAGAGGGACAAACTGCTGGAGCAGGCGAGCGGAGGCAGGGGGGAGAGAGGGAAGGCGGCTCAATCTGCTCCTCCAGGCAGCCCTGCAAACCAGGAGGCGTTTCTGCCCACCCCGCTGCCAGCTGGGGTACGCGGGCAGGAGCCAAGCGCCAAGGCCAGCACTGCACACCCTGCCTGGATCCCGGCCGGCTGCCCCAAGCTGGGAGCCTTCGGCCTCGGAGGAAGGGGACGGTCCGCATTCCCAAAGAGGGGAGCAGCTGGGAGAGTTCAGTGTCAGCGCTGTGCCACTTTGGCAGTGCTGCGGGAGGGAGATTGCAAAGCACTGGTTTAATTTGAGGTCAGAAAGGAGTTTGTCACCGTTTTCTGCGTTTCATTTTTGCCTTTGGAGGTGAGCAGTGGCGTCAAGGAGAGAAACTGAGGGAGGGAGTTAATTAAACCCTCCTAGCAGGGCACTCGCTCCCGGCATCCATCCTGTGTTCCCCAATGCACCCAGCCAGGAGGAGCCGGAGCCAGGGACACGGCAGCTGCTGTCCCATCCTCTCCATCCTCTGCATCGCAGCTCCTCTGCCAGATGCCTGGGGGCAGAGGGGTCCCTGCCTCGGGGCAAGGGCTGGCTGAAGCTCTTCTGTGCTGGCTCAGCTCAGCCGTGTCCCGAGCAGCAGCCAGGACAGAGCCGCCAGCATCTCTTGCACCAACAACTCAGCCGATGTGCTCCACCAGAGCAGTTAATTAGATTGCAGAGAAGGGTGTGGGCCCACCACATCTCCAGGTAGAAATCAACCCCCTACTTGAAGGGGGTTTCACTGATGCAGGTACAGCAGCGAGGAAACCCGCAGCCCCTGGGAGCAGGGATGGGGACAGGGGGTCAGTGAGGGCCCTCTCAGGGAAGGTGGTGCTCCCAAAATAACTGTGCTACCCAGCGCCTGAGGCTGGCAGCAGTCTGACTTGCCGCAAGGCTGTAACCATCATTCTGCTGCAACACAGTGTGCTGTCTGGTGGGGGGGTCTCAGGGAGAGGAATGGGGTCCTACGGCTCCCTGGGCTGGTCAGGGTCTGGGAGCCCCCCAGAGCCCTGGCCCAGACAGGCTGTGGGTGCATCCCGGTGATCGGATGGGATGCAGTATGCAGCCACCAAGGCATCTCCTTGGGACGTTTGCCCCATCCATCAGGGAGCTTAGTGTGTACTGCCGTGGAGACAGGGTGGGATAAGGGGGTCCCCCACCGCACATCAAACACCCCCCGCCACGCTGCACATCAAAGGCATCATCCCGGCGCCATGCGGAGGGAACAAATTCCCCACTCCGCAGACCCTGCTTGCCTCTCGCCTCCCGAAAACACCTCCAGCCCCTACCTCGAGCAGACAGCTTCTTGGTGTTGATGATCTTGGCTGCATACTCTTGTCCTGCCAACACCTTCACACATCTCCGGACAATGGAGAAAGCGCCCCTGGAAGACAAGAAGCCGGAGGGAGAGTGAAGGGCTCGGCACTGGCAAGGGCAAGGCTCAGCCCTGACATGCCTGGAGGGCAGGGGATGGGGATGGGAATGAGGATGGGGATGGGGATGGGGATGGGGATGGGTCCTGGATGGGGAAGGGACTTGGAGAAAACACAGAGGGCTCTCAGCTCCCCTGCATGGCTGTTCTTGGGCAATGATGGGAGCCAGCACAGGTAAACCTGGGGATGAATGCAGGATTCACCCCTCCTTGCTCCCCTGGGACAGCCCAGGCATCGTGCGCCTTTCCTCCTCTCCCTCCCAGGCTCTGCCCTACCTCACCCCCCGGAGAGAAGGGGCAGCGCTTTACCAGCAGTGTTGGCTCCCGAGGGACACCGGGATGGCTGCAGCTGCCACACAGCACTCGGCCACTTCCCTCTAGTCCGAGCGTGTGGCTTTGCACGCTCTAGACCTTACCATCACAGCAGCGCTTGGCAGAAGCGGGTGCCAGCACCAGCCGTGGGTGCAGGGGAGGGGTGCAAGGTGTGTGTCCCCCCAGCTCCAAAACTGTCACACAGGCAGGGGTAGCCCAGAGCACCCCGCGAGCAAGGACCGCTGGAGCCGAGCTGGATGGGGACTGATGCTCTTGCAGCTTGCGCACGCGTGAGCCAACGTGCAAGGGTCTCCTGGAGCCTGGCAGGCAAACGAACAGGGGTGCTTGGCTCCAAAGAAGCCCCTCTGCCCCCGTACCCTGTACCCCGCGCCCTGCCAGCTCGTTGCACTGAAAGCGCGCTGGCGCCATGCTGCGAGCTGCAGCATCGCACACACACACACGCACATGCACATGCACGCTCCAGCCCTGCTGAGCGCAACCTTTGTACCAGGTTCCCTTTCCTGCCAAACCCTTCCAATCGCTAAAATAACAACTATCAAAAGCAAGCCCACCTCCTGCCCCACCTTCCCCCCGCTCCCCGTCGCCCCGCTCCTGCTCCCTGCCGAGGAATAAAAGGCCGCAGGCTGGCGAGCGGCGGCGGATAATTGATTTTACTGGTGGGGGCGGGTGGAGACGGGCAATTTGGGTTTGAATGTGATCTTTAGGAGAACAGGCAAGCGGCGGGGTGCGGAGGGATGGGGCTGCAGGCAGCCCACGCGCCCAGCACCACCGCGCAGAGCATCGCTCGTGGCACGTGCCGCGCAGGAACCTGGGGAACAGCATCCCAGCGCTTCCCGGCCTCCCCATCCTGCCATTTAATCCTGGCTACTGGAAGAGACCAGCTATTAACATCCCTGTAGTCTTGGGGGGGAATTAATTGGAAAGGAGGGGAGAAATGCTTCATGTCCATCCTGCCATGGGTGGGGGAGACCAGAGCCATCGCTGACCCCGGGGCTGGCCCCATGGTGCCACATCCCCCATCCCACCAGCTACCCTGTACCGCCTGGGGTTTGGGGGCTCCTGTGAGACCCTGTGACCCATCTTTCCTATTTTTTTCCTAAAGACACGTGTGCTGCTTTTGCAGTGCCAGGAAAGCCTGAAGCAGTGAGCACAGCAAGCAGGGAAGCCCCTGTGCCCACTGCCCTGGCTCAGGGTTTCTACACCAGCCACAGGGCTTTGCTGTGGGACCTGACATGGGGTTGGAGGGATGTAGGTGTCCAGGACCCCCTGGAGGCTGGGGATCCCCAGCCACTCCTGGTCCCCATGCCCACAGCTGCTTGCTCACCCATTTATTTGAGCTAAATCGAACAGCGGGGAAGAGGGAGCCATGGGAAGCAGGATGTGGCAGCCAGGGATGGGTACGGGATGCGCCACACCGGCAGAGCACAGGGTTTCACACCCCCAGTTGCATTTGTGCCTTTTGGCTCCTCTGGGCCTTTTTAGCAGAAACCAAATGTCTATTTGTGCTCCGTGAAGCAGAAGCAAGACCCTGTGAGCCTGGAGGGTGGAGGGGACACGAGGTGCTGGGTGCAGGTGCAGGACACCCCGGGGTACAGCACGCTCTCCTTAGCTCCCTCCGCGTCCCAGTAGGGTCCTTCAGGGTGTCCGCGCTGGCTGGGAGCCCCCATGTTGGGTCTCTGACCCCACTGGGCATTTCACATCAGCTGGGTGCTGCTCCCCTTGCCAGGCTGCTCCCATGCTTCCCAGTCCCATGTGGGGTCTCTTTGGATGGGGCTGACACCAACCCTAGTGCCTGCCTGGCTCAGAGATGAGGCACTCATCCCAGATGAGACAGCATGTCCTAGTTTTGGCACTGGATGGATACGTCACCCGCAGGGCCACGGGTAGGGGCTGTGTCCGTGCCCCTCCCCGACGGCTGCCATTTCAGGGTGACGCTGGATCCACAGCCCAGCAGCCAGCCCTGTCCCTCCAGCCTCACGCCCCGGCACTGCTGGGTCCCAGCCCTGCAGCCCCTGTCCCTTGGTCCCCCAGGCCAGGCATGACCCCCGAGCCCTGTCTCCACGGCCTCCCCCCGGCAGCCCAGGCAGCGGCTCTGCCACCGGGATGCTCCGCTTCTCCCTTTTTCACACCTTCCCTGCCAGCTCCAGGCTCTGCTGCTGCCGCCCTCCCTCTCTTCAACACCTCCTCCTCCTCCGAGGCATTTTATCTCCTTTCTAGAGAGAAGAGTGTGGGCTGGGGATTTTTTGTTCCTCCATATATATATATTTTTTTTTTTTTTT
>VZSF01010917.1:206039-228360 GCA_013398295.1 Chionis minor
GGCTTGGCAGGGAGCTCCACGCCTGAGCATCTCACCCGCTGCATTAACCCCTGGGCAGCCAGAGCACTCCCAAAGGGCTTGGACTGTGTGGAAACATGGGATTTTGGCACATGGCTGCATTTTTCCCCACAGAGACTATTAACGAGCAATGGTGGGATGGGAAGCCCACGTGGCAGCCACCACCTGCCCCCTCCCAGCCTGACGTTCAGATATAGCAGGACTGGAAACGGCAGTGAAGGACAACTGCTGTCCCCAGGCTGGAGGCTCTGCACTCTCCAAGCACCCAGAGATGCTCCTGCCTACTTTTCCTCTTTGTTTTTGGGCACTGAGGCTTTCCTTCAACTGTTCCTTTTTTGTAAAAAATTCAGACTGCAATTTTTTTTAATTTAAAAATAATAATAATAATGATGCGGATCCAATGCTATGGCTAAGCTGACTGCGCGAACCCGGCATCAGCCCAGCAGATCAGAAAATGGGAATGAAACAAGACCAGAACGAACCTTTTCGCGGGGATATTAGTAAAAGTGAAGGGAGAAAAATCAAACGTGTTTTCATGGAAATTTCCATTTTTGAAGAAAAAAATAAAAAATAAAAGAAGGACTAAACTTGGACGCCTTTATATAAATATGGAAATGAAAGCCGTTTCCCGAGCCTCGTTGCCGCCCCACGGCCAGTCCCGCTCTCCCGCTCCCTCCAGCATTGATTCCCCCTTTGCCATGACTCCTGCCTGAGCCCCCTGCAGCCATCATCCCCTGCCCTCCTCCAGCTCCGGCTCAGCCTGCAGCAGCCTCCTCTTCTTCAGCAAAGTGTCGCTTTATATTCAGCAACCGGTTGGCTTTGCCAAATGGCAGCCGGCGCCGCAGCCCCGCTGCCAGCGGGCACAGCGGTGGTGCGTGTTCCAGGGGACCAGGCTGGCCGGTTGAGGTAGTTCGAGGATGTGCAGCATCCTCCCGGGGCTCGCCTCAGCCCTGGGGTCCAGTCCCTGTGGAGCGACTTGCTCAGAGAGCCGGGAATGGAGATGGGGCATCCTGGGGCTAATGGAAGAGCTGAATCCCCCTCTGAAACCTGTCCTTGGTGCCACGGCAGGGGACGTACCCGTAGGGATGCGGGGGGCTGACGGGATGGGGTGGTGACGGGTGTGCGCAGAGCAGCTGGGACTGGCACACATGCTGCCACGCTCCGGCTTTGCAAACTCCTTCCCGGCTCTACAACAAGAGGCCCCCTCTGTTCTGCCTTACTGTCAGCTCTTTTTTTTTTTTTTTTTTTTCCCTTTGTTTCTATAGAAAATCCCAATTCCCCCAAATAATCCAGCTAAGAGTAAGAAAAAAAAAAAAATACAAACGTGTCATTGCATTCTCTTCCCGTCCCCGTCCCTCTCTCACACACAGGGCTTGAAAGCGTACTGAAAGGTATTCAGCGTGCACGCTGCCAATTGTCACATCTTTCAATGACAGATTTTAAATGAATGTTATTTTGCAAGGGAGAGAGAGAGGGAAAAAAAAAAAAAGAAGAAAAAAAAAAAAAAAACCCAAACTCAAACAAAAAAGCCAAAAACCCACAAAAAAGCATGNACACTGCTCATCCAAGAGCTGACAAGTCCTAACGGGCCTCATTTTCCAGAGACAAAAATAACTATTTTCAAAATTCACAGCAGGGCCTTCGCCTACACACGCTGCACCAAGAGAAACCTGCGGGGAGAAATGTAAAACACATTGTGTAAATGGAAATGCACCATGCATCCAAGATGCTTTTAACGCTATTTACCCTCTTTCATCCTCGCCAGCTCTCCTCCGAGCGCACGTACGCACACTCAAACCCTGCTGCAGGCGTGGGGGCACGGCACTTTGCTGGCTGCCCCGGCTCCCGAGCCCCCGGCAGCCGCATGGGCTGGCTCCCCATGGCAGGCAGATGATGGGGAGGTGTTTCCCCCCGCTACGCGTGTGCTGCTGGGAGAGCGGTGCCCATCCGCGGCGAGGGGACACGGTGTGGCACTGCCAGGCGGGAGTTGTCCCCTTCCCCACGGCGGCTTCGAAGTCCTGCAGCTACAGAGCAGCACATCAGCCTCTGCAGAGATCTTCTTGAGATCTTCCATCTGCCCCAGGTTCAGCAGCGGGGACGTGGGGATAGAGACAGCCCCAGCGCTCAGAAGGGGGAGCAGGGGTGGCTGGCTGGTCGGACGCGTGGGATGCATGGGGAGGAACCCGGGTGCCTACAGCCACGTACACGGCGGGGTCTGGCCAGGCAGAACTGTGGATGAAAGGGTCTGCTGGGTGGCTGACCTGTGTGACGTCCACCAGAGCTTGGGGCAAACCTCCCTCCCAAATTTGGGGCTGTGGAGAACCATCTGTCCTCTGAGTGCATCCAACTACACCTTGGCAGGCCATAGCTCCTCACCAGGGCTGCTCCTGGCCCTACAAGGCAGCAAAGAGGAAAAGCCACAGCCCCACAGGAGGTCCCTGTAGCGGTAAGGCCGAGTCCAGCCTTGGTGGTCTCAGGTCTGACATCCATGGCCAAGAATCCGTCCTTCCACAAAGTATAACAGGGAAACGCCGTGGTTTGGGTTTGGGGGATGCCCGCCTTTTCCCAGGGCAAAAGCGAAGGTAGCAGCTGCCTGGGCTGCCTGGCAGCAGGCAGAAAGTCAGGAGCACCATATACAGGGAAAGGGCGAGGGACAACTTGCAGGCAGAGGTGCCGGGGCTGGCCAGCCCCTCTGCATCGCCACCCCAGGGTCCCGCGCTTCCTCCTGCCGTTGCAATGGCCAACACTTAAAGCTTGTGATGACCTGCAAAGTCCTTGAGAAAAAGGCATCTCTCTTTGTAATGAGCTGTGCACGGGCCAGCCCAGCTCAGCGGACTTGTACACCACCACCAAGCAGTGTGGCTGATCCCACCAGGAGGTGTTTTGGGGTGAACCCTGGAGCAAGGGAAAGCAAGAGTGTGCTGGACACCTCCCCATCCATTCCTCTCCTTCACTCCCACCCTGCGGCACTGCCGTCCAGAGCTCCACCCTGGCCAGGCTGGGTTGATGCTGGGAGAGTCTCCCGTCAGATGCGGTTGGACATGAGCCTGGTGTTCAGCTTGCGGAAGAAGGAGCGCAGCTTGCAGATCTTGCACTTCTTCTTCTTGTTCCTACTTTTCAGGGGCTCCCCAATGCCTTCCCACTCCTCCACATCGTCCTCGCTGGCCCAAGGTCCCCAGGCGCCGCCATTGAAGTCCGGGTGAGCCCGGGGGTTCTCCGCGGGGTACCGCACCGGGATGGCCGTCCGATTGTAGTGCACCAACCTCATCAGGAGGGTCCTGACCACATCTGGGCGCTGGTCCGAGAGGTCGTAGCGCTCATACGGGTCAGCGGTGATGTTGAAGAGCCACACGGACTTCCTCAGGCCATCGGTGAGACGCTCTAGGTTCCACCAGCTCCCTGGGAAGTTGGTCAGGGTCTGTGGGGGGATCCAGTCGCTGTAGCCTGGGTCACCAGTGAGGAGCTTCCACTCCCCAACCCGGATGGAGGCTTGCACAGCCGTGTTCCAGATGCCGAAGCCATCCTCCAAGGAGCCGTACTTGGCGTGGTTGTACAGGGGGTCAATGTTGTGCAGGATTTCAGTTCGTGGTGACTCCTTGCCCTCACTGATGGCAGGCCAGACGTTGTAGCCATCCAAGCCTGGGACGTTGCTCAGGTTGCCCCTGGCCAGGCTGACCAGAGTTGGATACCAGTCCGTGATGTGAACCAGCGCCCAGCTGGTCCGGCGCTTGTGCTTGATCAGGGGACTGTGGACAAAACCAATGCCACGTACTCCCCCTTCCCAGTACGTCCCTTTGCGGCCCCGTAGTGGCCAGTTGCTTCCTCCAGAGAAGGTCTGCCCGCCATTGTCGGTGGAGAACACGATCACACTGTTATCATAATAACCATACTTCTTGAGGGCCCAGGTGATGTTCTTCACCGCTTCATCCATGCATGTCACCATGGCGGCATACTTGCGGCGAGCGACATTGCCCATGGAGCGGTAGCGGTAGATATACTCCTTGGGCGACTGCAGAGGCGTGTGGACTGCTTGGAATGCCACGTAGATGAAGATGGGCTCCTTGGGGCTGTGGGATGCCAGGATCTTGCTGACACGCTGGGCGTAGAGGAAGGTGGAGTACTTGCCGCTCTGGTCCCAAGCCACGTCCTCCCCTTCGTGCAGGTCATAGCCGCAGACGCCCGGCCCGTCGCAGTTGTCGTAGGTGTAGTAGTCCACATTGCCCGTCAGGGAGCCCAGGAAGGTGTCAAAGCCCCGGCGGGTGGGCAGGCATTCCTTCTTGTAGAAGCCAAGGTGCCACTTGCCCACCATGTGCGTGGAGTAGCCGGCTTCCTGCAGCTTCTGTGGCAGGGTGACCTGGTCAAGGGGCAGGCAGTTGGGCTGCCGAGGGCGGATGATGGAGTGCTGCAGCCCTGTGTGGATCTGGTACCTGCCAGGGAAGAGGCAGGAGTAATCAGTGGTGATGGGGAGCAGCACTGGGTGGCACTTTATATACCAGAGACCCCAAATGCATGTAGCTCTCTGTATCATCCAACCCATTGCCACGGAGCAAGATCCATGCCAGAGACAGGGTGCTCCTCACCCATCTGAAAGGATCAAAAGCAGATGCAAAGAAAGAGAGGGGGCTCAGCAGACGCCTCAAAAACACACTAGGCTGCTGTCCCAGGATTCCACCAGCAACTGGCCCCGCTGCTGCCAGCCCAGGGGAGGTGGCTGGGCTCTGCCAGTGCTGGGCAGCACAGGCAAGAGTTGAGCAGCAGGGATTGCAGTACCCCACCTGGGTGCCCACGCATCCCTGTCCGCCCCTGTTTTGCACACCCCAGAGATGCCTGGGATCCTTCTAGGGCCATGAGGAGATAGGAGAGGCCTTTGCCTGGACCCCAGTGGGCTCCAGCACCCCCAGGTATCAGGTGACCACATCCATAGGCACCTGCCTGGGTCCCACTCCTCAGCAGGACGTGATCTGATGAAATCTACCTCCTATAGTGAGTGTTTCCAACCCTGCTTCAAGGAAAGCCCCATCTGTCTCAGGAAGCAGAAGGGCCCAGGATCAGGGGAGACCTGACCATGCTGCTGTAGGAGAGGTTGATGGACCAGTATCCAGCCTGCCCTGGCCAGTGCAGCACTGAACGTGCAAGCGGGAAAACCATGGTCCCTCGTGGATGAAGGAGAGAAAGACCCTTCAACCCCACAGCCCAGCAGCAAATTCCCCCCAAGGGCCAGTGTGAGAGCAGCACAGGACTGCCCTGGGGACACACCTCCTGCCCACCACCAAAGGACCTCATGGCCAGAGAGCACCCTCTCCCAAAGTGATATCCGCTACCCAATGGCATCCACGTTTTTGGCCTTGCCATGTGCCGCTATTTATCCCATGCGAAAAATCAACCGCTTACCCAGGGAGCTTTCTGGAGAAAACCAGCAAGACACCT
Organism: Chionis minor; assembly: GCA_013398295.1. Classification (NCBI taxonomy): domain Eukaryota; kingdom Metazoa; phylum Chordata; class Aves; order Charadriiformes; family Chionidae; genus Chionis; species Chionis minor. The sequence continues at coordinate 211,485 of VZSF01010917.1, forward strand.
TTCTCTGGAGGATCACCATCTGCCAGTACACCAGGGCATCTGTCTAGCAGTGAGCTGGGGATAAGCCCCACAGAGCTAAGGAAGGGACAGAAGGGGGGACACGAGTGGGGTGTGAGCAGGCGCTGGCTTACCTGCCGGTTATCAGCTGGCTCCGGGATGGGGTGCAAATGGGCTGGATGTAGTAGTTCTCCAGCTTAACGCCCTCGGCTGCCAGCCTGTCCAGTGTTGGTGTCTGGATATCTGAGCCGTGATACCCAACGTCATGGTAGCCCTGGTCATCAGTCAGAATGAAGATGATGTGGGGTGGCCTGGCGAAGGGGGGAGGCGGCGATTTCTCCATGGGGTCCATGGCCACATCGGCCACCAAACTGGGCTTCATCCAGTCCCAGGATAAATAGCCAAAGCTGAGCAGGCTGACGAGCGAGAAGCCCGTGAGGGCATAGACGGCCATCCCGGAGCACGCTCTGCTGCCTGCGAAGGGAGCTACTGTGCCGGCATCGTCTCAGAGCCACGGAAGCAGGAGGTCTCCCCCTCCTCTGGGACAGTCCCCTAACCTAGGGGATGGTCCCCGAAAGCCCTGCAGCCGGTTTTGCGGGAGCAGCTCCCATGAAGGCACACTCATGCGCACACAAAGGGCTTAATCCGCCAGGGCTGGGTTGCCTTCAGTCAAAAGAAAATAACCCTCGCGCCGCTCCAATCAAACACATCTGCACGGCAGGACGGGCTCCTCGCAGTGATTAACTGCAGCCCCAGAGCCGCTCACCAAGCGTCCCGAGCGCTGGAAACACTCCCTGGCTTCTTGGCGTTTTCTTGCCGGTGTTATTTCTTTATAAAGAACCCCATAAAAACCTCACTGGAGAAAGTAGCTGGCTTCTCCTCCGCTCCAGCCCTGCGCCTGCCTGGCTGCCCGGATGGCTCGCCTGGGATACGATGATCCTTTAAGGAAACTTCTGCAGAAGAGGGTGCTAAAGTTCAAGCCTAAGGGTGCCGAGCTCTCCTCCTTACCCTCCGGGAAGAGCCACCCTCTCCTTTTCCCACCCTCTGCTCCAAGGCAGAGAGTCCTAACATCTGTCCGGGACGTGGGCTAAGCCGCCAGGTTTATGGGGAGCTGCAAGCTCGGCCCCTCCCAGCTCAGCGGCTCCAGGAAAAAGCTGGGAAGCCTCGGAGCGTGCAGGGTCCTAAGAGTGGTGTTCCCTGAGCCGCCGACACTTCCCTCCCCACTTGCCCTGAGACGTGTGACACGTGGGCCAGGACCCTGGTGGGATGCTCAGCTGGAACCCCCGCAGAATCCAGCTGGGGAGGGCAGAGGGGAGGGCTGGGACTCTGGGAGGGATTGCAGGGGCCAGCTGCCCGCGCTGCCAGAATCACCGTCCAAATAAATCCTGGGCAAGGGGACGCTGCAAAAACTTGCTGGGATAGCCCTGGTGTTGAACAAAACCACCCAGGGGCATGCAGAGCACTACAGAGTGGGGTGGGTGCTGCTGCACCCATTTTCCAGGTGGGGAAACTGAGGCAGGCAGGAGCCGTTCGTGCCAGCCAGGAGCAAGGTTTAGTGTGAAGTAGAGATGTCTGCCAGTGCAGGGGTACCAGTTTGAGCTGGGGCACAAGGGGCCAGGTTGGTCCCTTGATGCTTCGGTGGAGCTTTTGGGAGCGATGAGCAACTCCTTTCACTGGTCCGGTGCTCATCAGGCATCAGGAGGCCATCACGCCTGGCACGCGTCTCATCCACTCGACCCTCCCTATGGCAGGACTTGGCCCAGGAGCGGCGATTTTGGTAGCACAAACCCATCTGCGCTCACCCACCCCTGGCAGAGCCGGGAGCTGAGCCCTGTGGCTGTTTGGGCACTGTGACACCCCTCGCACTGTACCGACGGGGACCTGAGGGGTCCTCTGACACAGCGTCCCCCAGCCCACGCACCCTGCCTGCCTTTAGGGCCAGTGGGCTGCAGCGGCGGGGGCTCCCCAGGGGCTCTGGGAGGGCTCTGCCTGCACTTTAGGCAAGGGCTGGCTCTGAGGAGCAGCTCAGCCAGGATGTTCCCGGCCCTCTGCCTTGGGCTCCCCACTCCGGTCCCCTACCCCAAGCTTCCCTCTGCCAGGTCCCCTCTATGTCCCCTCCCGTGGGTGCCCCGCTGTGTTCTCCCTTCACTCTCTGCCCCAGGCACTGCCCTTCCTTCCCCCGTCACCTCCAGCCCCCAGTGCCCCACATCTCCCCACCACCCCACACCAGCCTGCTCCATGGGACCCCAGGCGCTGCGGGGGAGTGGGCAGGAGGGAGCACAAGGCTCCCCACTCCCAGGGACAGGGGTGAATCCCAGGAAAGGCAAATGGAGGGTGGGTTTCTCCCTCCTGGCTTTAGAGGCAGGCAGAGGGGACAGGGACAGGCAGAGAGCCCATTGCAGCTGGGGCTTGGGGATTTTGAGGAGTGCAGGGAAGGCTGTGGGGGGACAGGAGTGGGAGGCAGGGATGGATAGCTGGTTTCCGTGCCTTTCTCTGCTGGTGGAAACCCCTGCTAGCTCGAAGGAGCGCAGCAGGGCTGGGTCGAGCCCTTCAGCGAGGTTTGATTAATCCCCAGGAGTTCATCACTCATTTCTTCCGCCCGCTCCTCTTCTCCCTTCTCCTCGCTCCTTCCCACCGTTTGTCTGCCTCCCGCACCCCTCCCTCTTCTCTACCAACATCTTGAGTTTTGAACAATTCCCTCCTCTTGGAAAAATCCACAACTGAATGAAGGGGAATAGAGGTGGGGTGTAGTTTGGGACCCTTGACTCCTGGGTCCTGTGTGCCCCTCCGCTGTTCCCGATGGACCTCTGCAGCCTGGGGAGACCTCTCTGTGCCTCTCTTGAGCTACCTGGGGCCGTGGGACTCCCCAAGCACCCCAACCTGTGGCCCTGTACACATGGCTCCATGAACACCTCGGACCGGAGACAGAGTAATTGCCAGGGATTATAATCACAGCCCTTTCCAAATAATAAATAATAGTCAGTTTGGGTGAGTATTATGGATTAGAGAGGAAATTGGAGATGTCGGGGCTGAGATGTGGCAGAGAAAGTGTGTCTAAGGCAGCACAGACTTCTGATAAACTGTGTCTTGTTTGGGGCTGGAGAACTGCGCAGGGAGGGAGGTGCAGGAGCGGGGGAGCAGAAGGGATGTGCCCGCCACAGGCATGGGGCTGGAGCCCACCTCCGGGGAGAAAAAGGAGTGCCGAGCACCCTCCTCGGTGCATGGATTAGCTGCTGCAGCGGCTTCTGTAGCCACATGGTTAGGTCCAATCCTGCTCACACCTTTGGCAGAGGAAGCACAGGCTGGGAAAGTCACCCTGAATTTCATTTGCCACTGATGGCCAGAGCTCAGAGGGTTGAAAGAAGGGAAGGAGCCAGCAGCAGGGACGTGGGCACATGGTGGCACAGGGAGGGGACTCTCTGTGCCCGGCCAGGGCAGCTGACTCAGGGAAATCAGTGGTGGGTCCAAGCTGGCCCCAGGTCTGGGGAGGAAACAGCGGGCTTGACTCAGCTCAGGGAGCTTTTCCAACAGCTGAAGGGTGAATAAATACTGGATCTGTTGGCAGTGACCCTGCTGTGATGGTTCGGGGACAGCTGGCTGGGACCCAGGAGCACATGGACACCTCCTGGGGAAGAGGGATACACAGCCTGAGTTCTTCTCCAAGAAATGATAAAAAGGTGAAAAGCAGTGAGGGGGATGGGGAAACTGCTCTAGACCTTGGGAGAAACGGGATAACCCTCAAACCAGCCCCGCTGAGATCCTCTGAAGGGGAGGCAGCTGGGAGGGAGGAGGAGGAGGGGGAGCGAGAGGAAGAAATGACAGCTTTGGAGTTTCAGGGTCAGGACGATTTCAGCCGGCTGGGACACTGCTCCGGGGGTGATTAATGCATCACAAGGTCTAGGGATGGAAAAAGTACTCAGGGCCTGCAGCCACCACCACTCCCCCCCCGACCGCTCTTAATTCAAGGCAGTCACTCGTTCAGCCTTGCTTAAAGATGTCTCAAGAGCCAGGAGCTTCCTTGGAGAGCTCCGGCGCGTTGCACAACGGGGAGGTTTCCCCTGGCAGCCAGCCTGGCCATGGATGCTGAGCCAGCCGGCGGCCCCTGCCTGCTTCGGTCCTGCATCTGCCCAGGCGAGGACAGCCCCGCTCCTCCCCATCGCATCAGCCGCTGCGACAAACAACACTGAATCACCCTCCCAGCCTGATGCACGGCGGTTTTACCAGTCTGAGGTGATGGGGAGCCCTGTCGGGTGAGCTGGGTGCTGGCTGCGGGGTCGGCAGCAGCTCCTTGGGCAGAGCATCACCCACCCAAACCCCAGCTGAGCTTCCCCAACCCCGAGCATCACCCATCCGCACCCCAACCCAGCACGTCCATATGCCTGCGGACCCTTTCCAGCTGGGACCAACCCCCCCACACCAAGAAATCACACAGCAGCCAGCGTAAAGCCATCAGCCAAAGCCCAATATGCTCCTTTTTGGTGCTTTTTAGCCGAGTGGCAGCAAACTCTGACCAGTGCCTGGGCCAGGTCCCTCCAGGTCCCTGCAGCTGGCACAGCTTCTCACATTTGCACAGCTGGTTCTCTTTCCAAATATTTGAATATTACCTCTTTTTTTATTATTTATTATTAATTTTATGTGGCCTGGGGCAAGAATGAAAATAATCGCAGTCCTTCCTGCTTTTTTTTTCCCCCACCGCCCCCCGGCTCCGGCCGCACTTGCATTTTGGCTCCGAAAGTGCTCGCTGCAAACGGGGTTATGCAAACAGGCTCCGCATATTTCTCAGCGGCTGCGATCTGCCACGAGGGCCACACAGCAAAGTTTAAAACTAAGCCTCAAACCTTTTCCCCACCACCACCCCTTTTTTCTTTATTTTTTAACCCTTCCCAGGGCCGGAGTCCCTTCAGCCCTCAATACTGCCTTTCTCTCGCCATCAATGGGGCATTATGGCAAGGGAATTATTGAAAGCAGAACTCCCAGGCTTTACAATGGGAGCTCTGTGCAAGGCAAATATTGCACAATCTGTTTGCACGCTGCTGGCTCCGTGCCCTTCCCCCCCAGCAGCCCCGCTCACGCCTCGGCCTCCGGCCTGCCGAAACGGCACCTTAAAAATAAGAAATATGAAAGGTTTTTAATAAGTCCCCTCTCGCCTTCTTCAGAGCGAGACATTTGACCTAACAGGGCATCGGGGAGCCTAGCCCGGCCTCGAAAAAACACCGCGTGTCGCGTTCGCCTCTTAGATGTTTAAGGGTTTCCGCTCTCCCCGTCCAACGTGTGATGCATTTACTTTCTTATTGGTGTGATGAAAGAGCTTAGGCAAGTCTGGAAAAGAAGGGAGCAGTCCCAGGAATGGAGAGAGCTTGTTATTTTGTCTAGAAGGGGGGAAAAAGGCTGAGAGGAGCGGGCAGCCAGGGGATCTGTAGGGAAGGAAGGAGGCTGGAGGCATTGCTGATCCCAAGCCCGGCAGAGGATGGGGCGGGAGGTGAACACCTCTCCATTGACTTTGAGATCCTCCAGGACATCCTGGCCATCGCACCCTTGGCCTGGGGATGAATCACAGTTCTATCCCAGTCTTATCCCTGCCATGAGCTTGCTTTGCTCCCCTAGTGTCTTATCCTCCAGGGATATTCCCCGGGACCATCTCCCCTCCCTGGGGTGCAGCGGGCAGGTAGCACTTCTGCCAGGCAGTACCAGGACCTGCCTCCTCCCCGCCAGCCCCCAAAATCACATTTTCCCACTCCAGGACCTCATTTGCCCCACCATGAGCCCAGCAACTCCCTGCCTCCGGCTGCACCGACCCTGTGGGTAGAAGCCAATTTTCTAGCAGCAGCCACTGCGGCTAGACCTCAACCAGATTACAGGGAAGGGGCTTGGTTTGAGGGAACTCAAAGGTTTTTTGAACACACCATAATTCGCTCTCTGGAAGCTGGAGCCAGGGGAGAAGAAAACAGCAAATCTGCCTCAGTTCCTGCTTATGCAACCCTCATCATCATTAAAGGAACAAGGAGCGTTGCAGCAGCAGCCATGACGTAGGATGCCAAAGCCATGGGGGGCGGTAGCACGTTATGGGGGCAGAGAGGAGACCATCAGCCATCCCTTTGGCAAGGGCTCGGCAGCACTGGTGGATGTTGTTCTTGGAGCCAAACAGCCTTTTTCTTTCAGTACCCTGCCCGTATTTCATGCCATTTGCACAGTTGAAAATAATCATCATCATCAAAACGCACTTAGAAGCCGTAGCACAATATTAGAGCCTTTTCTAATGTAAACCATAGCCTCTAACAACACATGTTGGGCTTGGCCACGGTTTGTTCCTGATCAAAACACTGCTGCTCCCCTTCCTCCTCTCCCGGTCGCCCAGCACCAGCAAAATATGAAATAAAAGCCCTATATGTGAGTTGGGTTTTCTCTCAGGCTAAGGAAATTTTCTTCTGGTTTTGGTCACTGGTAATATATCTCAGTGATTCTGCTAATTCTCCCGTGAAACAACTTCTATGCCTTCCTGCTCGCGTTCATCTTCTTCCTCCCCCTCCATTCAGGAGACTTCAGTCCATCGGCTCCCTTTCCTTGATATATAATATTCCCCACCTTACCCCACCTCTCGGGAAACTGCAGCTCGCTGCCTTCTCTTCTCCTCTCCTCTCTCTAACGACTGGCATGCTTGCTTTGAAGAGCTGGAGACGAGCCCGTGGGTTTGGCACCGCTCCTTTCTTCCCAAGCCTTATGGCAAGCTTTCCACATTGCCTGGGTGCTCTCCCTCCTCGTTCTGCAACCCCCCCCTTTCCAAGCCCAAAATCCAGCCCCCCCCTGGAAGCGAGGCGCTTTCCGCTGCAGCTTCCCAGCAGAGCCCCGGGGCTCGCGTGATGGCTGGCAGTCTGGTTGGAGAGGAGTTCCCGGTTGATGTGAACCAGGGATGCGTTGAGAGGTGGATTCCCATGGGATACAGGGAGGATGTCAGGGGAAGCAACTCGAGTCTGGCTTCGCACACGGGACAGGCTGGAGGTGAGGGATCTGCCTGCGCGCAGCAGTGTTTGATGGAAAGCCAGAGAGCACATCGGGCGGGTGGGTTTGTGCCTGGTCCCATCAGGCTCTCACGGTTCAAGCTCCTGGGGTAGACGCTGCCCTGCCCTCAATACATCCACACTGTTCAGAAGGACCAATTTTTGCTAAAAAAGAAATATATATATATAAAAAAAAGAGTCAGTGGTTCCCTGGCCTCCAAGGACTCTCTTTGAAGCAGAGAAGGTCCCAAGGCGGTAGAAGGAAGGATTTAAGCATTTTGCATAGCTGGTTTCTGGCAGCGCCGCCGTGTGACCCTGACATTGGCCTCCCCAGCCTATTGCTTTTGGACTCCCCCACCTTCATTCCTGACACAATTTATCATGGGATACACAGAAACTCCTCAATCCTCAAAGTATGCAAGATGCTGGCATCACCGCCAGCCTCACCAGGGCTGGGGAAGAAAGAGCAATTCTTCCCAGCACCCGCCTGGCGAACGTCTCTCCATCCCGTAGCCGCACCGGGCTGCACCCCAGCACCTTCGGTAGAGCCCCCGGGACAAGCGAGGGCTGTACCCTCCTCGTCAGGAGACAAGCACCACCACTGCCCCCAGGAAGGCTGCTCTCCTCCTGGGAACAGCCATGGCAGGCAGGTACCCAGGGACCCAGCACGCTCCTGGCTCCAGGGGAGCAGCCCCAGCCCCTCCATCTCCCCCCGACAGCCCGCTGGGGTCCTGGCTCCCCTCCCAAGCCACCACAGAGCGGGGAACCGGCCACCCACTCCCCAGGGCTGGGCAGCCTCCTGGCTCCTGCCTGCCCTCAGCTGCCACCTCCCCTTTCAGGTGCAACCTCTTCAAAGCCAGCCGGTGGGTTTCGGCTGGCAGGAGATGCAACGGCCGGCGGGCAGGACGCCTGCCCAGAGCTCTGCCTGCTGCCCCCAGCCAAGGCATGGAGGAGGAGGAGGATGAAGCCCGGCGCTCCCCAGCTTGGCTGGGATGCCTGCCCCAGACAAGGAGCCCTTTCTCACTGGGGGAGCTCGCAGCAGGGCAGGGCGGGATGGCCCCAGCGCTCCGCTTATTTATAACACCAGTTCAGCGCAAGGAAAACACACCTGCCCGCGCCAGCCAGGCTCACACCTGTAACCCATTAGGACGAACTGTTTACCCGGGATGTGTTTCCTTAGCACCCCGAGTGGCTGGCGTGGAGGGGCTGCTTCTCCCCCAGCACCAAGCAAGGGTTGTTTTCCATCCTGGCAGGAGAGGAAGACGGAAAGCTCAGGAGGGGCATTTCAAAGGATTCTGCATCAAGGCGGGCCACAACCGAGCCGCTGGAGAAGGAAGAGGGCAGGGAGCACGGCTGGCCAGACCCCGGGCGCCCGTGGCTGTCCCCTGGCCACCCCGTCTCCGCAGGCGGTGGTGAGCCCTGGGCGCGGGTGCTGGCAGCACCCACTCCTGCCGTCTCAAAAGGGCTCTGTTCTGTCGAGCGCTGGCTGGGGAGCAGCTCAGAACAGGCAAAGAGCCCAATTAGGCATTGCATTACTTAATACAAAAGGTATCAATAATCCAGCAGGAGAGATGAGAGCTCTTTCTCACCGAGGATGCCAAGAGCACAAATTGCCTTCTTGTAAGAGAAAGGCTTAATTTCCATAGAACATGACAGATTAAAGCATGAGTGGGTGGGTCCACTCTATTATTCATCAGCCTTCATTGCTAACAGGAGAGGGTGTGCTGCCTCCTTTGAAGTTTCTTCGAAGGCCCAGGATGCCCACAGCCATTTTACCAGGGTGGAAATCAAGATACGAAGGGACAGAGCTTCGAACGCTCAGCACTCGTGTTCCTCTCTGTCCTGGGTTTGTAACGCTCCAGCCTCGTTGCTGCTATTGCTTCCCAAAATGAGTCAAATCAGAAGGTCCTTGTTTAAACCCAGAGACCTGTTTAAACCCAGGTGCCTGACTTCCGGACCCAAACCAGGGGTGAAGATGTCCAGGATGACCACGCTGCTGCATCAGTTGTGGCCAAAGCCTACCAGAGCTTCCTTGCCTACCTGTGCAATGAGCTCCGTCAGCAGGGAAATCTAGGATTAGACTTTGGAACTTGGATTTTTTCCCTCCTGAATGGGAAACAGAGCAAAATAATAATAAGAAAATCTGGTTTCCGTCAGCTGAATTTACTGGGGAGCACAGTGGAGTATTTCACCCAAATGGAAAACTCCAGGAGTGATTCTTCAAGGGTAGCACATTCCATTTGCAGCTAAATGCTGCAGGGTGAGATCGATACGTAAAAATAACGTTATTTCAAAGCAGAGGGGTCTGGAGCAGCCTCCTCCCAGAGCTGTGGGTCCGCCAGCCACCAGTAAAACCACCACATCAAGCAAAGAAACGCAGTTACCCAAACTGAAAGCACCAAACCCAGCGCTGGGGGACCTTGTAAGGAAACGTGGGCACTAAGCAGGAAAAATGCGGGGAAGGGGTTGGAAGGTGCTGGAAGCAAAGTCCCAGGCTGGTGCTGGGAGCTGGAGCTGAGCCACAGCATGTGCACCAGGACTCCTGTCGCACGCAAGGAGGGTAGATAAACGTGCTCCGCAGACGCCGGATCTGGAGTGCCGTCCCCGTATTTCAAGCCCACCCATAACCATCGAGGGTTTTCTGCTCTCAGTCGCAGGCATAACTTACAGGGTGGTTGTTGGGAGGCTTAAAGTACCTATATCAATACTGCAGAGGGTGATTCATGATTATCTGCAGTAATCCAGAAGCTATACAAAATTGCTAATAATAGGTCTTCAAAACCGACATTTTAGTCAAGATAAAAAAATGACTGGAACAAAATCCAATCATGCTTTGCTAAACCTATAAATGGAAAGGTATAACCCATATTCAGCTCCCCTAAACACCGAGCTAAATGAAAGCAGGGGATGTAGAGCAGCCCCAGGATCCAAGTCAAAGCTGGGTTGGGATCCCGCCCTGGGAGAAGTTGATTCTTGAACAGGCTGAAAGCAGCTCCAGGTGCTCCAGGACCAGCTTAAATCCAGGATGCCAGGGTGGAATTGGGAAGGGGGAAGCATGAACACAGCTTATGCAGCTGCCCTGGTGGCATGTGATGGGCTGCAGGCTGGCAACCACAGACCTGCCAGAGATGAGCCTTCAGCTGCAGGGATGCGGATGCAGGGCCCAGCGGGGTTCAAGGTCCTGCTGAACACCATTTATTTAACGCTGCTGTGCGATCCGATGCACAGTTGCTAGGTGACCGGAGACCAGGGCTGTAAGGATAACGTGGGAACGGCTGCGCAGGTCAGCCCTGGACCAGCTCCTCAGCATCGCATCTCTGGGATGTACCAGGTCGCAGCTCCACATCCAGGGAGCAGCACGAGGAATGGGGCAAATACGGAGTTTGTTCGGCGGGATGCCAGGCACGGATGGAGAGCCCAGATGGGTCCGTGCGGTCCTGCCCCCCAGCCAGGATGCCTGCGGGCAGGGAGGGCACAGAGCCTTCCCCAGCTGCAGGTCCCAAAACTTCCTCTCCCTGGCAGTTCCCACACTCCTCCTGCCTCCAAATGCCTGCTTACCCTGTTGGGAAATCTCTTCTCACCCCGCCTGACTTGCACTGTTTCATCTGCCTACGGATCGGATAAGCTGATAAAATGTGCTGAATGCACCAAACGGAGGCTGTTCCCTCCATCCGCTCCCTGCCGCCAGCTCATCCAAACCAGCGCTGCCGTGTCCAAGGCCTCGAAAATCTCTCTTGCCATTAACACTGCAACAGAGCGCAGCACTCACATGGCCAAAGTCAACACGAAATTTGCAGGGATTTTTGTGGTATTGATGGCAACTTAACGACTGAAGCCCAAGGCAGATTTACTGTCACAATTTTCACCACGGACTGTAAAATTCAGCGTGTTGCAAGCCGGTCGTTAACATTTGGCTTTAGGCTTTCATGGTTCTCACTTGGGAAGTGGCAGCAAACGTCTCTGCGTGTTGCTGTGGGACTGTAGGTAAGTGTGGGGTCGTCTGTCCCCCACCCGACTCCACAGCACCCCTGTTTTCGACATAACCAGCCCTTCTTCCACCTTCACCACCCTTCCCCAGGGAGGCGATGTTTTGCCCCTCCTCCCTCGGAGGTCTTCATAGCGAGCCCCAGGTGGGGTTGAACCCCACGGCAGGTCCTGGGAGCCTGAGAGAGGAGTCTTTCTTATTTTTTTCCCTACCAAATCATGAGGCATTTTGTACTGACCACTTAAATGAAACCAGACAGTTCAGTCCAAGCAATTACTCACAAGCAGCATCTAATTACTTCTAGTATTTAAAGAGAAAACAGAAGAATCTCCTTGGAGTATAAACTCAGTGAAGAAGCTGCAGCTGCAAGAAGACAGCCCGTGTTACCCAGACACGCACCATCTTTCACATCCTGCTGCACAGCCGCACCCCAGCACCACAGGCACTCCCCGAAGCACCCAGGGGTGCAACCGCCCCTTTCTCCCCTCATCTTTCTATCAGTAACAGCATAAGAAACAGATGGGAGTGAGGGGATTGGCAAATACACATCCCAATATACCGTATCCATACAGGCACCGGTGCACGCACACGCTCCTGCGACAGAATGAGGGGGAAAACGAAGCCACGCTCCGTGGGAAAACAGCGCCTGGCTCTCTCCGGCCAGGCAGCCCGTCATTCCCAGGGAGGCTCGTCCAGCTCCCCGCCCGACAGCCGCTCTCAGCGCAGATAAGATCAGAGGTTGGCAGAGCCACTCTCCTGTCTGGTGCGCTGCAGGCTCTTCCCATCGCAGTGACAGATGAAGTTACAAGGGAGCTGGCTGGAGCTCACGGCCGGAGATGCTGTCAAGGCCACACCCGCTGCCCTGGCCTCTTGGGATGAGACTCCAGCTTGGAAACCTCCCAGAGCACTTTAATCTTCTGTCTTGGACAGTGCCTCGGGCGGCTGTTCAGAAACGCGGGTTGTCCCTCCAGAAGCAGAATTGCAAAGATGGTCTTGCGAGACGCCCCGTGCTCCCTGCCCACACAGCGCCGTGGGGGGATGCTGCAGCCTGGGAGGCAGGTGGCACAGGGAAGAGGCAGCAGGGACCACTGCTTTTCCCCAGGGAAGGCCACGGGGGTTGGGATCTGCAACAGATTCCTTGTGGGGCCAAAGGACGACTGGCAGCACAAGCGCGTGGGCATGGGGCAGGCTGCAGCCTGTGTGGTGTGACATACCCAGGGCCACCATGCGCCGCCGGCACTGTGGGGACAGCCTGGGCAGCCAGAGCATGGCCAGGGCAGGAGCATCTTCCCTGCATCCCAGGTGGTGCGGATGCTCCTGGAGCATCCTGGCAGCAGCACTGAGCTGCCTCCATCCCAGCCTTGTCTGAGTTCAGGGGACTCCTCCACCAGCCCGCATCCCCAAGCCCCAGCGTCTTTGGAGCACCAGGAGGTGCGGGGCCAGCTGGCCGCACAGTGAGCGCAATGGACAGTTATGGAGCAGCTCTCTGTATTTCCAAAATTACTGTAAAATGTGGGTTTTGCATTAGACCACCAACGGGGAGTAAGGGCGAGGTTTCTCTCCCTGCCTGCTACAGCAATTTTGGGGAGTTCCCCCCTCTTTTGGCAACGGGAATGGTTTGCTGATGCCAGCACCAATGATAACTAAAGCCAGGCAGAAAAAACCCAAGTCCCCAGCTCCTCAGCACCAGGATCCCATCTCCAGCCAGTGCTCTCTCCCATCTAGGACTTCAGCAAGGACTTTCCAAGAGCCCCTGGTTGCCCAGCCTGGCTTAAGTCTCCAAGAGGGACTGCTGTCCTCTGCTAGCAGGGGACACCTCTGGGTTTGTCCAGGGCCACCGCAGCGCAGGATGGGACTTTGTCACCCTCTTGTGGCTTACAAGGGCTGGCAGGCTTGCTGTGGCTTTGAGGTGGCCGCATCCAAGACCCCTGCTCCAGGGAAGGCAGGAGAGTGCCTTCAGCCTGCTCCTTGCCCCAGCATCCCTGCTTTGGTCTTTTGCTCCCAGGCGCCTGGGGAGCCTGTTCATTCCCAGAGGATCAGCTCTCCGGCTCTCCGAGTCACGTGTCTCAATAGCAATTTCTTGCCCATCTGGTTCAATACTGGCCAAGGAAGAGCTGGGACGCCCCTGCTCGCCCCACGCTCCAGGCAAGCCACGGAAAGCATCTGCAAGTTATTCGGATTGGGTTACTTTTAAGGCACTCCTTCCTTCCCAGTTTAGATGGCTGGAAATCTCCTACCCAATTCCCAACCCACCCAAATCTCAGCTAGGAAATCAGGCCACACCAGCCTCTAAGACAGAGGGAGATTCATTCAGCTTTATCTGAAAGCCATTTCAAGTATGTCCAGATTCCTAATAAAACTTGGATAAAACCCCAGAGATTAATAACAGTGCAGGGTTTTTTTGGATAGTGGGTTTTTTTCTGTTTCCAAGAGAAACATATATATGTGCTTTGGTGGAATCTCTGCGTACATTTTTTGGCAGAAAAGCCAGAATAAATCCCTTTACTGCAATAACCCTCGAGCAAGATAAGGCAAGAATCTGTTTGCAATTCCTGTGTATTGTTGTCCTATGCAGATAAATGGGCATTTCTGGCCATGCTGTTCCCTGGACAAGGCAGGGAGGACAGGGACTAACATCACTGCAGGAGCTCATCTCTGCTGTCCACATTGGCGCATCTCCAAGCCTGGTCCTCTCCCATGTTACTTCTACACAAGCTGATGTGTATGTGCTGATCCTGCATGAAACTTGAGCTTTTGTGGTACATCGAAGTCACAGCAATCTGGAGATCGTGGCTGGAGCCAGCATGGGGCTGCGTCCCACCCAAGCAGAGGCAGAGAGCTCCACAGCTTGCCTGGGAAGACCAGGAGGTGACAGAGTTGGGTAACCAGGAGCACAAGTTTCAGTAATCAGGAGTACAAGTTTGGGTAACCAGGAGCACAAGTTTGGGTAACCAGGAGCACAAGTTTTCCATCCCTCCCGCTGCCATGCCTGGCAGGGAGCAGGCAGAGTGGTCAGATAATGGTGCAAAGGTAGTTCACCAAGTGCCCACGTGGAGAAGGACCTCCTTGGGTTGGGAGGAGTGGGGCATCACCCACCGCTCTGTTTGCGTTGGCTCCCACACCATGCACATGTTGTATCACCTCACAGCAAAATCTCCCACGGTGACAGGCAAAGCCACCTTGAAATGGGCCCAGAGGGAGGGCTGTCACTGCAGGTGTCCGCAGCCATCTCTCTGTGCTGGGTTAACCACCAACCGTGGCTGCCGGTCCTGGCAGGACCAGGGCATTCGCTCTGCAGCTGATCAGGCTGGCTCAGCACTCACTCTTTTGGAGGATGAGGATGCTGTAAGCAGGACCCAGCCTCGTCTGCTCACACCATGAGCATCAGGAAGGGCTGGCACCACCATGGCATGAGGCAAGGCTCGTGCTGGATGTGCTCGCGCAAGTCTCCCCTGCCTTCAGACCAAGCCCTGCCAAACAAGGGTAGACCCTCACAGGCTCTCACGTCCCTTGTGGGGTCTATCTTCAACCCGCAGCCGCTTGGACAAGGGCTGCAGGTCACGGGGAAGCCGTGCTTTTCACAACCTTCCTCCTTCTGAGGCAAAGCACCTAACGAATGGGCCCTCCTTGACTGCCCAGAGCACTAACGCGTCTGGCATCTGTCCACTCCCCTCCCTTAACCACTGTGGCTTTTTCCATCTTCATAAGCAGGGAAAGCAATCACCGTAACGAACATCTCTAAAGCTCTCACCACAGCACTCAGGATGTGCTAAACGAAATAAACACACATCAAGAGCCCATTAATGGAGCTTTCCTTGTGCCCAGCAGCCACGGTCAGGCGCGAGGGGGACCAGGAAGGGACACTAATGTACGAAGCAGAAACCCTCAGAAAGGGAAGGCTGAATTCTTACCTATTGTTTTCCCTTTCTTCCCCTGTTTTCAGATTGATGCATGCCTACTGCTGGCGCATGGCTGCACCAACGGCAGGACAGTGCTGGCAGCGGAGGGCAGTGGGACACGCTGCTGCACAGTGATGCTCCTTGTGGTGTACCCTGAGCGACCCGTTCTGCCCAGCTACCCTGCCCCGGCAAGCTTTCCTCTCTTTCCCAGACTTCCAGACATCTGAGGGGATTTCGGAGCAAGCCAGTTGGCGGTGGGTGGTGGTTATGGTCAGGGACTGTGGGGCAGAAACCCCAGGGTCTGGTGGGAGCATGAGCTGGAGCCAACTGTCCCAGGGTGAAGTTATAGGATAGAGCCACACTAGCGGGGCAGCTCACTGCTGAAAAACCAGGGGTTGTTCCTCCTCTCTCAGGCTCATTTGGGCCACTTAATCAGGAGTAAGAGTTTTGCTCTGATCAGAATTGAGCTGAGAAAGCTCAGGATGCTGGAAAAGCACAAGACGCTGGCGCGAGCAGCCCCTGCCTCTTCCCACTCCCTCCTTCTCCTCCTTTTTCTGCTGCACAGCTTTTGACTTAAGTTAAAGCAGCAAAGGATGGCTGACGGGAGAAAAATAATACCCCAGACCTCTGGCTTCGTGAACGCAAACACAGCCTCCTTCCCCTCTCCTCCCAGGTAGAGCTGCTGAAATCTGGATAAACACAGCGGAGCTGTTGTGGCTGTTGGTGTTGGCCGTGCTGCGCTGCGAGGCTGCCAGGCCTTTTAACGGGGATACACTTACAAACGAGAGCAAGAGCCTGAGGGAAAGCAGGGCTGGAATGGGGGTTGATTAATAATAACAGCCCTTCTGCTCGCTGCATCGACATATATCAGATCTACTACCAAAAAAAAGAGAAATCAAATGGCTTAATGCTGCAAGCTCTTCAGTGCCAGCGCTGAATAACTGCCACGCCAGTAGACACACAGGCAGTTAGACACAGCCAGAGATACATTTCCAATCTAGATTGTTAAAATTAAGCATATTGCAACCAAATTTTAATGTCATGTCTTCTGCTTGTCGGAGTTCTCAAATCTGTTCTTTCAGCTACCAAAATTAAAAGACCGCTTTATATGCTGTACAGGCTTAGAGGTGACTTTTTCCCTGCAATTAATTAGTTTGAAACTAACAGGGCTGTGTCGCTACGAGTTTCAGTGATGGAGCTGTTGGGATGTGTGTGTATATACATTTTTATTTTTATTTTTTCACTTCTGAGCTGCTCCTTCTCATCTGGCAGCAGGCTGCCAGCAACTGAGTCAATATTATTCGATGCCTGCCTGATAGCTTACATGAAATGATCCAATCACCCCAAGCAAAGCAGCCAGCAGCAAGTGGCTGCATCACAGAAACCTCAGCCTTGGCTCTGTGGATCCACCCCAGGTGTGGGACCGAGCAAGAGGCAGGCGTGGGGACACAGCCCTGCTTTCCAGAGGGGCCAAGGGCTAAGCTGGAGGTGGCAGGGAGGACTGTGCTGCGCTGGGTCGGGTTCTCTTGATTCTGTTCTTTCACCTTGTGCGGAAATCCTATAAACATAACAGGGGAATTGAGTGTAATTTATAACCCCCATGTCCCCAAAGGCAGTGTGGACCAGATGTTTCAAAGCTAGCTGCTGGTTTCACCACTGGCAAAGCACTGTGGGCACAGTTTTGCCTCCATAAATGCGGATGGCTAATCAATCCATGCGACTTGAACACCCAGGTGCTGGAGGGCACCTGCCACCCAGGCTGGCATGGACGCCTAAATGACCCTAAGTGTATTTGCAAAATTGTAGGCAGAAAGCTGCCCAAGCGAGGCCGAGCCGCAGCGGGCCGTGTACACAAAACAATACCATGATTCATCCGAGATTGCCATAACCCATCGCGTTTCATCAGGATGCTGTGGCATTTAAAATGGCATTTCCTCCCATCTGCTATGCATTAGCAGACAAAGAAAAAGGAGGAGGGGGGAGAGAACAGCAAAACAAAG
>VZSF01010917.1:228402-268013 GCA_013398295.1 Chionis minor
AGGAGGAGGAAAAAAAGACAAGAAGGGTGGGGGGGGGGGGGAGAAAAAATGGGATTCCTGAGTCAGACTGTTCTCAAAGCAGTTCCTTGACCTTGCAAAGCCCAAGACCACCCGCCGGGCAGAGGGCAGTGAAACTGGCTGTGGACAATTCTGCCTCTAGCGCTGCCTGGGGCCTGGCTGCAGCCCAGGATGAGCTCCCCGGGCGGGTGGTGAGAGATGCTGGTACCGGCTGTGACTCAAAGCCCCGCAGAGCAGCACCTGGCAACCCTCCCTCTTCGCACACCCAGAGCTACGCAATGCCAAAGCAGAGGCACCAGTGAACAAATCCCCCCCAAGCTAATGACTGTTGTGGATTTATTCTTCCTTGGCCACTTCTTCTCCATCCCTCCTTTGATTTTTTCATTGCCTCCTCCCTGCCTCATCTTCCCTTGGAAACAAGAACCCCTTCCTGTATCTCTACCTCTCCCTTCCCCACTCCCCCTCTCCTCTCTCTGCCTGTTCTCCCACCTCCTCTCCTCACTGCCCCTTAACACTTTGTCATCCTCCTCCTTCCATCTCCATCTCTCTCTTGCACTCCCCCTGCCCTGCCCTATCGCCATCTCCTTGATACTCTCCTCTGCTCAGCCGAGGCTGCACCCTGGGGCACTTTCCAGGAGGGAAAGAGCTCAAAGCCCCCTTGGCAGGGCACTCAGAGCAGGGAAATTCATCTCAGCTTCTGAACCGGGCCATGAAGATTATCCTCCTAAACGTGGAGGGCCAGTGGTCTGACCTGTCAGACACATCAGTTACCTGCTGGGGGTAACAAGGGTCCTGTCCCAGGCCACCTATCCAGCCCTGTGGCTGGGGGGTCCTGCTCTGGAGCCGGGGGGTCCTGCTCTGGAGCTGAGGCAGAAGCAATGCGCCTGCAGCTCATGCTCTGGCTGCTATCAGCAGACATGAGAAGGGTCAGGCGAGGAGCTGTGTCAGCTGAGAAGCAGTCAGAACGCCTTTTTTGTTGTCCCTGCTCCACCACCCTGGTGTAAACACCAGCAGCCAGAGGCAGAAAACTCCTTGGGCAAACAGCCTGGGATCCCCCAGTGTCCCTCATAGGTGCTCCATAGCACCCTAGCATCCCTACAGATCCCAAAGTCCCTTCATTCTGCAACCCCACATGCACCAAACAAAAAGGTGGGACTGTGACAGGAGATGTGTCCCCCCGCTGCTACAACACACTATGTGGCAAAAACTTATGGGTGGACGAGCATATTAAACTGAAGCTTGCAGAGCAGCAAAGTGTCCCTGCAAGCCCAAGGGTCCAGCAGACGTGCCTAGAGGCTGTCAGCTCCCATCGGGCACAACACAGGAAGGACGGCGCTCCCCAGGCTGCAAGCACGCTCCCTGAACCCGGGTTTGGCTGAGACACAAGCAGTCATTCAGAACGGAATAGGTGTGGACAAGCTTGACCCCAAGCAATAACCAAAGAGCATGTGAAAATGGCAGCAAGCAAAGCTCCCAGCTTGTGCGGCTGAGGGCAGGGATGGGGCTGTGCGGTTATTAGCAGACAGAGCTGAGCTGGCTACTCAATTACAGCTGTTTTATCCCCTGTCTGGATTTGAAACAGCTTCCTCCAATCTCTTCGTGACTCAGTGTCTTGGCATGGGGAACACATACCCGAGAGTTTAGCTTTTGAAATCCACCAGGGACATTTCACCTTCCTAAAATAAAGAGTGGGCAAAATATTTTCAACCTCCCTCCAAAAAATGCACGCACGCAAAAAATCACTCCTTAGTAAGTCTATGTTGTTGGATCTCAGCTGGCTTTGGGCTGGGGTAGATTTTCCTATTTATAATCATGCAGCTGCTTGCTGACTGAAAAGCTCTATTTGTTATTTGGCATGTTTACTAACCGCCTCAAATACCTTCTCTACCTGTAATTGTGGTGTAGCACACATATTATTTTTTTTCAGATTTCTTCATTCAAGTGGGTTGTGTTACTCCCAGGCCCCGCGCTGCGTTTTGCTAAGGGTATTCATGGTTTGAGGGTATTGAAGCTTTGGACTCAAGTGACCCCGAACTGGAGCGGAACTCCAAAGAGACACTTGGGGGAAAAAAATGGAGTCAATTTTTCAAGCCATTTGTCCATGGGCACTCAGGGCTTTAACACTCTGTTTGCCTTTCTTGAGAGCAGTCTTTCCTGAAGGTATTTCTTCCCATCTATGCTCATCTAGCTTCTTCCCTTTCAAACTCTTCTGAAATTGTCAAAGCCAAACCTTGCATGCTTTCTAGAGTATGCAAGTCCTGAGCCTTGGGAGAGGAGGCCTTAAAACCCAGCATAGCCAGGGCTTGTTGCGTTCTTGGTACCCTGACACTAAGGAAAAATAATGCGCCCGGTTTCCCCAGGCACCCTGCAAAGCACAGGGAGAACAGGGAGCTCTGGGAAAGCCGGCCATACACCCCCACCACCAGCCCCCAGCACTGCCACCGTGCCCTGCAGGATTTTGCTCCCTTCTCCAGCCTGAAAGGTGAGCTGAGGGGTCTGCCCGTATTGTCCCACACCTGAGAGCTGTCAGGACCTGCTCACCCTCCTTTGTGTCTCTGCTGGCATCTTGATAACTTGCTAATCTGGTCACCTGTCATCCTCCCAGCCCTCCTCCTGCCAGTGCTAAATGTCCCATCCACCCTCCATTCAGACCAATACAAACGGTGCTATTGCAATTCCCTGCACCACACAGGGCTACCTTAATGGTGCACCATTTGTTTGGAGAACTCCATTGCCCTGGAGCGACCCTCTTGCTTCCTTCTGCCCCAGGCCTGGGCAGCACCTCCTATAATCACCAGGCTCCTGGGCCCCATGGAGCCGGGCAGAGACAAGGGCGGAGGAAGGTTGGTTTGGTGTTAGGATTTGGTTTTTTTAATAAACAAAGCAAACAGTTCCTGGAGGTATAAAACCATTCCAGAGCATGTCAAAGTAGGTCCAAATCTCTTCACGTGCACACCTGCAGCAGGCAGTGCCCCTCGTGAACCTCGGGGGCTGAATCTCCACCCCATCTCATTTTCAAGAAGGCCATGAAGTCAGCTTCCCCAGCCTCTTCCCAGGCTCTGCCCCCTTCCCGGGCTTTTCCGCAGGCTCTGTCGGCTCAGCCCTGGTCCACAGCCTCCCCAGGAGAGACCTTTCACTAGTCTCTGTCCCAGGATGCCTTTCCCTGGCTCTTTCTCTCCGGTTTGGAGAATGGGGTCTCCAAACCAGGCCAGCAGCTGAGTAGACCTCGCACCTTGGGTAGTCTCAGAGCAGCGGCAGTCATGCTGGGACACTGCCCCGGGCCAGCCACCACATCACAGTGTGTGCCACGGTCACCTTTATGCCCAGCATCAATGACCGCTTGTGCAGGGGGAGGTCAGCCCCAGAAAGGACTCGCCAGGTCTGCATTTCATTTACAGGAGCTGTAAAACTGCCACCTGGCCAGTGGCTTTACGGCTTTAGATGGTGCTGGTGTCAAAGACATTTGGTGCAGGAGCCAGCTGGAGCTGAGCCAGTTTTATATTTAATCTTGCCTATAAATACAAATAAACGGTCTGTATTTTGAGTGAGCGACAGGCGCACCACGGACATTATTAAACCTCCCAAAAATAAACCTCTGCCAAAGTGAAGCGAGCCAGATTTTTCCTGGAAAGTATCAGTGTGGGGCCGGGAGAGGGGGTGTGTGTTACAGGGCAGCCCCTCTGCCACACGGCCCCTCTCCAACAGCTGCTGTGCATCAGGAGCTCCCTCCTCCCTCTCGGGAGGGAGGTTTGCTTGGTTCAGCCCCAAAAATGCCTGAGCAGTTCCTCAGAGCAGCTTAATCATAGAATCAATCACTGAATGATTGAGGTTGGAAGGGACCTTAAAGGTCATCCAGTTCCACCCCCCTGCCCTGGGCAGGGACACCTCCCACTAGATCAGGTCACTCCAACCTGGCCTTGAACACCTCCAGGGATGGGGCAGCCCCAGCTTCCCTGGGAAACCTGTTCGGGTGCCTTACCACCTTCAGAGTGAAAAATTTCTTCCCGAGATCTAATCTAAATCTCCCCTCTTCCAGTTTGAAGCCACTACCCCTTGTCCTATCACTACATGCCCTAGTAAAAAGTCCCTCTCCGGCTTTCACTCAGCCCCCCTTCAGACATAGTAAGGTTCGCGTCCACCCAGCGCCAAGCCAGCCCTGGGGATCCATCTCCTGCCGCAGGAGCCGGGCCTCTGGCTTCGCAGCTGGAAAACTGCGTGGACGGTGCTGAAGCAATCGCCGCCCCGCCCGTGCCCCGCGGCGGGTTAGCAGCCCGTCCTCCGCCGCGGCCTCCCTCCTCGCACCGTCTCCCCGCTGGGAGGCTGGAGCGGACCCCCGGCCCCCGCCATGACGCGCCGCCGCCGCGAGCACTCCATATCCCAGCGTGCCGCGCGGCGGAAGCGGATGTGACGCCATGGCCGCGCGGCACGCGGCGCCCCAGGACTGCGCCGAGCGGGCCGCGCCATGGCGGCGGAGAGCCGCGGGGGGCGGGAGCTGCTCGCACTCATCCACCAGCACCTCCTCCGCGCTGGCTACGCCCGGGCGGCCCGGGAGCTGCAGGCGCAGATCGGGCAGGTAACGGGCAGCGCGGCCCGGGCGGGGCGGGAGGCAGCGGGGTGCCGGGGTGGAGGTGNCCGGCATCCCCTCAGCGTCCACCCAGCCCGCGCTGGGGGTGCCGTGCCCGCCGTGGGCCCGTGGCTCCAGGCCGGCCCACAACTCCGCGCTGCACCCACGTGCTGTCCCGGCCCGAAGTAGGTGACCCCGTCGTCGTGGGTGTCCCGTCCCCCCGTCCCGGTGCCCCCGGCCCGGCCCCGCCCCGCCCCGAGCCGGCCGGGGAGAAGGGCTGAGGCCGGCGACACGCCGGTTAAAGCTGTCCGGTACCGGCGGGCAGCTGCTCCCCGAACACGTGCTGCTGCGGGTGAAGCCCGGCCGGTGCCGCCCCGGGGAGGACACAGCCCTGGGTACGGGGCGGGGGGCTTTACCGGGACCGTGTGTACGGGAGGAGAGGTTTCAGCTTTCCTGGAGGGGCCCCTGCGGTCTCGAATTCTCCTGTCTGGGGGCCACATCCAGAAACGGGGCCACTGCCTGACGTGTGTTCCCTCTGCTTTCACAGAAGTTGCTCCCTTCCCTCTTGACTTCTCTCGAGGACATCTTTACCCACTGGCAAAAGTAAGTCAAAGGAGGAAATGACTATGGAATAGATTCTAGAGTGTGTTAACGAGCAGGCTGTGTGGCACGTGTGATCTTTCTTTGCTTAAACTTCCCATTGTCAGAGTATTTCCGATGATAACTGTGCTCTGCAGAGTTTCCTCCTAGCCTCTGGTTTCAGAACGATTTGTTTCAGATGTTAAAGATTACTTTGGTTTAAAATTACCTGAGCTTGGAGATAAGTTGTTACTCTAATTTTGAGCAGCTGATGCTGTTCTTGCTGGTTGGGGTTAATACTGGAGTATTTTGGGGCTCTGAGTGATGTTTTACTGCCAAAAATCTTTTCCCTAGTTCTCTTTCACTTTCTTTTTAAAGCCATGTGCTTTGCAGGAATATTGACCCAAGAACAGAGAATTTGAGCAGATGCTGAAATGCCAGGACTCTTAGAGGGACTTAAACCTTGGCATAGATCGTGGATCTTCTGACTCAGAGGAATGCTCTTGGTTTCAGCCTGTCCTTTCAAGCCCTTACATGTTCAGCCCCGTGCCTCCCCACAGTTATTCCACTGAGTACCCCGCGTGGAGCCTTCCCATCTGTGGGGTGCAGTGATGTTTGCCCCCACTCTGTGCACCGCTCGCGTTGGTTTGATGCTGGAGTGCAGTGCCGCAGAGGGAGGTTTGGTGGCAGCCACAGAGCCGGGTTTTTGGGGAATCAGTGGAGCTGGCCATCAGTGGAGTGCCCATGTTGAGGAGCGCTGGAGTGAAGATGCTCCTCAGTGTGGCTGTGCCAGCAGCCTCGGGAAGTGGGTGTTTGCTTCGGAGGTGTCTTCTGCTAGAACACCTCGTGCCTTGGCACTACTCCAGTTCTTGCTCTTGCGTTTCCATGATTTTCTTGAGCAGGAGAAAGACTGGATCTAGGTGAGGATGTAGCAGTGTAGGAATAGGCTTGCAGTTCCTTCATCTAACAATTTATTGGTCTCTTGAATATTGATAGTGACTTTTCTCTGTGCGAGTTATCCTGGGTGTTAATGCAAACCCTTCCAGAGACTGCTACTTTTAAAGCTTGGGGGGGTGACAGGGCACTTGCATCACATTTAATTCCTTCCTCTGTAGTGTCACCCCTCTGTTGCATTCCAATCCCACAAGTACGCCTTTTATTCCTTGTTCCCCTGAGTTATGCTTGGTTTGGAGTCAAAATGAGGGATGTGGTGACCAGTACTTTTGTTTATCCAGAAGGTGCCCTGCCTGGCTGGAGTGCTGTCCTGTGGGTGAGCTGCAGTTCTCGTGTCTTGTTGCTTTGTAGGCTTTTAGCCTGAAAATGTCTTTCCTCTGACTGTGCTGCGGCTCTTGCCTGTCTAACTGAGGCTGTTCTTGGTGCTGTCCTTCAGAAACCCTTTCAAAGTGAACTTAACAGTTGAGATTTCCAGTTACCTGAGAGTGGCCTCCCTCCAGGGCTACAGTTAGTCTTGGAGGATGCTGGAATGGGGCGGAAGGGTGGCTGGGTCCAGGTGGAAGCTGGACCAGCTCAGCTCCAGGAGCTGCCGAAGCCCTGCAGCCCTCAAATGCCTCAGGCTGCTGTAGGGTCAGCGTGCGTGGGCACTGCTGTTTTCCCCCACGCAATATCCCTCAGCGCCTGGTCACTCACGACAAATTCTCATAGCAGTCCGTGCTGTGCTATCAGTTGCCGCTGAATCAGGAAGGCATTGGAGTGTCATAGCTGCCTGTGTGACTGTTGTTTTATTAAAGGGGATATTACAGTAGTTCACAGCAGTTTGGAATAGCAAATGTGCCTTCAACTTAGCCTGCTTGCAAAAAACTTACTGTTACAGCTACGCTACTGAAACACTCATAATAAGCACAATCTTTCCTGGCCAAATTATTAAACTAACCTTATTTTTGAGTTAGAGGAACAAGTAAAATAAGCTAAATTAGCACAAAAGCAAGAGGTCTTTTCACCTCTGATTATTGTGGGTGTCTCGGGACTTTTACTGCCTCAGAAGTACTGCATGTATGAGTCACACGCAGATGTGTGCCCAGCCAGTGTTATCCTCAAAATAAAGCAAATGTATTACCTATGTTTTCAGTTGAAAATGAATGATAACTTTAGTCGCATCTGTTCTGCTGGTCCAGGTAGGATTCAGACCCTGGAAATGTCTTTCTCCAGCTTAATGTTTTTACCCGATTGAACAGCTTAAGCATTTAATACTCGTCTGTGGCTTCTTCCTCCCCTTCTTTCAACACATCTTCTGCAGGTCAAGCCACTTCCTTTCTTAAATTTCTCTGGAACTTGATTTTTCTGTCCTTTTGGCCTGTGAACCCAAGTTCAAATGGATTTTTCAGCCTTTAGATTCACTTCTCAGTCTCGTGGAATACCAAGACCTGTTTGGGAATCAGTGCCCTGACCCTGCTACTGCGTTTATTGACTGTCTGGCTATAGCTGCCTCCTGGAGACGGAATTGGTTCTGTAGGATGCCTTTGCACTTTGCACTACCCTGACCAAATACGTTTTTGCTTCTCTGCTAAAGGAAGAAAGACTCTGCCTTCTTCCCCTCAGAGGGGAAAAAAAGGTCTATGTTCAGTATGTTCTCTGAGTATTGCAAGGATATGTTGTTCTCGAGAGTTGCCTGAGGAGGACTGGAGATGTCCCTTGTCAGTTAGAGAATTATTTCTCCTGCTTCCGCTTCCTTAGGAGCTGTAGAGGAATGACACTGCGTGTCCTTAGGCTGGAGCCTGACCTGAGAGCAGATGAATAACTGTCTTCCAGTTTGTTCAAGATATCTTTTATCCTCATTTTGACACATATTCTGTTCCCTCAGAACTCCCTCAAATTCCAGGAGAAGGAAGGCGAGTGATGAGGAGGCAGCCATCCCAGAAAAGATCAGAGTTCCTGATCCCGTGAGCAGCTCCGAGAGCTCAGAGAAAGAAGAGGATGAGAAGGAGAAGGCAAAAGCTGCAAATGGTAGGAGCCTTTTGTCTCCCTGGCATTGGCAGAGTAGGACTTGAGGGTTGTATAGCAGCAGCCTGACTTGTTTGGCTAGAGAAAATGCTTCTAAAGTGATGGCTATTCCCTCGTGCTCCGTGAAAAATAGGACAACTAATTTAGCACCCCCTTCTCATTTGGAGTTTCTGAGGAGCACAGATGTATGCTGAAGCTAGAAAAAAACTATTATGATTCATGGGGGAGGGATGGGTGTTGTTGCTTAGATGAAGCCTTGGGAACCTAATGCTGCCTGCTGTGGAGCATCTTTTAGTTGGTCTCAAGTGTCTTTTGGGCCAGTGAAGGCAGGCTTGTTGCATGGATGAGGGAAGGACTTGTTAGTTGGTCTGGAAAGCCAGTGCCCTCTGTCTGAGGTGGGGATAGATCCCTGGTGCAGCTGATGTGGGTGGCGTTGGCTTGCATAGTCTAACAAAAACCCACGTGTCTGATATGTTTTGGCTCAGTCTCATCTGCTGTAGACCAGCCCTTGGAAACATGCAGATCTTGGCAGGTTCCTTGCCTTGGTGGTGGGGAGAAGGATGGGGTGGAGGAACAAAGCACTTTGTTGCAAGGGCAGTGGCGGAGGTGATGGGACAGATGTGAAGACGGGGCCCTGCCCTGCCTGCTGGGGCCTTCCTGCAGACCAGAAGCCATCTTGATGTGAGAGGCTCTCACACGATTTCTCTGTGGCTCTGTCTTGTGCAGCAGCTAGCCTTTCCCTGGCCACGAACTCGGGGGTGAATGTAGAAAGCAGTGAAGATGAAGACTCCTCATCAGAAGAGGAGACGCCAGCTGGAAAAAGTGCGGTTACGGTAAGGCAATACTTCTCCTGGCTTTGAAGGCTGATCATACTCTGAGGCCAGGACTGTCCCACGCTCGCTGGCATGAGCCTCCTATGCAGGCATAAGCCTTGTCTTAGATATCTGTCCCCCAAGTGCTTCCCTAAAGAGCTCTGTGGTTTGCCCGGCTGTCAGATTGCTGTTTAAGGTACGTGGTGTCCAGTTTAGCCCCTCCTCTATCTACAGGCTTCTAATTCCTTTTGTTTCCTGTAGGTGACACCAGCTGTGGTGAGTGGCAAGGCTGCTAACTCCCTGCATTCTCCTAACAAACCCACTGCCCCAGCAGGCAAAGCAGCAGTGCTTTCTGCTGTGAACAGAACTGTGGTCTCAAATAAGCAGCAGCCCAATGCACCGGCTGCATCTGCGACTCTGACCAAGGCTGGGCAGAAACTGCCTGGTGCTGGGAAGCCCGGACATGCCGCAACAGCCACGGCCAAAGTAGGTCAAAGCACAGCACCAGTAATAACCAAAGCACCAGAAAGCTCAAGCAGCAGCTCCTCATCAGAGAGTGAAGAGGAAAAAGAGTCACCAACTGTAAAGGCTCCGGCCCCCAAAGTCGGTAAGGAGCCTGTGGGGTATGGTATGTGCATGCGTGCTCCAGCTTTGCTGTGAATCGGGTCTGAGCCGTGCCTTCAGCGTGTTCCTTTTAGCTCCCTTGCTGGAAAGCTCAGAGCGATGCTTATTCCTTGGGGAGGCTGCAAGAATACTGCAAAGCAGCCAGCTCCGGAGCTCTGTGGGATGAATGATGCTTGCTCCCATTTCAAGCGGCAGATTCTGTGCTAAGATGTCTGTCTGGCAGCACCCGGCACTACGGGGCTGGAGATAACAGCATAGCGTATCTGGAGGAGATGCAGTACTAATACTGCAGATGCTTTCAACTTTTTGGAAAGGCACTGCGGCATCCTCTCTTTATTCCCAAGCAAGGTTGTTTTTTTGGGGTTTTGAAGTCTTTAGAGAAATCTTTTACTGCTTTGAAGTATGTGTGCGGTGGGGAGGGATGAGGAATAGATCCTGAAAGCTCTGAAAATGGTCCTTCTCTTGGCTCTTTTCCAGAGCCCAGCCAGGCTGGGTGCCCCTGCAGGGAGCGGTGTGACTGGGCAGGTCCCTGTAGGGTCAGAGGGTGACCAAGGAGGATTTCCCATCACTGCCTGCACTTGGGGGAGTGGTGTTTGTGTGCCGATGTCTGTCAGGAGAAGCTGTTCCCAGCAGGCTACTGATGCTTTCAGTAGGGCTAGGCCCTCTTCCCTGCAAATCCCCTCAGCCCTCTCTGTGGATTGTTTTGTTTTCCTGACTTCAAAAGCCGCATTAGCATCACTCTCTGGGAGCTCAGAGCAGGCAGCAGCTGTGACATCTCGCTTGTGTTTCAGAGCTGAAGCAGGCAGCTGGGGCCACTGAGAGCAGCAGCGAGGAATCAAGTGATGAGAGCTCCTCTGAGGAGGAGCTTGCAACTCCAGCGGTCCAGGTAACTTCTCCAACCCAGGTTCCTTGTCTCTAGGAAATAACTTCCCTTGAAGGAGAGAGGAAATGCTGCAATGCTGTAGTCTGACAACACCCCCTTCCCTGGGTGTGCGAGATTCCCAAACCCAAGGCCAAAGAAATATGCTGTGTGGCTGAGCACCCCACTAACCCCTCCCAGCATCCATCAGCCATTCCATCCCGGTGCCTCCTAGTGCCTGAAGTTGAAGGAGATCCTTTGATCTGTGGGAGGTGATTGGCATGCAACTCCATGGATGTAGTCAGTCAGTCTATGGAGACAGTGGCTTGCTTGATAGTTCACAGCCCATGGGTCTGAACAAGCCTATCCTGGTCGAAGTTAGTAAGGTAACCTTCTGTAAAAGATTCCATACAATTACAGCTCTTAACTGGTTTGTTGTGAGATGTTACCTGATTCTCCTGTTCCCTTTTGTTCCCTCTGTTCCCAGGCAAAACCACCTGTGAAAACAGTGCAGGTTAATGCGACACCTGTGAAAAGTGCACCTGCTGCTCCAGTCTTCTTGAAGAAGAATGCAGTGAGGCAAACAGCAGCGGCACCAAACCAGGCCAAACCCACACCCACAACGGTTCCTGGGGCTGCAAAGACCAATGACACATCAGACAGCAGCGACTCCTCAGACAGCGAAGATGAGGAACCTCCATCAGTAACCCAAGTGCGTCTATCCGAGACTCTGTCTCTCCTTGCACACTTCTCCAGGGCTGGGAATTGCAGTGAAAAGAAAAGTTTGTAAAGGCATGTAGTGTAGAGCAAAGTCATGTTGCGGGTAGGAGGGAAGAGACATGGGGTGTTTAAAGGCACCTCAATGTCTTTTCTCTGAGCTTTAATCAAGCCATTGTGCCTTTTTTAAAAAAATAAAATCAATCAGTACTTCTAAATAACACCCCCCCCGCCCAGCAATTCTTTTCCCACCTGAAGAGGCAAATTGTCATGGTTGAATTTGTCTCTCAGCTGTAAATTGCAATAAATAGTGCCTAATTTGTTGAACTGTAGTGCAGCTTAGCTTTCCTGCTGTGGGGAGTGCAAAGTGCTGCAGTGTACCTCGCTGGAGGGGACTGGTGGTATCAGCAGGCTGATGAGGAATTTCTGGTCTTGCTTTCTCCTCTTGGGAGACTGTCCCCACACAGCTAGATAAAAGGATGCCTTGTGTTTCCTGCCAGTTGCTAATCTTCCCTCAGCATTTGCCTTTCCCAGGGGGCTCTGAAATCTCTTCCTTTGATTACAGTCTGAGCAAATGAATTACACTGCTGTGGGATTTACCTTGTTTCATGCTGTTCTTGTCTTGTCCAGACAAAGCCACCTCCCAAATCCTCCCAAGCTGTCCCATCCTCGGTGAAACCTACGCCAGCACCATCACTCTCCAGCAAAGCAGGTCCAGCAAAAACACTTCCGCTGTCCCAATGGAAGCCAGCACCAAAACCAGCAGTGCCAAAGCAGGGCAAAACCACGCCGGGAAGGACTGCAGCTCCCACAAAGCCTGCTGAAAGTACGAAGGCAGTGGAGAGCTCTGACTCCTCAAGCAGTGAAGAGGAGGATCTCCCTGTGCCTGTCAGCCAGAAGGTAGGTGATACCGCATTCAGCTTGATGCCAAGGGATGGGATATGCAAGACAATCATTTAGCCCTTAAATGCTACTATTGATCTCCTTGAAACACCAGTAGCGTGTTATGTATCAGTCCCTCAGAGAGGAAGATCTTTCTACTTGGAAACAAGTATAGCCTAGCTCTTCTCACCCAGCCATACCAGAGGAGGGTGAGGGCTAACCTATTTGATACCAACTGATTGACTCCACTCATGTCTTGCTGCTCTGGAATAGGCCTTGTGTGTGGGGTCACAGATAGCTTGGTCTTGGCTCTCCTGTGAGTATTTGCTTAGACTTCTCTTGCGAGAAGGATCGTGAACTCAAGACTCTACTCAGACTTGGGTGTCTGAGCTCACAGGGGAGCAGATCCCTTCCTGAGAGCATCCTTAGGCCCTTTGTACAGAGACCTTCTTCCTGAGCTGAAAGGATCTTTGCAAAGTGTCCTGAAAGCAGCATTCCAGAGATGGCAGCTATTATCTGCTAGGGAGGAAGGGAAGCCGGGGGCAGAGCCTCACGTGTCCTTGCAAGGAGGCTCTTTGTCAACACGTCCTTTCGCTATTGACAGGCAGGAGCCGGAGAGGCTCTGCATTTTTGTCTTCATACCCTTGGTCTGCTAAGGTGGGTGGAGGGGGACGCAACTCAAACAGTTGGCTCTGTGCTGCTCTCTTCCTGCGTGATTATATGTGAAGATTCAGCTCTGGGTGGCAGGAGCACCTATTCTGATAGCTGTGGCGTGGGGTCTCGCTGTAAAAATGTAGAGGCTCGTCTCTTCTAGCAGGGGTTGTAGGTGAAGGACATGCTGGGGTAGGTTTGTTTCCCCCCAGTGTTGATTTGAAGCTGGCAGCAGCAGGTTGCTCTTGCCGACAGCTATTTAACCACTTCAGTATCTTCCCTGTTGCAAACTGGTGATTACCCCTCAACAGCCACAGTCAGCAAGGAAGAGCTTGTCATCAAAGGAGCTCTATTTTTGCCAAACAGGCTGTTTCTTCCCATGTTAGTAGCCTACAGGCAGAGACCACGAGTGAAGCCTGAAGATAAACGACTAGGCTTAGCTGTGTCCACAGTCCTGTCCTCCCAGTCAAACTCTTCTTAGCTCATCCTCGCCATCTGCTACTTGGGCATATGCTAACCACTGACTTACTGTATCCTGCAACTTCCTCTGGCTTCTGTGCAAGATCCAAACAGATACAGAGCGTTGGAAGCTGCTTCATCTTTCCTTGTGGGGGTGGATTAGCACAATTAAAATGAACATCATGCCTAAATTGAACTGCTTAATTGGTATGTTTACCCCTGAAGACTCAGGAATATTTAGTCAAAGAAATTGAAAAGGTGTTTGCATATTTCTGGGGGGAAGAGTGGTGATGGGGGACAGTCTGGACTGACCTTAAAAACGCCGCGAGCTGCTTTTATTTTGGAACTGCTTGTTCTGATCTGCTTCTTCTCTGGATGTTTTGGGACAAAGATAACACTTGAGGCCTCTATGGACACGCTTTGGCTTCTGCTTACCAGGACTGGGTGTGAGATGCGCATGCATATGTGTTTTGGGAACCTGTGTCTTCCTTGAACATCCCAGGAAAACCCATGCAGGCTGCACTGGTAGAAGTTGTGCCTGCAAGTTTTTGTCTTGGACTGCAGGCTCCGTGGGGAGAGGCCAGAATCTCCCAAGAGATGGAGGATCTCTTTCCTTCCCTGAACCCTGTCCCTGCTCCCTTGCAGGTGATGGTCGCACCTTTGCTGAGTCCTGACACAGTAGTCCCACTCCTGGTAATGCTGGCGGCGCTTCCGCAGTGCACAGGCAGCAACGGAGTGTGATTGTTACAATGTGCTCGCCGCACGTGGCCCAGCGTTGTTTCCCCTTCTTGTCATGCAGTGATGCATGATGCAAATGGACCCAGCGGAGTAGCAGATGGGTTGTGCGGGAGCTGAGTCATCACACTCATACTGAGCCGCAGGCAGCTCCTGGTTTAGGGGCTGGAGAGGGAGCAGGAAAAATGATTTCCTCTTGAATTATTTTCCTCCTCTTGAGTTACTTCAGTATCTCTCACTCTTAAATTGTCAGAAGCTCTCTGCCAGTGTTACTCTGCTCCCTGGGTGTAGCTCAGCCACGCTGCTGGCCTGATCCCGTCTGGGCCACGCCGTAGAACGTGGTGGCTGTCAGCCCCCTGGCAGTGACCGAGATGAGGTGGATGGAGGGACCATGACCTCCTCCCAGGAAGATCTGAGCAGTCCCTAAGCTGTGTAAAGCCTATGGTGGATTCTCTGTGGATGCTGTTATGTTCTTTCTGTGTCAGGATGCCTCTGCACGGCAGCTCTTTCCCAATCTCTTGCTAAATTAGGACATGAAGCAGCCCTTGTGCTGTGCATCCAAGTAGGGGGAGAAGCTAGTTGCGTTGCTGTGAAGGTCTTAAAAGTGAGTGAGTGGGGTCTGATCTTGGTAGATTCTTCCCTTGCAGAGCAGTGCTTGGGACAAGAGAGGAGCTAGCGCGTTCAAGTGGAGTGTGTGAATTCTTGTGTCTGCCTCAAGTAGTTCTCTCTCTTCAGCACTGCAAATCTGGCCTCTCTCCTGGAGATACTGACTCACTGGTATCAAAACAAAACAGACAAGTGAGGTTTGCAATCCCCCCCCCCTCCCCAAGTACTTGTGGAGGTTTCTGTTTCTCTAAGCAGAGTCAAAATGTGCTTGGCTTGTTCAGAGAGCTGTTCTGTCATGGGATAAACATGCAGATGCTGTTGTCTGTTTAGTGTTTGGCTTGGAGATGATAAACACTGCCCCAGTGGTAGCCCTTAGTGGGGCTGTGCCAGGAAGCATGGTAAGATCCGTCCTCCTGGGAGACTGCTAGGCTGGTGCTCTTGGCTGCAGGCCAGGATCAGCCCCCAAGCGAGCCAGAGCTGCTGAAGTCCTCCTGGTCCTCTGCTGCGGGCTGAGAGGGTATCGCTGCGTTAGCAGCATGGCAGGCTTGGGAGAGGGGGGTGGCAGGGGCTGTGCAGCCAGGCAGGAGTCTCTTCTCACCTTCTTGCAGGAGGCCTGGAGACGGAGTGCTGAAGCGGGCTGCCATCACGTGTGGGTTGGAAGGGGTCTGCCTGCCCTGGCAAGCGTGATGTGCTCTTTGGCAGAGCAGCCCGGAGATGAGCGATGAGTGGAGTAAACTGAGTAGGCGCAGAGCACTGCGAGCCTGGAGAAGCTCTGCAGGTGGTGAAGTTGCCAGATCTCTCAGCAAGCGCTCCCTCTCCCTCTGCCGCCGCCGCTAGCCTTCAGAAGGAAGAGTGTCTGCAGCCCTCAGCCCAAGCTGGGAGAAGGGCTGGGAAGAGATCATCTCACCGGGCAGTTGTGTATCTGATGCTGTGATAACTGGCTTCCTAGTGCTGACACGCTAGTTGCTTGGGGCAGTGGCTTGTGGCCTGTCCTGAGACATCAGTGTTGATGTATCCTGTAAAAAAGGCACAGCCCAAGTGAGTTGCAGGCTTTTTTGTTGTCTGGAGATCTCTAAATTCTTAGAAACCTTGACAGATAGTTTCCAAGGTGCTCAATCATATCTTGGGTCCCAGTCTGTCTCTGCCTGTCCTCTGCATTCCCCAGTATTTGTGTCAGCCCTGTGTCTATGCTGAGTTCTCCAGCAGCTCTAGGATGTAGCTGCTTTTGATACTGTCTCTGAATCTTGCAAGTGTTTTGGCACAAGGCTTCCCAGCTCCTACTGATTCCCCAAGCTGGGGGGAGGCGGTGCTTAAATTAGAGTCTTCCTTGGAGTGGGGGTCTTGGGTTGCAATGCTGCTCCTGCTGTCAGGCTCCTGTCCAGCCAGTATCTCAGCCTCAATAAGGAGTTGCTGTTATGAGCATATGAGCACTGTTAGCCCTGCATGCTCGTGCAGAAAAATGCACTCGGGCTTCCTGTCAAAAGCGTATTGCTAAATGCAGTGGTACATCTCTTCAGCAGCTCAGCCCAGGCAGTAATTGAAACCCTTTCCAATCTTGACATGCCAAGGATAGAGTGAGTGTTAGTAACAGTTGTGTTAGGGTAGGACAAAACCCAGTGTGAGCTGAAACTGCACTGAAAATCCTAAACAACACCTGTACTAATACCACATTTCTGAGCCTGTATTTCTTTTTTGTTAAGAGGTTAACAGAACAGCCTGGGCCTGTTCCCAGCCTGAGCCAGGCTGCTCAAACTGGGATGCCTGAAAAAGCAGTGGGAAGCACCTTGAAAAGCCAGGCGTCAGAAAGTGAGAGCAGTGACTCGTCTGAGAGTGAAGAGGAGTCCCCTGCAGCACAGACACAGCCTCAGCGAGCTGGTAAGTCTCTTGGTAGTAGCCAGGATCCTCCAGGATCACATGGAAGGGCCCAGCCTGTTGTGATAGCTCCTGCTCTGAAGAGTCACAGGCAGCAACTCTTTCTCATGGTGACAATCTCTTATCCTTTTCCTGCAGCAAAAATCAGTTCTGTGCCCCAGGCAACAAACGTGAAGAAGGCACTGGCTTCGGCACCAGCGCCAGCCCCTCCAGCTGCAGACAGCAGCAATGATTCCAGCGAGGAGTCGGATTCAGAGGAGGAAATAGTCCCCCCTTCGCAGGTAAGGAGCTGCTGACCCACTGGGTGTGGACACTGGTGGCCGTGCATGCTCAGAAGGTCTTAGGACTTGCGAGGTGGTAGTTGGGTGGGTGATGAGCCGTGCAGAAAGGAGCCCTCCTGTTGGCTGGATCAGGTTTTCTTGGCGGCATCCCTGGATCTCACTGACCCCAGCTCTGGGTACATCTCTTGACCGCAGCAAGCTTGCAGTATGTGAGAGCAATGGAGGGCATGAATGTTTTGACAGGAACATGAGTAGATGCATAAGCCTGGACCTCCTCTGGGACTCTGTCCCCTTTGGTTTACTCCAGGGAGTTAGACTGGAAGAGCAGCCAAATTCTTGCAGGCAGAGTCTTTCCATGAGCTGGGTAGCTCCAAGGCAACTCTCCCCTTTTCTTCCCAAGTCCCTGGGTGTGGGGTGTGGCTGGAGCCCTCTGGACTCCCCCTTCACAAGCATTGGGAGGTTGGAAGGATCTACACTGAAGGGTAGCACAGTGCTCTTGCTGCCTTTCAGCTGGAGGAGCCAGACCTGTGCCTTGGAGAAGGGAGATGACCCCCATATCTGTGCAGAGACACTTCAGAGTGTCACGGAGCTGATGTCAGCTCTCTCACTTGAGTCTCTTTGTGTCTCCATGCCAGTCCCACAGTGCCATGGCTGAGCTTGCCAGGGCCTGAGCTGCCTCTGTGTGGAGTTGGCTTGGGTGTCTGCCCCTCGGCTGCAGTTTGAGCCCAAGAAAGAAACCACATGAAGAAGACTTGACTGAGAAACGTAGCTGCCGTTGGTCTGTGGTAATGGCTTGGCTGGTGCTCTGAGCCCAGGGCTCAGTGGCCAAGTGCGCTTCTTGTCCTGCACATACGTGTCCCCTGTCTGGCCAGCGCCCTTGCTGGGAGAGGGAGATGATGTGCACTCAAGGAGACTCTTCACCGTGTTGGCCTGATGCTGTGGTCAGTGGAAAGACTGTCTCCCCCCAGCTGGTAGGCAGGCAGCCAGCCTGAGCAATCCTTGATTAAAGCATGTTTATAGTACCAAGATTGTATAAAATAATGCAGTTGCTGTAACTTGAGCTTTGTGCAAGACGGCTGAGAGCTCACGTCGGATTGGCAGCTCTCTGCGTGGTGGGGTGTTGCTTTCCTCTCTGAAGGCCAGATGTGTGAGGGAAATGTCAGCCCACAAAGGCCCAGCTTGTCGGAGATCTGGAGAGGGAGGGCTGCTCACATAGCCTCGTTTGTAACACAAACTGTGAGGCTGAGCACTCCTTCGTCACTCCTGCTCCCTCCTCTGCTGGCATTTGTATCTTGGACCTGATGTCAGCGTCTGATTTCCATGCCCCTGGCTCTTCTATTTTTAACCCCTCTTACGTTTAGTTTGATGGAAGGTTTCAAATGCGAGGCAACAAAATTGCTTCTTGTTAACTTGTTCTCTAATCTGTGGCTTGCTTGTGGACCTGAAGGCAGATTTGCCCTGTGGTTGGTGTCTTTGCTTTATCTCTGTTGCCAATTAACTCTCGAGATGTGATTTTTAGAGTATAGGAGACATCCTGGAATCCAAGTGCCCACTTTACAAAGTAGGATTTGGAACTGCAGTCTTGGTGGTGCTGCACTGGATAGGGATCTCATAGCCTGCAAGCACATCACATTTTGCCTGCCTGCCCTCAGGATGGATGTCTTTAGGGCACTGAGCTAATGCTTTAGGCACTCCTGGGGTGCTGGCCCTCATTTCTCTCCTCCTGGCTGTGCCAGAGGCCCTGCTCAGAGGCTCACAGGAGACAGAGCTGGCCTGTAAAGGGGAAAAAA
The DNA here is from genome assembly GCA_013398295.1 of Chionis minor. Taxonomy (NCBI): domain Eukaryota; kingdom Metazoa; phylum Chordata; class Aves; order Charadriiformes; family Chionidae; genus Chionis; species Chionis minor. Next base: position 246,810 of record VZSF01010917.1, read on the forward strand.
AAATAAATATGAACCTTGGTACTGTGCTGAGAATGATGGAAAGGCTCAGGAATTATCGGTAGATTGGTGTTTGCTTCTATCTCACTTTCCCTCCAAGTTGTGCTCTGTCCTGATTTTCCTTCTCATCTATTTTAGAGTCTGTCCCACCAGAATGTCAAAGCAACCAAGGTTTCAAGCGCAGTGGCTGCCAAGGCTAATGCCACGCTGCCTTCAGGGAAGCGGATAAAAGCGCCTGCTGTCCCTCCCGTTAGCAGAGTGTCTGAGAGCTCGAGCAGTGATTCCTCGGACCAAGACGTGCTGGGGGGAGAGGTAATGACAGAGGGGACTGAAGTGGGGACTTTCCCTGGGGAGAGTGGGCAGATGGATGTGCTGCAGTCTGAGGCTGGTGTGGTGTCCCCAGCTGAGGGAGAACGTTTGTTGAGGTGGGGAGAGGGGGGCTGCTCTATTTTAACCACTCTTACTGCACCATAAGGTGAGGCAGATGAGCAGAGGGTAGCCCTGGTACCTTTGCTGTTCCTGCTTCGCAGCTTGCTGGCAGGTTCCTTCCTCCTTTTGTGATAGCAGTGTGCTGTACAATGAGGAGTTGTGTGCTTGGACACAGCTGCCTGCTTCATCTGTGGGCGGGCAGAGATGGGGGTCTCTGTGTCCTGTGTGAGAGGTTCCTGTGCTAACCTTGGCACGAACTGGAGCAGTGCGGCTGAAGAAGGACTGAGGTGGTCCAAGCCCATTTACTGTGGGCTGCTTCTTACAGTTCATGGGCATGAGCAGTTAAGTTATTCCTCCTTCCAGATGCATTTCATCTTCCTCTCCTCCTTGCCTAAAGCAAACGGTTCCTGTGGGAAAAGCTCCTCCAGCCAACACTGCCACCCTGCAGGCTGCTTCGCACTTGGGAAGTCCTGTCACCAAGTCGGGGAAGCCAGGCCTACAGCCAGCGCAGGTTGCCCAGCTGAGCCAGGCTGCGCCGCCCACTCAGGCAGAGGAGACCTCGGACAGTAGCAGTTCCTCTGACAGTGAGGAGGAGGAGACACCCAAGCAGCCCCCCAAACCTGGTCAGTTCTTCCAAGAAGATGCTCCTAGTGCTGCTGGCTGGGAGTAACTGTGCTGGGTAGGTGAGCTCAGCCCCAGGCGGCAGTTGTGGGTTTAATGGAATGAACTCTGCTCCTCCAGCAGGCTCGCTGCAGAAACCAGAAGGGACCCAGCTGGCCCACAGCTCCTCTTCGGAGTCCAGTGAGGAGGAGGAGGAGGCAGCGTCACAGGTATGGTACCTGGAGAGGCTGGGATCCTCTTAGGTCTTGCAACTGGCTCATAAGTAGGACAGAGGATTGAATTCTTGGCCATAGCCATCGGCGTGCTGAGTGGGTTTGCCAGCACAGAAGTGGGGGCTCCCCAGTGCAATGCTGTGAGCAGGGCCTTTTGCTGGGGGCAGAGAGAGGCATTTGAAGCTGGAGCGCTTCCCCAGGCAGCCAGGCCTTGGGTCCAGAGCTCGTGGTGCCTCCTACCGGGGTGAAGGGATGGGAGGAGGTGGTGCCTTGCAAGGGTTAAACCAGGAGAACTGTTGCACAGCGCCCATAGCAGCAGGATTTTTTTTTTCCCCCCACTTTTATTTGTAACTTAACCTGTGTCCAAGCCATTAAATTCCCTTTGTAAGTAATGTGCAAGGCGTGCAGCACATCTGCAGTGCATTATCTGTGCGTGGGTGCATGCTAATGGCCAGGAGCCTCCCCCAAGCCTGCTTTACTGGGCGAGAACAAAGAGGAGACCCTTTCCCATCAGCTCTTGCTGCTGTAAGCTCAGCGAGTGTCTGTGAGTGCTGGTCCCTCTTCTGGCAGCCCTGGCCTCTCCACAGGGCTAGCTGAGCGGTGCAGGATCACTCTGCAGGTGGCCAAAGGTGGACCCTTTGCTTGGAGGACAGGGCAACTGCAGCAGACGATCTGTGTGTCGGGTGTGTGGGAGGCTGCCCTGCGCTGACTCTTCAGTGTGTCTGTGCTGTTTCAGTCCCTCCTTACAGGCTATCTGGGCCTCTCCAGGACCCCAGCAGCACCCCAGGCACCAAAGACGGTTTCCCCCCAGCCTGTAGTCAAAGTGGGGCAAGGGAAAGCAGCCGTGACTGCTGCAAACTCCCTCACCACAGCCTCTGTGAAAGCAGCTGCCGCTGACAGCTCCAGCAGTGACAGCAGTGACTCCGACACAGACGTCAACGAGGTGGCTGCAAACAATAAAGCAGGTGAGTCTCCTTTGGCAAGGCTGGGAATCTGCTTGGCCCAGGCACAAAGCTGTGCTGGCATGAGAGGGTGACACTGGGAGGGGACCCTGTTCCCAGTATTCTCCACCGCAGAGCCTGGTAGCGTGGAGTGCTGCTGCCGTCTGCTGGCTCCCCCTGGCCATGACACAGCCCTCTTTCTTCAACAGCACTCGTGCTGGCTGGCTTGTTGAGGCTCTGTGCCTTTGCTTCTTCCAAGTTCTGCTTTATCCGCAATAATTAGTGGCAGTAGGTAGGGCTGTCCCTGAAACCTGTGCCCGCTCCATTGGTGTACTGCGGTAGATATGGCTCCTAGGGAACATTTAAACACTGGCTGAAGAACATCCATTACACAGTGCTGGAATTCAAGCCTCCCCCTGATCTTTCTGGGCTCTGTAGCTTTTCTGGATATCAGAGAACAGGAAGCAAGTGGGAAGACCTGTGGAGAAACAAAATGTCCTGCCATTTCCCTGTCGCCCTGGTTTGTTGGCAGATTGTAAAACTCGGAGCTGGAAGTTGATTCTGCTCTGGTGTGACCCTGGCACCTTTAGAAGAGCTCTGGTCTGGCTGTGAGCTCTGGCCCACTCTAGAGGCTCAGATTGGTCTGTTGGACTCTTGGGCACATAGTTAAGTTGTGCAACAGACTGATGAGAAGAACTATATATAGGTTGAAGAAGGCCCAGGTGCTGGGGGAGAGGCCACTGGTGATGGTTAAATGTGGTGGTGTGGATACCCCCTCCACCTTGGGAACTCTCTGGCTTTACTCGGGGTGGTGTCCTGGGGGAAGGACTGTTTTCTGTTCTCTGCTCACCCGTCTTGCACTACAGTTTCCTGTGGTCTGTTCTCCATGGACATGGCCAAAGCTGTTGTGGCTGTTGTCACCCACTTCCCTTGCCAGATACTTGATCTCAGGCCGAGGCATCTTTCTCTGGCTCTGCTGTAGTTGGGATGACCAACAGGCTTTGCTTTTGACAGAGAAGCAGGTGCTGCTCGTCAAACTTGAGCATATTTCTATCCTCCAGGAACTCTGTGGTCTGTGTAATGAATGCTCCCTGAGTTGTCTTCTCTCTCTTGTCATTGTTTCTGCAGAAAACAACCCTCCTCCAGGGCAGGAAGCCACGGGAGCCTCCAACAAAGAGAAGGTGTCAGGAAAAATGGAGACAGGTCATGCCCACCTCAAACCTTCCCCAGTCAAGAAAGCTCTGGCCGTGAAAGAGAATGATGTAGGGGCAAAAGGGGCAGAAGTCACCCCAGCGTCATCTGCAGTGTTCTCTGTGCCACAGTCAGAGGAGTCAAGCTCGGGGAGCGAAACTGAGGTCACCACTGCTACCAAAGTTCCTGCAGTGCAAACACCGAAGGGGTTGGAAGAGAAGAAGAAGAAGAAGAAGGAGAAAAAAGAGAAGAAAGAAAAGAAGAAATCTTCCTCAACGGCAGACAAGACTGTGAAAACATCAAAGAGCAAAGACAAAGAGAATAAGAAGCAGAAAACATCTCAGAAGCGGAAACTGCCAGGAGAAGATGGGGCTGTTGGGCAGCCCAAGGAAAAGAAGCGGAAAGGGCAAACTAATGAAGAAGTACCCAAAAAGAAAAAGAAGAAAGCAACTGGTGATCTGGAGAAGTTGCCAGGCAGCAAGGAAAAGAAAAAATCAGCTAAAAGTAAGCATCCCTCACTTGGGGCTGCATTTGCAATAGGTTCTTGCAGCTGATGCATGTTCAGCCTCTGGTGTGAGGCCTTGTAAGCAGCACCCACTTTCCCATTAGCTTCCTGCTTGGCTACTTCCCTCTTGGCCCACCCAAAGCCAATGCCAGGTTTTTAACACCCCACTTCAATGTTTTTCTGCAGTCTCAGCACCGGGTCGTGTTGCAGACAGCAAGCTGGGCTCTCCCGCCCCTCTGTCCTGCGTCCGGCACAGTGGGAACTGCGTTAATACTCACACTGATCCTTGCTGCTTGCAGAGCAAGCTGGTGTCCCCGTGCATCTTCTATGGCATGACCTGTCCCTCCAGGGCTTTCTCCTTTCCTGGCCTTTACCCTGGCTGGAAGCAGCTGTGTAGCTGAGGGCTGGCAAAGGGTTGAGGTGAGTCTGCATTGAACCTCCTGAGGCCTCTTTGCCTGCCTCGTGTGGCCTGCCCGACTGTGCGGGGCTTGGAAGAGTTCTTGCTGGTTGTAGGCCAGGAGGGCTGCGTTCTGCATGGTGCCCTGCTCTGTGTCTGTGCTGCAGAGCAGCTCTGCCAGCCCAGCTGGCTGCCCCGGCTCCTCTGTGGCAAATGCACCATGCACTAGCGGAGAGCTAAGGTGAAATACGGCTGGGGAACGGCAGGCAGAAGGTCCCTGATGAGCCGTGGGCATGGCCGAGGGAGCCCAGCGTTCACATGCACAGCGCTTTATGTCAGTCAGAGCTTCCTGAACATGGCCCCTTGCTGCCAGCCGCTTTAAAAGAGATCAGCCTTGAAATCTGCGCTGTCATCTGCCGTGTCAGCCACTGCTGTTCCCTGTGGGGCGACAGTGCCCCTTCCTGACCCTGCCTGATCAGTGTCTGTGCTGCGACATGGGGAGCGGCTCATTCAAGAGCTTTGACTCGGGGCTATTACTGCTGCCTTCAAACCCCTGGAGAAAAGAGGAGAATGGTCCCAGCCTCCTGCTTGTTGCTCCCAATTAAGAGTGTTGCCTGCCCCTCTTGTCTGCGCGCCTCTCTGTAAAGCTCTGTTTGCTGCCCTAATGCAAAATTACTATATATAAATTATTTTTCTTTGCAGTGCAGACTGCATTTGCAAATCAGAGCTGGTTCTGTGCTGGATCTTGTAGGTTTTTTTCTTTCTTTTTTTATTTTTTTAAATAAAAGAGAGATTTTTTAAAGGGAGATGGAATTGGGGGGCCAGGTCTGCCAGGGTTTCTCTTCCACTGAGATGCAGCCCTTCATTTTGGAGGAGCGAGACTTGTCTGTCAGCCGTTGTGTGGGCTGTTGCGCAGGGGTGAGCTGGAGCTTCTTGGAGCAGTTGTGCTGAGCTGATTCTTGTGTCCATCCTGTGTTAGTAGCTCCCCTTGCTCTGATTTCTGGCATGTGCCCAGTTACTCCAGCGCTGAAGCAGTTCCCCAGAGTGAGGGGGCAGCAGGAGGTGGAAAGAAGGGGATCCTATGTAACTCCACCCACACGTGTGCATGGATGGTGGGATCAAACCACTCTAGCTCAGAGGTACAGGAGAAACAGCCCTGGGTGCAGCTGCCTTGTAGCAGGGCTCTGCCCTCGCCCAGTTTCTGCTCTGGAAAGCTTGCTCACATTCGGATGTAATCAAAAAACTTACTGGAGATGCTCCTACCACTCTGTACTCCATCTCAGAGGCTTAGCTGACTTCTCTTTCCCTCTCCCAGAAAAAAAGGCTGGAAAAGAAAAGAAGAAGAGCAAAAAGGCGTCTTCGGAAGGGGAGCCTGTAGCAGATGGCTCTGCTGAGGTTCACAAGAAGAAGAAGAAGGTATGTGCAAGACCCTGGGATGGGGTACCATGGGGAGAGCAGTTCTGAACCACAGTTGTGATGCTCATCCCTGCAGCGTGCCAGGCTGGGGAGGAACAGAGCCATGTCCTGGCCTTGCTGGCACTACAGAGGAGGTTGCAGTGAATTGTGGCTGGTCTTGATCTTTGGTTAATTGGGATTGGGGTGGCGCAAAGGCTTGTTCCTGTATTTTTCTCCCAGGAGAGAGATCCCTTTCCCTGGAAGGGTCAAATCCAGGGACCCTTTTGGTGGCAGAGAACCTGCCCAAGGAGCAAGTGCTTTTCTTCAGCTGTCTGTTCATCTAGTTGTTTTCAGCAGAAACTGGAGCTCCTGAGCACTTGGCAGGCTATTGCATCCCAAGGGTCAGGAAGGGGGTCAGAGCGTAGACTATAAGATGTTCCTTTTAATGGCTATGTCCCTGTAGAGATGGTAGCCACGAAGCCTCCATGGCTTTGCTGGGTCCTTTGTGTTTGTGGTACAGATGATACTTATTTATTTTTTACCCTTTTTCTTTTTAGAAGAAGAAAACAGCTGAGCCTGAAGGACTGTGAGAAGGTACATGGCCTGTGGGGACTGTCAGTTGGTACCTCTGAACGGCAGTAACCTTGGCCAAATTCAGTACTCCTGGGGCAGTCTCGGGAAGACAATGTGCCCGCTGAATGCTCGCTGAGTCAGCCTGGCCTTAGATTAGAGGGCCAGGGAGTGGAGCGGTGTAAGGAAAAGTCACGCAGCAGTGTGCTGGCTTCTCTGGATGTGTTTGACCTCAACTCTTTAGCTGCTGAGAACTGGATGTCCAGCCTGGATGTTGCAGTCCTCTGTCATCAGCAGAGATAAGCGGCCTCTGGCAGTGTCTCTCTGTCCCTGCTGACCACAGGGAGCTTGGAAAAGTAATGTGGATTAGATGGTGATGATGTAGCCACCTGGAAATGGACCAGATGACTCTGCCCCTGCTCTGCTCAGCTGTAAGGCTGTTCTCCTCCTCCCCATCCCTAACTCTTTTAACTCCTCTCCCCAAAGGTACCGCATCCCTGTGATTAAGGATTTATGGGTGAAGATCAAAGAGAAGAGAGGAAAAGGAAGCTCATCAGGAGAATTCCAACTCTTTTTTTTTTTTTTTTTTTGTTAAATAATAGTTTTTAACTTCTCTTAACTGTGACTTTTAGAGCAGAGCAGTGTAACTTTCTGCCTCCTCCTGCCCTGCTGGGGCTCAAAGACACGTTTATTGCCCCTCCCGACAGCTTGCCTGTTGCATAGGAACTGAACTGAAGGAGGCAGTTTGACCAGAGAAGAGCCAGGTTGCATAAACTGTTTTCCTCCTAGTTGACACCCAACCATCTCTTTCCCTTTCTCATCAAAGAGCTATATTTTTAAGAGAAACTTTTACCCTTTTTTTTTTTCCCCTCCTCTTCCCCCTTCTGTGATTTGTGGTGTCAGTCCTTTTGCTACTATGGGTTTACTTTTTATTCTAACACTGATGGCAGTGATAATTGTTTCCCTGGAGTTGCACTGAACAGCTGTGTCCAGCAGCTGTTCTCAGCCGAGGTGGCGCAAGTTTTTGTGGGTTTTTTTTGTTTTTTTAATGGGATACAAAAATAAATAAATAAATAACGGTGGTAATTTTGCTTCAGCTGCTTTCAAGGGAGGAAGGGAGGCGAGAAGCCCTTCCCTTGGCTCAGGGACCAAACCCACGGCAGCATGGCTGGGGCTGAGCTAGGGGCAGGGCTCAGGAGTGCAGGGCCCAGCTTCCACCCAGGTTCCTGGGCACCGCTTCAGCCCCCTGGAGAAAAACGAATTGCTTTCTGCCTGAGGACTCCTGTTTCTTCTCAGTTTCGAACTACATGTTCTTCTAGTCTGTGGGTTTGTATTTTTTTTCATTACTAAAATGCTGTCTAGGGGCAGGTGCTGAGAAGAGGCTTGTGCATCACCTGCTACCTCGCAGCTTGTCCTGGGCTTGTGCCTGTGTTCCTCCCTTCCCTCCCAGCCCTGGGGTTTAGCAGCTGAGGAAAAAGGGATCTGATCCTCTTGTGCTCCTCTCTCCCATGCCGTTTAGTTGCTCTGCAGCCCGGCTCCAGGCTCCGCGGGCCGGGGCAGTGCTCCCAGGTGCAGGAGGGCGATGGCTGCGGCGCAGGGGGCTGCTCTCCTCTCCCCCCACGCTGTTACTCAAGGTGATTTCAGCCTCCTGGGCCGCACTGGGGTGCAGGGGAGATCGAACAAGTGATGCGCCAGGAATGGGGCAAAGAATCCCGGCTGGGGGTCTGGACTGGCAGGTCAGTGTGTCTGACTGTCTGCAGAGATTTTTCTTTTCCCCCCCTTTTTTTTTTCCTTAAGATTCATTTATTTTTAACTTAGGACAGCTGCAAAGTGTTTGCAAGCCCTGCCCTGCTAGAGTTGCTTACAAGGCTTTCTTATTCAAAATTTTATTTGAAATAATTAGCTTGTGAGGTCATTTATAAAGAAACTAGGAGAGAGATTCAGAAAAATTAAAAGCCCCTCTGCCCACTGTTACCCACTGCTGCGGCTGGTCTCCAGCCTGAAGGCAAAAGCTGAAGGTGAGCATCTGTCTCTCTAAAACTGAGCACTCCACAAGAAAAACCCTCTCACTCTGGTAATCTAACAGGGCTTCAGCCTATGGGGGTCAGTTAAGAAGCCGGTGGAGGTTGTTTTGCTGCTTTTAATGTTCATTCAGTGTAGGAAAGCATTAGTGGCTCATTCTTCAGCAGGGGTGAGCAATGCGCCTGCCGCCGCCTGGGTGCTGCGGGATGCGGTGAGCAAAAATGAAGAGGGCTGTGGGTCTGACCACCGCACAAACCATTTCCCAGCCTGCTTTACCACCCCCCCACGGGAATGCTTTGTCTCTAGTGCTGATCCTGGTGGCAGCTCAGCCCTGTCTGGTGCCCTGCAGCAGGGGAAGGGTCACAAACCGTGCCTCCAGGGGCAGGAGCACGCAGGGGTGCCCGCTGGTAATTGTCTCGGGAAAGCAATGTAAGAGCAGAAATGGGATAGAGCAAAAAAAAAAATAAAACGTGGGAGCTGGGATGCTGACGAGGGGACAGGCATCCACTGGCGTCCTCTTCTACTCTGCTTCAGGGGAAAGAGGGTGTCAGTAAGATGACTCCAGGACCTCCCAAAGCCCAGGCTGCTTTTGCCATGTCTCCACCACAACCTCCACCTCCCCCCCAGTGTTTTGGTGCTGCCCTGGCTCTTGGGGCTGGACCTGTGCCTGCCTCAGCCCCCCCCCAGCTCCAAGGGCTTTCCCGACGCCCCCTGGACAAGACTTGGCCTCTCACCTTTCTACGGACCCAACTTGAGCATGTCCACCCCGGAGAACATCATCTCCTCCGGCTCTGCAGTGGTAGCAGCGGCGTCTGCAGGAGGAGGGAGGGCAGGACATGGGTGCTCGACCCCTGGGGCTGCCCCCCGTCACCCCCCACCCCTCTGAGGGCAGCAGGGGGGAGCCTGTGCCCACCCGCTGAGCCCTGGATTTGGGGGAAAACCGTGACTGCGCGCCTCTGCTATCACTGCAGCGAGCCGAGGAGGGCTGTGGGTTTTATGGGGTCCCCTCTGGCCTAAACGTGCGGGCACCGAAGAGGGGTGAGGGATGTTGTCTACAGCTTGGGCGCCCTCCTCTCCTCTCCTCTCCTCTCCCTAATCCCAAGCGAAACGGGGCACAGCACCCGTGTGCGCTGCTCCTTGCTCTTCTTCCCCGCCCCGGTGACCTACCAGGGCAGTCCAGCTTTTCCCGAGTGGCAGTGCCCTCAATCCTGGTGCCATTTTTGTAGGTGCACCAGCAGTAGCCCGTGGAGGCATTGCACTGCTTGGGCAGGTAGTCGCCGTTTTCATCGCACTGGGGGTGGAAGCGACCCGGCCGGACACCCCCAGAATTAGCCTCCGCCTGGCACTTAGTTTGCACTACGGCAATAAAAACAAAGGGGAGACGCCGTGAGCCCCCCTGGGCCCTTCTGCCAGACAGCGGCGGCCTCGGTGGGAGCCTCTTATCCAGAAGCGGCTAAATTAAATACAAAAGGAGAACGAGCCCCACCCCGGTCGCTTTTCTAAAGCTCTTGGGCTAGCCAGGGAGTGAGGATTTGGGGTGGTGCTCCGGCTTTTCAGACTTTGTCCCAAATGCCCTGTGGGCAGCAGCTCTGTGATGCCCTAAAGGCCACCAACCAGAGGCTCCCCGTGGGACAAAGAGGTCCATGAACTTGTCAGGGGCCGGAGGGTTCAGTTGACTTTGGGATGTCCCATGCTGACACCTCCTGGGGGGGTGGTTGCTCCCAAAGGGCCAGTCCTGACCCACCCACCCCCAGCTCAGCAGCCCCCATCCCTGATACCTTTCTCTGCCGGGATGGCCTTACGCTCCTCCTGCTTGGGGTTCTTGGCCATTTCGAACAGCAGCCACTTGTGCATCCAGGATTCAAAGGCCTGCAACAAGGGGAACCAGCACGTTAACCCGCCTGGGCCAAGGACGGTTGTGAGCACCACTGTCTTCCTTGGAGTGGGGTAACCCAAGCATGGCTCAAGCAGGACTTTGTTTTTCCAGGTGGGAACACCCCAGTCCCTCCCCAAAGTGGGGTGCTCCTGGAAGGGGAAGAGTAGGACGGCAGCAACCACTGACCTGCCAGTCCAGAGCAGTCATGGTTTTCTTCAGGTTCTTCAGGTTGTCCATCAGGTTGTCATTCAGTTCCGGGAACATCTTCCTGGGGTCTGCTTGCTGCAGCGTGACCACCACGGTGAGACAGGGCAAAGAAAAACACGGTGTGTGGGGTGGGAGGGTGTGACATTCTGCTTACATCAGCCAGATGGACATTGCGGGAAGCCAGGAGCTTCCACCAGCTCCAAGTGGCTCAAGAGACCCCAGACCCAGCCAAGAGACACCTTGGAGCTGGAAGCAGAGGGTCCCATCACCTCCTGCAGCACAAGGTGGGAGCTACAGGGTGGGTGGGGGAGCGGGGGACCTTACCAGCAGGATGTGCCTCACTTGGTCCTCGGTTTTGTTGCTAATGGGGGCCGTGTCCTCAAGAGAAGAGGCAAAGGGGCAGCGTGAGCGTGAGGGCTGGCAGCAAGCCCCCGGGGCAGCAGGCAGCGGCCAGTGTCACACGGCGGTGGGCATCTCTTACCATGTTGCCCGCAGAGGGGGCGAGAGGCAGGACCCTCATGGCCAGGGGTGTGTTCACCTTGGCCATCCTCATCTTGCCCGCCGGCTTGGCACCTGCCGAGGAAGGAGCAGCGGTGAGGGGTGCCGGGTTGGGTGGTCCAGGGGAAACGTGTCCCCTCTCCCCGGCCACCCCACCGCCACGCTGGTGCCCGCGGAGCTACTGACTGGCGGGCAGCTTCCTCTGCAGCGCCTCCAGCTGCAGGGTCTGGGAGGTCTTGGTCAGCTTGCTGATCTGCCCGCTCTGCTGGTAGACGAAGTAGATGGTGACGGCCTGGCCGGCGATCAGCAGGGCCACCAGGATGGAGAGCGTGGAGAGGGCGGCTTTGCGCCCCAGCGCAGACCTGCAGGACACGGGGAGGGAGCTCAGACCCCGCCACCGGCAGCTGGAGGCGTCCTTGCACCCAGCCATCCCTGCCACCCAAAACCCCCTCCTGCCATNAATCCCAGCGTGAAGGTCATTCCTGCGCACTGGGGGAACCGAAACCTGCTGCGGGGGCGAGGTGGGGGGGAGGCAGGCGCACGGGAGGGGTCCCCGAGGAGCATGTGGGCACACGGGGGCTGCGGGCAGGGCGCTGCCAGGGAATTTTGGGGGCACGGCATCGCTCTGGGCATTGCATTTTTGCGGGATGACGGAGCCACCTGAAGCCTCGCTGGTCCCAGGGCCGGCAGAGGACGTATCCCACGGGATGCCGGGCTGTGCTTAAATTTTTAAAATTTTGCAGAAAAAAGCGAAGGCGCAGGGCACCCCGCAGTGCTGCCATGGCGCTGGGACACCAAGGGACAGCAAAGCCAAGTGCCACGCAGACACCTGCCATCCCACCGAGGCCTCGCCGGGCCAGATCCTGCCCCGAGGGGGTGAACGGGGCGCTGGGGCACCCCGGGGAGCCACCGCCTGCCTGCGCTGCCCCACGAGGTGCGGACACCCATGGGTGCCACCCGGCTGCCACCGCTGCTGCAGGCAATGTCCGGAGCAGGACTGGCTCCGAGGATGTCTGCCTGGTGACTGGTGATGTCACAGCTCCCGGGCTTCTGATTGGCTGGAAGTGTTTGGGTGGGGTGCCCCCCTCTGCCCCCCAGGACTTTGGGGGTGCTGGATGGGACATGGGGGTCCACAAAGCCGACTGGGGTCTGGGTCTGCGCTGCCTGCCCCGTAGCCACGTCATCATCCTGCCTGCCCCATAGCCCATCCACCCCATAGCCCATCCGCCCCATAGCCACACCCCGAGCCTGCCTGCCCCATAGCCATGCTGCCCCCCGTGCGCCCCATAGCCATGCGTTGAGCCCACCAGCCCCACAGCCATGTTGTGCGCCACCCACCCCACAGCCGTGATTTGAACCTGTCTGCCCCATAGGCGTGCCGTGCCCTCACCCGCCCCGCAGCCACACCACGAACCTGCCTGCCCCACAGCCACGCTCTGGCCCCTTCCGCCCCACAGCCACGCCATGGCCCCCCCCTTGGCTCCACCGTGTCACCCCACCTTCCGCTCCACAGCCACTCTGAGCCCCCTTGGCCCAAGGGCATCCCCTGCCACCCCATGGCTACGCAGCGCTCCACCTCTGCCCCACATCCCCACCGTGCCCCCTTTTGCCCTCCCCGTGCCCCACTGTCCCCGCGCCCCCGGCAGTGGCACCTCTGGGTGTCGGTGACATGGAGCACGCCACTGCCGCGGTCGGAGATGAGGTCCCGCTGCTCCTCGGCCATGGCTCCGCTCTCGGCACCCCGATCGATGAACAATGAGCGCCCCGAGCTCCGCCGCTGGAAATACCCCCCGGGCCCTCACCCTGCCCCACCACCCCGGGGGGGCAGCGGGGGTGTCCCAGAAAAAAGCCCCATTGGCTGCCAGCAGCCGCATCACCTGTTGCCAGGCAGACCTCTACTCGGCAGGTCTCCGATCTCGAAATGATGCCGGATCCGGCCGCCAGCACGGTGGCCACTTTGTGGGGCATCGCATCCCACCCCACCGCCGCGGGCACATCACGACGTCCTGCCTGGTGACACCCGGAGCCGTGGGCCTGGGGGCTCTGGTACCCCTAGGTGGGGCAGGCAGGAGGGGGGATGTGGGGTACAGGATGTAAGAAGTGGGATGCAGAGGTGGGTTGGGGAGGTGGGTTGGGAAGGTGGGATGTCGAGGTGGGATGCCATGGGGAGGGCTCCCCACACCAAAGGCCGAGCAGGACCCTCCGTAGGGGCACGTCGTCGGGGTACACCCCTTCTCACTCATCTTCACTGACACCAAAAAGCTGCGTTTCACCCCAAAATCCCACTTGAGGGTCCCTTTGGAACCCCCCCCAGGTTGGGGACCCCTTGGCCAGCACCTCTTGGGCTGAGGGGGTGACAATTAAAGGACCACCAAGTGTTTTGAAGCCCCCTCTCCCTCTTGGGACACCCCCCTTGTCCTGCCAGCAGCGGCTTCCAGGGGGTGGCTGAACCCCCAGACCTGAGAGAGGAGAAGGAGCCCCTGGAGGTGGGTGACTCCCGAAGCTCCAGTGGGAGTGGGGCGGGGGGGGGGCAGCGTGGGTCCCCCACCCCACAGCCCCGCCAAGCGCTGCGCGGGTGAGAGCAGCCCCGCACCCCCGCAATGCTGAATTTAGGTGATTTTACACAAGGACATGGGGCAGTCGGGAAGGTGACATGTTCCCGGGTGCCAGTGCTACATGATGGGGCTGGCCTTGCCGGGAATGCCACATTCCGGCATTGCCGGGAATGCCACATGGAACTGGCTGCAGCCGCAGCAACCCAGCACCACCCTGAAAGTGAAACTCCAACTGTGAAATCAAAAGCAATCGGCCGGAGCATCACCTGTTCCCGGGCAAACCTCCCCACGCGTGGCTCCAGGGCCAGAAATCGGTATGGCTGGGGTTCCTCAGTGGCTCCATCCCTTCTCCCGGGTCAGTCCCAGAGCCATCACGCTGGGAGAGTGGGGCTAAGGAATAGTCCAAAAGCATTCCCAAGGAGCGGGGCAGGGTCTCCCAGCTGATGCTTGTTTCTGGAGGAGAAGCAGGCACCCATGGGACGATGCTCCAGCTTCCCGGGTGGGAAAGGGCAGCCCCCGCGCAGAGGAAGGGCTTCGGTGCTGGGAGCACGGTTCCGACCCCCCGGCTCACACGAGCCAGTCCGGAAACCGCCCCGGGGTACCCAGGGGCGTCCCACCAGCTTCCCCCCGGGCCACCTGCGTCCCCAGCTCCTGGCCCCAGCTGCACCCCTCCCCGGAGGCTATTTTGAAGACAAATCTGCTGCTTTTTAGGTGATGCCGCATTTAGAAACCGTGTTTCTAAAGGTGTTAAAAAAAAGAAAAAAAAAAAAGAAAACAGAAAAGGAAAAAAGCGCTTAAAACCCTTCCATGGATGTTTTGGCTCTGCCCTTGCTCTCAGCCTGTGGTGGGCACTGGGGGGGTTGGATTTTTTCTCCAGCTCCAGCCCTGCTTGGCTCCTTGTTGGGGCCACAACCCAACCCCCCCCNGGGGCCACGCTCTGAGCACATTCCGTGACCAGCCCCAGCCCTAAAGGAGAACTAAGGAAAAGTCTGAACAGGAACTTGTGAGCGAAAGCCTGACTCGCAAACCACAAAGGCAGACTGGGGGCTGGGGGAGAGCCCTGCTCCCCCCCCGCGGGCTGAGCCCCCAGCCAGGGGACACCAGCACCCAACCAGCCCTCGCTCCTTACAGGCGTTTCCATCACCTCCTACAGGACTTTATTCCCCCCACAACCCCAGCTCCTCCCACTATACCTTGCACCGTGGCATCTCAAGTGTTTTAAACCTGTAAAGTGATTTTCCTGGGAAGACACAGCTGTTTTTACCGAGCGGCGTTGCGTTCAGCCTGCCTTATCCTTCTCGCTCTTCCGAAGTTTTCACTCAGACCCAGTACAGGGTCCTCACCACCCTGTCACCCCCCACCCCAGGCTTCTTCCTATTCATGCTGCCCATGAAAAACTTGACAAGCACCATTACAGGAGGCTGGGGAACCGGCTGGGTTTTCTCTGGGGGAGGGGAATAAAAAAAGAAAAAAAAAAGCCCTCTGGAGCAAGGAGCATTTTCAGGACTCAGCTCAAACCTGCCGGTTCCCCGGGGGCCTCGACCCAAGCCAGCAGAGCAATTATTGCGCTCAGGGAGGTGGAAATAATCCCTCAGGCATCCACGTGAAGCCAATTGTCACCAGCCCAGCCTCCGCCTCGAAGCCCGCAGAAAGGGGGAACAAACCCACGTTTCCGCAGCACAGGATCAGCCCCCGGGAAAACACGAGGGGAATGGCTGAGCCGAAGGGATCACCAGCGAACAGACCCATCTCCGGGGTCTTTGCAGCCCCCGAGCAGCCCCGTGCAGGGACGAGCATCCCGGCTGGGGAGACACGGGGTGGGCAGCCGTGCGTGTCCCCCACCCACGCAGCCACCACCCAGCTGCAGGGGGTTTGCAGGTAACGCGGTTCCGCACGGATCACTCAAGACAAACCAGCTGGGTAAGGGGCAGGGACCGGCCGGAGCCACGAAACCCATCCACGCCACTCAGCCAGGAGAGTCTTTTCCTCCAGATAGCCCTGGGACGCACTCCAGGCAGCCAGCACTGCGGTTTCTCTTCCTCATTCTCCATTTCTCCCCTGGGGAGGGGGGGGGGGGGGGGGGGGGGGGGTGGTTCGCACCGACATGGGAAGTTACGTCAAAGACATCAGCCCAGCTAAGAAATAAAAGCAATTTTTGCCATTAATTTTGGAGCGAGCCCAGGGAAGACCCTGCCCATGGCACAGAACGAATGGGCTGGGCTTATAGCAGCTCATCCCGGACAGCCCCACACGCCCGGCAGAGCTCCTGCTCCCAAAGATTGGGGGCGAATAAAGCAAATCCACCTTCCCGCACGGCACAAAGCTCCTGCCACCTGCGCGAGCCCCGGGAAACCTCCCCAGGGAGGATATGCCAAGCAGGGCAGTAGGTCCAGGTTCCACCTGCCCACGAAGGTCCCAGCTGGTGCTTCGGAAACCTGCTCTCCAGAGCCAAAGGAGGCCAACGCCACCGCCAGGATCACCGCCACCCAGTGCCAGCCAGGTCCATGCTTCCCGGAGGTCGGCCTGACCCTGCTGCATCAGGGGAACCCACCAAGCAGATGAAAATCTGCTTCCCTTCTCTTGCCCTGGGAGCGGTGGGGAGCAGACACCTTCCCATTTCCACATCTGCCCTTAAAAACAGTGGGATAAGTCAGCCTGCGCCAGGGTGGCTGTGCTCCGCCTTGGTGGGCAGCGGAAGGGAGATGGAACTGATCAGAAAACATCACAAACTGCACCCAGAGACAAGATAGGTCTGTCATACTGTGTCTTTTCATATCATTTTATCACCACCTCTCTGGGCAGCCTGTGCCAGGGTTTCACCACCCTCAGCGTAAAAAATTTCTTCCTTGTATCAGGAATCAGGTATCTGTATTAGGTACCTAGATCTACCCTCTTTTAGTTTAGAATCATTAACTCTTGTCCTGTCACAAAAGGCCCTGCTAAAAAGTCTGTCCTGTCTTTCTCATGAGCCCCCTTTGAGTCCTGAAAGTCCAAAAGGGCTCTCCCCGTTCCCGTAGAGCTTTTCCTAAACGTGCCCTGTGAAGCGGCCACATCCATGTCACCTGGGACAGAGCAACACCTACCAGAAAAGCAACAGGTTTCACCATATATGAGTATATAAAAAAAAAAAAATACTGCTTAGAGCTGTTAGTAACACGCCACCCCTTCGGCACCCGCAAACAGCGTCCCGCTCCCCTGCCCCACTCCCCCCAAGTTCAGCGCCACCTCGGCTCAGCCACTGCTGGTTTCGTGTTTTCAACACCTTCTCCAGACAGAGTTCAAAGAACACTTCAAGTACAGGAAAACAGCGATTTCAACTGCAAATAGTGCACTTTTAAGACAGTAAAGGAAGTTTGTTCTGAAGTTTTCCATGGCCACCTATAAAATTACAAATAAAACACCGTGGCTGCGCCAAGGGAAATGCTGGCTTTGGAACATCTGTCCAGGCAGAGATTTTTTTTTCCATGGAAAGGGGAAGTCATGTATTAAGCAACAGTTTGCAGAAACCCCAGCAGTATTTAGCCTGCTCACAAGCCCAGCTTTCTTCTCCACAGCAGGGACACCTCCAAGAGATCATGACTCACTTCGAAACCACAAGCATCCAAGTAGTTTTCACTATGAAGACCGAGACACACCATGGCTGCAGATCAAGACAGCCTGGTTTCCTCCGCTGTGAAACTCATCCCCTTTCACCGCAAACGAGCTAGCGCTCAACAAACGAAGACCAAGTTTGACAGGAGCAACATGCCCTGGATCCAACCCAGGCTGAGTAACTCTACCAGAACAGAGCCTGCTTGGAGAGCGGAGCGCCTCCAACAGCACCGTCAGTCAAAGCATGCTTTTCAGGAGTGGGCAGGTGAAGGGATTCCCCATACAGTGTTTTAGGATGCAAGGGTGGGAGAGCGCCCACGCCGAGGCAGTGAGGTTCTCAAGCCTCAGGATTTGGAGGCAGACCCTGTCCAAGATCCCAGGACATCAAAACATTGCCTTCCAGCTTCATTTTATAGCTCACACATCATGTGTAAGGCTATTCACGTTTGCTCTGTAACCATGCTAAGAATCCCAAGGTTTTTCAATCACTTCCAATAAATAACCATCACTTAAACCTGACAACAAGTACCACTAGAATCATAAATCATAGAAAGGTTTATGTTGGAAAGGACCTTTCCTTTCCAGGTTAAAGACTACCTTTAATCTCTAGATTATTTTAAGATTATCTAGTTCCAACCCCCCTGCCGTGGCCAGGGACACCTCCCACTAGACCAGGTTGCTCAAAGCCCCGTCCAACTCTGTCCAGTCCTCCCAGACAAATGTTTTCCCAGCTCCAGATGAGCGAGCGAGCTCATTGCCAGGCGTCCCACCGAACACACGACTGTACCTGAGGACGCAAAGCACGACAAGTTGTAGCTGCCTCCACAATAAACACACCGCACTGCTGGGGGGACGCAGGACAGCATAACGCAGACCCACACGAGGGCTGACGCCACCACTGCACAGGAGGAATTCTGACAATTTCATCTCATCACCTTGACACCACAAGCATAAAGAACCCACCTATCTCAAACTATCCTTCTCAAATGCTGCGTGCCAGTAAGCCTTCACTTGGTCTAAAATCACGCTACAGCTGAGGAAGTGACAGGAACAGGAGCAGTTACAAACCCTGTAAAGCTACGAAGAGAAAAATCGGCAGAGGTGGAAATGGGCATTTATTCTGGGTGATGGCAAACATCAGTGCAGGAAGCAGGACATGACTAAGAAGTGAGGAGTCATTTTTCTTAAATACCTCTGGAAATATAAACTGGGAGCTGAGCTGAGGGAGCTCTAATTCCAGTGCTTTTAGAAGTTTTTCCCATATATATATTCAAAAGCACCTCTGCTGCAGCAGTACTAACCACCACCCCAACAATAACTGATTCCACGAAACCGCTCAACTTCAGAGCATACCTCAGTAAGAAAACACACACTTGAGAAGAGTTTTAAAAGAGAGCTTTAATAACGAAAGGTGCAGCGTTGTTTACAGACGACGTCCACGGCGACCACCCTTTCTGCGAGTGCTGTCAGAGGGGATGGGGGTGACATCCTCTGCGGGGAGAAGAAAACCCCAAACACACCGTTACCTTCCCGAGGTACCCCAAGAAGCCAAGCGGGCACAGCCACCCAACCCCAGCAGTCACCCCGACACCCCACAGAAGTCACGCACAGCACAACAAACGTTCCATGGGAGCAAAGGTATTTGTGAACTCGCCAAGGGCTGGATACCCCAGGATTTTAACACTCAGGAAGCAAAAAACCCCATCTCCCATCCCAGTTAAACCAAGTAGCCACCACGTTTCCAAAGAAACAGAGGGTGCTTGATAGAACTTTCCGAGCAGCCAACACAGACACCTCTTGTGACTCCCCTGCAAAGTCTGGGACTCTCCGTTATTACTGAGTCAGTCTTAAACCAAGACCAACACAGTATTTCTAAGGTGACTGCAGGGCTCTGGCACAAACACTGTTACGTCAGAGGTGCACCAGCATCCTGCCATGCAGCTGGGGCTTATTGTGCAGACAGAAACTTGGTTTCTGAAGTCTGCTCACGCCACCTCCTGGTAAATCTTCAGTTTAAGAATCTGTTTAAATTAAATCATACCTACAGTGCCATCTGACAGGGGCCAAGCAGAACATCCCAAAGAACATATCAGGCGGCATATACGCCTGCAGAGCTCCTATTACTAAGTAATCCCTCAAAACTGATTTTTTGAGGTCGCAAGGTTCTGTGTGTGCATATGTCTACCGTGACATAGGCATCTAGCTATTGCTTTCTTCATCACTCACCAATGCGGCCGATCTTCATTCCAGATCGGGCCAGAGCTCTCAGGGCTGACTGGGCACCAGGTCCAGGAGTCTTGGTCCTGGAGGAGAGAACCAGAACCCACAATCCCTTAAACGATTCAGAAGTTGAACGCAGTTCACAAACAACTAGTAGTGTTAAAAAAAAATAACAGTTTCCCCACCCCAAAACATCCGGATACCAGAACTAACCCTCCTCCTGTCCTCAGACCCAAACCATTCACAGCCACCAGACACGCACTTCACAGTCACTCCAAGGTAACACACCTCCACACTGACACCTCCCCATCCGCTATCGGATAAAAATAAGAGCACACTCCAACACCACCAACTGAAGACGTCCATTCAAAAGGGGTTCCAGATGCTCAGTGAGAGGTGACATCACCCAGTCACCATATTAAGTGATAAACACCCTTGAGGTCAGGTTTAAAGTCAAACTGCCAGGGCGCATCTACCTTCCCAACAGAGGCAGCGCAAAGAAGGGACGTGGTGCAATCTGGCACAGTTCTAAGACCGGACACATCCTCTGGGAATGCCAGGGCCCAGCCCTTCCGACGTACCTATTGCCACCAGTAGCACGCAGCTTGATGTGCAGGGCTGTGATGCCCAACTCCTTGCACCTCTGGGCAACATCCTGGGCAGCCAGCATAGCTGCATAAGGAGAAGACTCATCTCTGTCCGCCTTCACCTTCATGCCACCAGTCACACGGCAGATGGTTTCCCTACGGAAGGGAAATAAGACACTCAGAAAAAAAGCCTTTCCTCTTTCCTCCCCACAAACCAGCTTCTGGGTAAAGACAGAATCTGTTTGGATCAACAAGCTGCGATCCAGTACCTTGCGCACAGTATTCATCACAGAGGAGCACACCAAGCCATCTGGTCTGTGTTCACATACACACACCATCTTAACATAGAGCTCAGCAGAAGCTCAAGGATTTCAGCGCAACCTCCTGCCAAATCTCATTCCTGTTTTCAAAACTAAAGGAGCCAGGTACTGCAAGGAGGCAATCGGCACTCGATACTCACTTGCCAGAGAGATCAGTCACATGGACAAAAGTGTCATTGAAGGAAGCAAAGATATGGCAGACGCCGAACACATTTTCTCCTTCAGCAACTTGAGGTCCCAAGCTGATGACCTGTTCTTCCTTCTTCTCCTTGCCCTTACGAGGTGCCATTTCTGAACAAGAACAAAAAAGAAGCATGAGTGATGGTGGATTTCTCAGCATTCTTTCACAGGATTTTACGAAATCCCCTGCTACTTCAGCTCTTTACCAAGCAAGACAAGCAAGTTCCCATTGGCAAAATGCAAGTTGTAATTCTGGGGTACAAGCGGACTTCTTACAAAACCCAAGATTCCTAGCTTTGCTGTATGCTGACAGGTCACCACCCACAACGGTTCAGCGGGGTCTCTCCTGCTGCACTCCATAGCAGGAGCTACCCAAGCTGTGCTTCAAGGCAGCTCATGTCCCAGCCCGACGGTCCCCTCTCCACAGAGAGCGACACCCGCTACTCGCCCCGCCGGGCCCGGGGGTGGGCCAGCCCGCCGCCTCGGCCGAGCACAGACCCGCGGTCCAGTCTCCCCGTTCCTCCACCAGGCCAGGCCCGGTCGCCCCCAGCCGGAAGGACCGGCCCTCCCGCGGCCGCCCAGCTACGCCAGCCCCCGGCTCACCCGCGGCCTAGCGCTGGGCCGCGCCGCGACGAGCCAGGCCGGCCGCGCCTCCCTCGCTNNCTCGCCCCGCCGGGCCCGGGGGTGGGCCAGCCCGCCGCCTCGGCCGAGCACAGACCCGCGGTCCAGTCTCCCCGTTCCTCCACCAGGCCAGGCCCGGTCGCCCCCAGCCGGAAGGACCGGCCCTCCCGCGGCCGCCCAGCTACGCCAGCCCCCGGCTCACCCGCGGCCTAGCGCTGGGCCGCGCCGCGACGAGCCAGGCCGGCCGCGCCTCCCTCGCTGGGCCGGGC
>VZSF01010918.1:0-14960 GCA_013398295.1 Chionis minor
GATGGGGGGATGGAGGGATGGAGCCAGCCGCGTCACTCCTGGGCTCCCCCTAACTCCTAATTAACCCAAGCAGGATAACGGTGCCAAACCTTATCCAAAGGTTAGCGGCTCTCGAGGGGGCGTTTGAGCTGCGGATCGTTTCAGCCGAAGCCAAAGGGAGAGAGAGCGGCTGGGGGGGGGGCGCCGGGTNGCAGGAGCCGCAGGCTCCCCCCTCTGCCCGCGGCTGGCGCTTTCTGGCACCAACCGCTTCTCCGCAGCCGCTCCCCGGGGTGGGCTGAGGGTCTCGTCCCCTCCCGAGCAGCCCTGGCAGAGCTCGGGGGGGTGCAGCCCTGCTCCTGCCGGGAATAGCTCGTCCAGACCCCCCCCCATCCTCTCCAGGCACCGGCAGATCCCAGCCGGAGGAGCGACTCTGCCTTATCTCTGCTGAGCAGGCTCGGGGGGCATGTGATTGGGTCTTCTGGTTAATAAGGTGAGGGAAAAGAGCTGTTCATGATCAAAAATCATTTAAGGAAAGCAGGGAAAGTCACCCCGGGGTGGGTTGCCTTTCTACGGCCCTCGCTGCAGCCCCCCTCCAGGCTGCTGGGCAGCAGGTGCGTGAAGGTACGATTATTTGGGACCGGGATGAGCATCCACAGCACAGTCAGGCTCCCAAACCCCAAAGGATTTGATTCTCGTGGGCTTCGGTGGGCTGCAAACCACCTCAAACACACCGTCCTGCAAATTGCTCGCCCCCTGAAAAAGGGGGACGTGCAATTCCCATGCGCTCAGCTTCACCCTCCCCAGTAACACGCGTGAAAAGTGTGGGTGTCTCCCCCCAAATCCTGCGCAGCCTCCTTGCTCGTGCCACAATATCCCCCCACACCCCAAAAACCTGCTGCCGGGCACCGTCCGCAGAGCTGCCAGCTGCAGAGATGGGAAGACCAGGGTGGGCACCTTCTGCCCAACCAGCCCAGAAGCTCCCCCAGCCACGTCTGCCCACGGAGCAGCCTGCCCACGGCATCCCTCACCCAGGGCAGGCTCTTGGAGGAGCAGCCACCCCTCCGGAGAGGTGCGTGTGTGCCTAGAGATGCGATGGCAGGAGGCAGAGCCCCACCTGGCCCCCAGCCCTTGACTAAAAGCCCCTCCTGGTTTCTGGCCCAGGCCCCGACCATCCCCGCAGCATCAGAGCCGCGCAGGAGCCTCCGCTCCCCACCACGAGGGATGGCGAGCTCCATCCCGGCTCTGCCTCCCCATCCCCGCCTCCGGCACCGCGCAGGGGAGCGCTGACAGGATAATAAAGAGTCGCACGGTATACTATAAAAAGGCAATTAGATAAACTGCTGGATGGGGACCAGTTTCCGTGACCTAGTTAATAGCTCCGGGAATCTGGGGAGGGCAGGGAAGGAAAGCGGTGGCAGCGCGTGGTGAGGGGGTTTTGGAGGGGAGGAAGGGCCGCGGGGTGCAGCACAGCGCTCCGGAAAAGGCCGGAGCAAGCAGCCCTGGCACAGGGCACCAAAGATCCCAGCCCTGGCTTACAGCGTCTCCTTCGTGCCCGTGTTTAGCGCTTGCCGTCAGCATTTCGGGTATAAAGTGCAAAGGCTGGATATAGAACCGTTTCACACGCCAGCTGCTGTTTGGTTCAGGCTCTGGATGTTGAGGCTGAATTCACGCACGGTTTGGTGTTCAAGACAAAGACAGCAGGAGCCAGAATAACAGATACTTTGCAGTAAAATAACCATAATGGAGTAAAATCCAAAAGCAAAGTCTGCAGGAGAAAGCCCGCAGTAGACGTCCCCTCTTTATTTCTTTTCTTTTTTTTTTTTTTAAATGATCACAAAATGGCTGCCTAGATTATAGAGACATAAAACAAAGACAGAGCATATAAAAGGCTGGGAATATCATCATTTTAGATAAACATGTCTTGCAGTAAGAAAATTCACCTGGAGAATACGTGAAAACTAAACAGAGGCTTCTAGGTTTAACCTTACTCTTCCTAAAATAGATTACTTCTGATCTCTAATCTGGGAGAGAGTTTGTACATGAATCTCTATAATTTTAATTTCCCAGAAGGGAAGAGCCCTGATAAACCATTATCGTCTATCAACTAAAAATTCATTTGCTATTTGACCACAACATGTTTTCAAATATACTTCCAGTAAGTTAGAATTCAATTTAACTCAGAGTTTGTCTTTATCGTTGACATAAAAATTAAGTGATAGCCATTGGTTACTTGCGATGCCGAATTCCCAGCTCACTATGCAAGTAATATTGTTCCCACGAGCTTAGCAGCATTTTCATTGACTTAATATATAAAGCTTCATCACTGTCAAATTAAATATTCATATATCTACATGCTCTTGTATTTCATAGGAAACGATTATGGGGTAGGAAAGCAAAATGCGCATTTCCTCTAAGCCAAGCTTTTTAAGGTCAACTTGCAAATAAAGAGCCCTTCTCTCCTGCTACGGTTGTAGAGTCTAAGTGCTGATTTTCAAAATTAAATTATCGTGCTCCCCAGCCCTAGATTGGCTTGTTTCTTCCATCAACATTTTTTTTTTTTCCTTTTTCTTTGGGATTTTAAACAAAATCGGAGCCAACTTGCAATGAAAGTGCAAGCTGCAGGGAGCTGAGCATTACCTATAGCTACAGGCCAACCGGCGGGGACGGCGCAGGCAGCATCCGTGCATCCGTGCCTGTCTCTCCCAGCCCAGCCCAGCGTATTCCCGGGCGGAGCAGGGACCAGGAGCCTGCCCAGGAGGGCATGTGTGCGGCCACTGGGCTCAGGCGAGGGGCAAAGGCTCGTGATGTCCCCCCGCTTGCTCTGTGGACCCCGGCCCTGCTCCCCGCGGCGACCCCAGCTCCTCACGCAGCCGCCTCCGGACCCAGCGGCCACTGGCTGGATCCCACCCTCCTGCTCCCGCTCCCACACCCGGCCGAACCCCGGCTGGCAAATGCTGCTTCAAGGCAGAGTAAAAGCTGCTGCAGTGAACGGTGACTGGTCTGTACTGGAAATTTCTCCTTAAGCAGCCTGTGGTCAGGTGATGCCCCAGCACTGGGGAGGTTTTACATTGTCTTTTTTTTCCTTACATTTTCCCTCTTTTTTCCTTATATTTTTCTCTCTTTTTTCCTTACATTTTTCTTTTTCTTTATGTTTTTTCTTTTTCCTTATGTTTTTTCTCTTTTTCTTACATTTTTTCCTCTCCTTTTTTTCCCTTACTTTTTTCNGAGGAAGGGCCTCTCAGAGCAGAGGGATGTCACCGACAGCCAGCTTGCCTTTGGGGTGTTTCCTGTCAGGAGGGCTCAACCTCAGCCAGCTCCATCCCCATCTGTCCATTTTCCTTCTCCGTTTTGGGTTCCTGTCTGATCCAGGCAGGTCGAGGACGCGGACCGTTGCTCACATCCCTTGCAAACATCTCCCAGCCCCAGGCAAAAGCCAAGACCGGCACATTGGGAAAACCTGGCCCTCGCTTTGTGGTATTCCTGGCAATTCAGCCAAGGCGAACAAGGGAGGGCAGCAGGCACAAGCTTGTGTATTGTCCTTTAACAGGACCTTGCTCAGTATTTTGGAGTGACACAAACAGGGGGGACGCCTAAGCCAGGGTCTGGTGCTACCTGAAAAACTGCAGTTGTGTCCCACATCTCTCTATGGAGCCTCACGCACGGAGGCTGCTATTCCCAGAGGCAGGATTTAGATGTGCAGCCTCCCCCTGCTGACATCACCAATTATTTTGGGCTTTGTTTTTTGGGCTTTTTCTTTTTTTCACCAGAGGCCAAAAATAAAAGCCACGTAAAGGATACAGTCAAAATCCGAGCCGAGAAAAACGTGGCGTGAGGTTATTACTGTGTGGTAAGGAAAACCAAAGGGCAAAGCGAGGTACGTCGTTGCTTGATCCAAAGGGAAAGGCAGCGCAGCCCGCAGCAATCCTTCCAGTGCCGTTGCGTCTGCTGCTGGGGAGGATGAGAGGGAAAAGCTCACCTTGTGCTGGTGTTTGGGAGCCCTCCACGTGCCCACTGGCAGCCACCGAGAGACCAGTGCCTGTGGGTGAGGATGGGAGCTGCGCTCTGCAGTGCGGGCAGAGTCCTGCTCTTAAAAACAAACAAACAAACAAAATCAATAAAGCAAAGCAAAAAAAAAATAAAAATCTTCCTTTTTTTGCAGAAAGGCTCCACACACATGGCGCTCTCATCCCACACGCTCCAGCGTGAGCCCTGAGCTGCACGGTGCTGGGAGAACGCGAGCGCCGGGCTCCCTGCAGCCTTCCCGGGACTCACGGCATAACTGAGGGGAAACGCAGGGAAACAGGGTTTACCCATGGCTTCATGCAAGCGATGGAGAACCCCTGCTTATTCCTCGCATGGCTCCGAGCGATCAGCTCATCACGGTGTCCTGCTCTGCTGCTGCATCCAGCCCCCAGCGAGTGTCTAACCCTCGGCACAGCCAAGCAGCTTGCGCTGCGGACGGCTCCTCCGTGCCGACTCCGGATCCTGTCACGGGGACAGCACGTACTCGTTACCGTCTTAATGTAGCATTTCTACACAGTTTATCAAATACCCTGACCTGGAAAGCTTTCCTGTCAGCACTTCAGGTTAGGAGAACTGGGATGGGGTAATATTTATTGTCCTTACGAGCAGCGAGCCACGCTGCAGGAGCATTCCCAATCCAGGGGCACCAAAGGAGCGCAGCCAGCACCAAAGGGTCTCAGCATCAACCCCATATGCAGGAAAGGCCAGACCGCTGCAGAGAGGCTTTTCTTCTTTCATCTAGTGTAATATACAGGAAAAGAAAAAAAAAGCAGGCATTGGGACACGACTGAAATTATCCCTCACCAGGAGACAAGAGGAAGGGAACAGACCGTGAGCTGCAAATCACAGCAGCAGCAGAGGATGTATTTTTTGCGACTCGGCAGCATACCCCGCTGCGCAGCTCGCGCTGCCCCACAGCAAACGTTTCAGCAAAACAGGAATTTCACCCGTTAGCACTGCTGAAAACCCCACGGGAGGTTCGCTGTCAGGCTTCCCGGCGAGCTGCTCCGCTCCGGGGAGAGGCCGAAATGGGCGCAGGAGCATGGAAGGTCCAACCAGCCTGGTGGTCCTTGCCCAGGGGGCTGCTGCCAGGAGCCCGAGGGGCCTGGATTAACCGCTGCTACAGGGACAGCTTTTGCACCCTTCCATGAATTTAGCTTAAACCTTTGAATTAAAAGGGGAAGGCAAATGGGATTATAAAAAATGCTTCCTAATAATAGTGCTTCACACCTTCCCCCCCCCATGCAAAAATATTATATATATACACACATATATATATATAAAAAAATATGCACACACATGCATTTATCTACTCAGCATGACACGTAACTCCTTGCACCTGCAAAACTAGGCAAAACCACTCCTATGCCTGTCAAGAAAGCTGAGAAACCAAGAGCTCGCCCGCTCGGGGAACGCCGAGTCCCAGCTCCCCAGCCCTGCTCCGTGCTCACGCTGCCCAGAGGTGTTTTACAGCCGCCGCCGCGGCGGTGCCCGGGCTGCTGGTGGGGATGTCTGTGTCGTGCTGCTGGCACTGCCACGGGGAGGGGGGGGAACACTGTTATGCTGCCTTTCAGACACGATAAACGGAGGCACGAAGAGACAGGTACGACAGGTACATACGCATCTAACTCCCACACTACCCCCTGCAGAAAAAGGCTGTTAAGCACTTCATTACGTACATACATTTTGGCCGAAATTACTGCTACAAACAGATTTTTTTTTTCCCCCCGACACCAGACGTCACACTAATAATGTCCGAATCTCAAACCTGCATCTTTGTCACAGGAGGACCCACTTCATGCTTTAGCCATTGGCTCTGATTCCTTTTTAAGTGCCCTGCTCCCCCACAGCCTTCAAAAACTTACTTTTTAAAATAAATATTTTTTTGGTTTGGGTTGGTTTTTGGTTTGTTTTTGGTTTTTTTCATTTTCTTTTTATTGCATTGACCTTATTTTAGCCTTAAAACCCTAAGCACTAAAGTAGCATTTCTGCTCGCTCCCCCCACCCTTCCTAGCGAGCAGCGGGTGACAGCACGGGGCGGCTGTCCAAGGCTCAGAGATGCTCATGGTGGCAGCACGGCCACCCTCCTGCCCCCGCTGGGCACACCAGGAGCCCAGCCCAGCCCAGCGCATCTCTTCGGGCCACACTGTAGGTTTTGGAAGGGGTTTTACCCTCCCGTGCTGCTGCTCTTCCACCTTACCCATCACTGCAGGCTCAAATGCGGGGGAATCCCACCTTGATGATTCGCTGTTCCCCTATGCCATTTTCTTCCTGGGGTGGCTCCTGATAGAAAAAGGGGGACACGCTGCTTGGTGAAGCGCCTCGTTGAGTCCCATGGAAGAGTCCATGAACGCACTAGTCGGGCTCGCTGCATTGGTGGCTCAGGAGCTTTCTGAAGCCACGTGGACCATCACCTTGCACATGTCCACACGGCTGTAAACAGCCATCCAGGACCAGCTATGGCCACCCAGCTTATCAGTGTTGCTAACGGCTCTGTGAGGAGCAGCAGGGTCTTGGGCTCTCAATGGCCATGGAGCTTTAAGGCTAAACAGGGCTGAGATTCGCGCTAGGAGCACATTTTAGAGGACCATAGGTCCATCACCCTGAATTTATTTGAATGCTGCCAGTGCTCAGCTGACCAGACTGGCTTGTGTGGTTTCCTTGGCAGGGTCCCTGGAGGAGGAAACAGCTTCCCAGTCCCTTCGAGTCCCCAGTTCTGCTGAAAACCCTGAAGGGAAGGAGGGGTTGGAATTTATTGACCGCTCCGTCTCTCCAGCATCTTAAATGATGTCCTCATCATAAAACAGAATGAAAGGCAGAGATCCCAAAGTACCAAAGACCCAAAGCCACAAGTCCAAAACCCAGCGCTTTGACTTCCCAGCGTGTGGATTTGTGGTCTAACCACGTCAGCCCACCCCAGAACCAGGCCTCACTCCTGGGACGTGGTGCTGGGCTAACCCTGAAACCCTGCCGTGTCCACACCTCAGTTAAAGCTGCATTTGATCCAAACTGTTATTTGTCCTGTCAAATGAACATCCACCAAGGCTCCAGGTACCACTCCTGCTCTGCATGGGGATCCACGGGTCTTCAGCAAATACATTGACCAATCTCTTAGCCACCTTTGTTATCTTTTCATCCATTTGCACCCCAGTTTAGGCCTCTGCAAACGCGTACCAGAATATTCATTTCACAAGGGGACTCTTAAGTGTGGTCAAAGCCTTTAAACTTTGAAGAGAACGTAGCAGTCTGTAAACTCCAGGTGTTCCTATTAAACAGACAATTCTCACAGCAAACCTTTTGGCATCATAACACGATCTTCTTTTAATAGAATAGTACTTCTTAAGCAATCTAGTTAATTTGATTTATGAAAAAAGGAATTTGGAGAGTGTAAAACCTCAGGAAAAGAACAGCAGGGAAGGGAGCTCTGTGATTACCTCCCCCTGCAAACACGTAAACTGTGGCTGAGACAGATTAATAATGAGATTTAAAGTTACTACTTTGCCACAGAAAACAGAGTGAAAGACAATTGCAAGCCTGGGAAAGAAGAGAGCTGCGCGGTCTTGTCCTGGTTTGAGTGCAGGACTGTGATTCAGGAACACTCTTACAATACTAAACCACCTAATCTTGGGATTAACTCATTAAACTTGTTTTGGTGATCATATGGGGTAGAAGATCCTCAGGACTTGTTCCTCAAGACTTGCAGATGTCGTTAGACCTAGAACTGAGCACAGCACTGGCTCAGGCTCTTCGGGAGGAGCTGACAGCCTTCTCGCCCGGGCACAGCTCTGTGCCTGATAACGCTGGAGGCTTTGTTTTGCCAAAAACTCCTTTACATGGTACAAACCCCCAATGGGGAAGGGGCCACCTGAGATCCCAGAGCTTGTGCAGGAAAGCAGAGATGAAACTTTCTTGTTCCTGCTTCAGTCACAGAAACGTTGTCACTCCGGAGGAGTCATTTGAGCCCAGTCCAGCTCGCATCCCAGCTGGTAATGGGACAGAAGTGCCCGGAGGTGAAGTTAAACTAGAGGGTCTCACTTTCCATGGTCTGTCTAGGTGTGACTCTTTCTGCAAACCAGGATGCCTTTCTGGTCACCTGATGCCAAATTTCCCGCTGATATTCCCTCTAACATCTCTCCGGTTGCCATCCCAACAAAGCCCTCTGCAGGGATCCCCTCCTCACCCAACGGCTCTGCCCTGCTCAAACACTAGCCGTGCTGGGGGCTTGTGCACGTCCCAGTTCATCCCGCCCCTTCCACTGTCACATCTGTTCTGCCCCAGGAGGTGTCCTTCATGGTGTCCCCGCTCCTAACCCATGCGAGGTGACCTGAGTGATACTGCTGAACCAGGGGGACCAAAGGTGACGTTGACTTACTCTCATTAACAGGTAATTACTGAGAGGTCTGAAGCTGCCAGATTGGATAAATGTGCATTAAAATATTCCTTATTTTCTTTCATTTTTCCTGTTTCACTCAGAACAGGGCTCACTGAGTCCCAGACTAGGACCACCTTATAAGTTCTGTTATTGTAGGCAAGACGCTAGAAGTAGCACCTCCTCTTGCTCTGAGTCAAACCTCATATCTGCTGGGATCATCACCCAGGGTTTCTCGGTTGTGTTTGTGCCCATCAGTCAAATCGTTCTGAGGAAATTCAATCTTTAAAATGGTTTTTGCATTAACCTTCCCCATAGAAAGCCACCTGAAAGAGCAGTATAACAGTCACCTTTGAAACCAGCGCTCAGAGCAACCAAACAGCTGCTCCGCGACATCTCTCTGGGGCAACGCGAGAGGCTAAGGCAGCCAAAAAGTGACCGTCGCCAAAAGAAACTTCCTGAAAGCACAGTTACAAAGCTGGGAGGAGTTCGGAGCAGACCAGCCCATGTCCCCAGGAGCTCACCTGGTGTCCCGCAAGGGGACAAGGGTGTCTGCAGAACCGCCGCTGGGGCTGGAAGCAGGGACATAAGTCAGTAATGGTGTGATCAGTGGCATCTTACTTTTTTTAATGAACCTGTAGGACAAGGATTTCCCCCTAGCCCCCTTCCTCTCCTCTTTTCCCAGAGCTCATCTTTCACTTTGTCAGGCAATTCCCAGCTGGCCAGCTGCAGCCTGCCTCGCTCCCTTTTCCATTACACACTCGGCTGAGCTGAGGACGAACGGGCCCCTGGATTCCAGCGAGAAGGTAATTAATTGACTTTCTGCTCTCGTTGCTATGCGGCAAAGGTGGAAGCCGCAGCAGCTACAGTTCATTTTTAATCCTGGAAGATTAGTCACAAATAGCATCATTATGGAGACGATCAGCTGCCCACAATAAAGACACCGGCTTGGCGAAGGGGTGCTCTCAGGACAAGAAGGGCTGTGATGAAGAGACCAGGAGCCGTGAGTAGCGCACGCCCTGTTAACCACCCACCAGATATTAATATTGGAATCTCCTCTCCTGTGTAGTCTTTCTCCTCTTCATCTTAAACCTGTCCTAACCTCCAGGCTGGGTAGAGATCAAAGCCACCACTGCTTTGGTGGTTGAGGTAACTCCCGAGCCATACACTGCAGGTAGGAGAAAGAAAAAAATAATAAAAATTCACTTTTTGCAGGTGTAGGTGAAATAAATGGCTGATTCTGCACTGTGCCCAGCTCAGATGAGTGCCTTTCCCTGGTGTGACAGCAGTGCCGTGCCCTCGGAAGCACAGACGTCCCCAAGATGGGCTTCTTGGAGCGATGGAACGGCAAACTCTGCCAAAATTTGTTAGAAGATTATTTTTCAGCTGAAAGTACTTAAAACTATTCTGTAACCGAGACAGCAGGACCACTCACATGCAGAAAATCACACATATGTTGAAAATATGTTTGAATTTCAACTCTAGGCTCGCACTGGAAATCAATTCCTCTCTCTTCAGCAGTGACGAGTAACGGCAAAAACAAACCCATTTTGCTGCTGGGAAAAAAAACCCTATTAACTCGGGCAGGTGTGTCCATTCTAAGCTTTATAAAGTTTTTAGTAAATCTGTGTAAGAGCAATTGTTTTATTAGTTGTCCAAAAGATCTTATTCTTCAAGAGTTATGGATTTGCCCGATGGTTTTCAACTAAGCTGCTCTTCCCTCTCTGCAAAGTCATAATTTAAGCAATTCCCCAGTAACTGTGCTCCAGATTTAAAGCAGTTTGATAAGGAAGAGCTACCCCCGGGGGCAGGGGACTCGGGGACACTCCAGTATCACAGAGTTGCCCAAAACTGCTCCTGATGGTGCCTCCAACCTGCGCCAGCACCTCTCCTCCCCCAGCCAGAGCCAGGTGGGGAACGGGGGGACTTCTCCGGCCAGACTTCACTCTCAAAATCCAAGGGGGTTATATTTGGGCACGTTCATGCAGAGAAGGGCTTCTCACTGCGCTGGAATTCGGGGAATTCATGGCAGCCCCCCTGAGCAATCAGCTGCTCCTCCACAGCCCCCTCTCGCTGGCGGTGATTTCTCACGTCCCTGCAGTGCAGTGCCTCCAGCCCCACCAGGGCCGGGAGCGCTATTTGCCCGAGAAGGTCAGCAGCAGAACAAATATTTGCTCTTCCTGCATCTCATTCAGGGCTTTACAAGAATTAAAGTTTTATTTTATGATCAAAATTTGTATCTCACTTTCCCCCCCCCCCCGGTTCCCTGTTATCTCCGGGACCTATTCCTTCGATTTTCAGTTAGTACCAACGCCTCTTTTGCCAGCATCCGCACGCACAAAACCTTGTCAAGCGTCACTTTAACCTAATATTTCACCATGTCAGCCCAAGAATTGAGCCCTAAAGACAGCTTTTATGGCCTGGACTAGAAGCAAACCTGCTTAAGCAGCAGCATTTATGCAGATGCCCCACGGCGCACGAGTTCACGCCAAAACCACAGCGACATTACAAATGAAGACTGAGGGGCGCGAGGTCAGACCAAAGAAGTCACGCCATGGACAGATGGTGACAGTAAGGGGGTTAAGGAGAGCAGAGTGAGTCACCACGTGTCACCCAGACCCCCACAGCAAGCTGTGCAGACAGCCCCAGCCTCCTCCTGTTGGGCAACAAAACCTGTTGGCTTCAAGCACCACTCCTGGAGACCTGGTGGTTCAAAAGCACCTGCAGGTGCCTTCACGCCACCCTGTACGGCTCCCTGCAGGGTCGTCCCGACACAGGGCAAGACCCCACACTTGCATCAATAACCGCAGATGGGCTTTGTCTGCTTGCATGCCTTGTCCTCAAGAGCAGGTTCAACCTCTTCCACTCGGCAGTGTCCTGAGACAGGCTTGTTGGAGAATGAAGGCTAATTTCTAGTCAACCTCTGCTGCACAGTGAGAGGAGCACATGGGGGTTTGCTGTGAAAGGAGCCAAGGAAGGATGGAGGGAGGGTTTACCAGCCACGAGGTGAAATCTGCTGCGGGAAACAAGGCAGAGATCCTCTTCTTGTTTCTGCTCAGGGCCATCACCGAATTTACAGTGCCTGTAAAAGCGCAAGGCGCGCTGCCCTGCCAGCGTGCCCAGGAGAGCTGTCTCACCGTGCTGAGGTGACAACTGCTGTCCCACAGGGACCCGAGTGCAGGCGTCGCACGCAGGGAGCTGTGGAGGGGTCTCAGCTGCAGCAACACCGGGAGCAAAAGCGCATCGTTAAAGGTGTCAGTTTATAGCATACAGCTGTGTGGAGGCACAGATTCATTTTCACCTTTCTGAAACTGTTGCAAAGCCTGAAAGCAATCTCTTTCACTGCTCTTTGAGTGCTGGGAACTGCCCCCTTCGTCCCGGTGCGGTGTTTACTCTGAAACTTAATGAAGGTGACCCCTGTGCCCATGTTACTTGGAAACAGCTGTTTCTCTGTGCTCCTCACAAACTGTGTGGCTGTAAAGTGCTAAAAAAGGAAAGCGTGCAGACAGCAGCAGCATCCCAGGAAACTACCTTCAGATGGTCCCAACCCCCCTTTTTCCATCACCGCATCCAAGGGATTTCTGCTTGCATCATTACTAGCATTAATATACTTACCTGCATAATAGCTGTGCTTCCCCCTTCTCCTCCCTGCCAGTCTGCTGTCAGAAACTGGAAGGCAGCTCTGGGCTGCTCTCTGGAGTGATATTGAAGAAAATGCAAATTAAAAAAAATGTGTTTTACCATCTGAACATTTAACATCTCATGCAGATTTCATCAGCTTCGAACTTACAACCCACCATACGTTTCCTGTGCTTGACCAGCCATGCCCTGCGTCGCGATTTGCATCCGGCTGCACAACTGGACCACTTCCCTGTGCCCACGAGGAGACTGGGGAGCAGCTCTACTACATCTCTATGTGTGATTCACATCAGCCAAAAAAAAAAAAAAAAAAGTGCCCAAAGCTGTAAAGTGGCGTTTCTGAATGGGCACACACCCTTCGGCACAGCAGTGCCATATGAAAGACGCAGGTTTATTGCCTGAGCCATAATAAAATGCATTTTCATTTTAAATGGGGAGGGGGTGAAATGTAGGGGCACCCCGGTGCATGGATGTAAGTGCTGTATATATGAATACAGCGGCTACAGTAAGTCATCTTTTTCCCCCATGGAGCTACAGCAGGGTGTGATTTGGTTCAGTTGTCTGATGCCCCTACATTCCCTCTGGGTTACCAGGCAGGTACTGGAGGTACAACCACTCATCAACATCCATCCATCCATCCATCCATCCTTATTCCAGTTACCCCGTTGCCCAAGGAATTACGTTGCTCTTTGTGGGGGGGAAAAGGGGGCGATAAGGGAGGAGCAGCCACCTCCATTCGAAACGGTTGAGCTGAGCAGATTCAGAGCAACGAGCCCAGAACATTTTGCTGCGCTGCTGATACGCCGCGCGGGTATTGTTGTGACGGGCCACCAAACGCTCGGCGTACACAGGCTGAGGGGCTGCGATGGTGTAGATAGGAGGCCCGAAGCAGCGGGAGGCGATGGGGAATTATTCCGTGCCTTATCACCTTCGTTCAGCGTACGTCATCGTTTCTGCCCTTCCCCGGTCTGGCAGGTCCCAGAAGGACGCATCTGCCAGCGCTGCTCTCCTGATAAGGGAAGCTCCATCACGTACCTTTGTAGCTTCTCTCCTTTACATACTTTGCATAGCCACAACTGTCATTCTGCGTTTCTTAGATATAAGGACATTTGTAAGAAAGCACGCGCAACTAATTAAAATGCATATATTGGCTGTTGATGTCATGGTGGAGACCAGACCTGGAGATGTCTCAGTGTAACACGCAAGTTCATGCTGACTGCCGCGGTATTTAGTGGGAAGCAATATGATAATTACCTCAGGAAATATCGTCTGCACAAAAAGGTGTGGTGCACGTTTCCCCCTCCGCCTCTCCCCCTCCCCTTATTTTAACAGCAGAGATGAGATTCGGCGTGAGATGCTTTTTGAGGTGCTCCACCTGGAGCAGCCCATCCCCACGGGCACCACTTTCCCTGCCGTATTACACTGCAAACAAAAAGCAGAGCTTTTTAAGGTACCGTAACATCTTCCCCTACGCGGTTCCTGTGGCCAAGCCGGTCTCCATCACCACCAACTCAAACATCACAACCAAAAAAGCAAGTTACAAAACAGAAGGTTCAATATTTAGACTTACAGCCATACAGAATCCTTACCCTGTGCACACATGTGCATGGGAATATTTACCTACTTACCCAAGGATATTTCCTTGCCTAAGGCCAGCAAATTGCCCCCTGCTACAGGGGATCTGCTGTGCCCCGTGGGGGGACGCTCTCAGCTCGTGGCAAATGGTGACAGCACCCAGTGGAGGTGTCCATCTTGCACCAGTCAGGATCGGCGTTTCGATGAGACAGCTGCAGAATACCCAGGGGACAAAAAAAACCCAAACAAAACAAATAAAAAGAACCCCACAGAGCCCCCCCAGGGTCAGCCTGCGATATCTCCTCGGCTGGAAAAGAGAGAGGCTGGCAAAGAAGTTTCCATCAGCTCATTTAATGGCCAACGGCCGGTTCACAAGCGTGGCTCTTCTGGGGCTGGAGCCCCTAGTTAGCAAACATCGTACGTACCAAAGTCAAGGTCTGTGGCACCAAGAAATAGCCTCAGCTTTTGTGCTTCCTTTATAAAAGGAGCCCAAGGTGAAAACATGACAATATTACGGAAGTGAGGTGTCCAAGCCTCCTTTAAATAAGAGCTGATGGCTGGTGAAGTGCACACCGTGTAACAGCGGGACATTTTCTGCCTTTCAAAACTCTCCTCTTTGTTGGAAAGAGACTAAAAGCAACTTCCAGACATCAAATCAGGAAAGGAAAAGCTCTGGACAAATAAGATGTGCCTATTTACTCTGTCCATAGATAAGAAAAAGTCCGTATTTATTCAACTTCTAAAAAACATGGCAAAACACCCTACATTTTTTTCTATGTCTCAGCACGCCTATTCAAGAAAAGGCAACACTAAATCTTATTCTATTCACAGGTGTCGGGGAAAGTAAATATTTTGATCTCTACCTTTAAATCACTGTGCCCTTGGTATTTCTTTCCACGTGCCCTCCTCTGGTCCCACCGCAAAGGGTGGGCGAATTTCTATTGCTTACCGGGCGGGAGACAGCTCAGGCCCATGGGGAATTGCAGACCTCATCTCTTTTCTGCATTTCAGGCTTGTGTGTTTAAGAATTGGCTTATTGTCTCGCCTGCTAATGTTTTCAATTATGTGAAGCCCAATTCAAAATCTCTACCTGATTGGGAGGCAGCAGGAGTTGGCTTTTTGTGTGCTCTGACCTAGAGCTGACTCCATTTGCTGCCTATCTGACTAACTAGTGAAGCAGAAAATGCACACAATACAGCACAATTAACGACAGAGCCTGAAAAACACACCACATCCCAGCGGAGAGGAAGAAATTAGGCTCTTGCACACTGAAGGAGTTTGTTGATGATGTTTTTCTATTTGTTACATTTCCAAAAGGTGGGGTGTGAGCTAGGCTTAGTGGAAAATCCTGATTTCCGCCCCCCCCCCCCCCCCC